>JBBPCY010000109.1:38639468-38694840 GCA_037974405.1 Brachyalestes nurse | reverse complement strand
GAGAGAGAGAGAGAGAGAGAGAGAGAGAGAGAGAGAGAGAGAGAGAGAGAGAGAGAGAGAGAGAGAGAACGAGAGAGTCCACAGTCAGGAGATGTGTGATTGTCAACCTGCACAAAACCAAGCACTGCAAATCAGTAGAATGGAAAGATGGAATGCTAAAAGTGAGCTAGTCTAAAGAGGGGTTGTAATAAAAAATTTGACCATTGTTCATATCTGGCTGATCTGCATATGAGTGACAGCGTCATGCAAAAAAAAACAGATCCTAATTTCTTTCTTAATCTTAAACTCTAAAGATGCCAAATTTGCTTTCCTTCCAATTAATGAAGAACATTCTTATGGTTTAGCACAACTTTTCACAACTTTTTCAACTGCCCTAGCCACAGAAGCGTTCATATGGGGTTGGGCGAGCTTTACAAAATGCTCATCTACCCAAATGAGAAATACAATTCAGTTTTAGTCAGAATAAATACATGTAGCATTAATTACCAACTCTGTTTACTTTGTATATTTGTGTTGTCACTGGGCTAATGTTACCATTGTAGTGTTTTTTTCTGGGTTTCTCCCATATTGTAGCCTTCTTTAATGTTCTCTTCCCATCTTAATGTTTTCGGTCTTATATCCATTGTTCAATTGTCCTCCTCCCTCAACCACAAACAACCCCACATCCCATCAAACCCCCCGTCAAAAGCATTTAAGGAACCATTTAAAAACCTTTTGATACTTTTAACACCTTAGTGACATTCAAGAGTGACCACACAGCGTTTGCAGATATGAAGATATCATCAGTATTACTGTTACCATGACAGGC
The DNA here is from genome assembly GCA_037974405.1 of Brachyalestes nurse. Classification (NCBI taxonomy): domain Eukaryota; kingdom Metazoa; phylum Chordata; class Actinopteri; order Characiformes; family Alestidae; genus Brachyalestes; species Brachyalestes nurse. Next base: position 38,694,032 of record JBBPCY010000109.1, on the reverse strand, counting down.
AGCAATGCTAAACAACACCAAAAGCAATCTCTGGCTCTATTGTTCTCTAATGCTCTGCTTAAAGCGATGGCGAAACATCTTTGGTAGTTAGATTAGAGTCTCATGGGAGCAGTCGCTGCTATACGTTCTGCTGTTGTAATCACTGCTTGTGCTGCACTGAATCTTGCCTTTTTCTTTGTGGATGCTTGGCTTTCTTGTGGTGTGTGTGTGTGTGTGTTTGTGTGTGTGTGTTGTGTTTCAGGCATATGCCTCTGTTAATGTAGCTTCTGTCAGATCAGCTGCTCCGCCAGATCACTCCATCTCCGATCTCTCACTCCATGTCACAATTGCAAGCGGCTGCTCTTCATCACCAACACAAGCAATCTGGAGATCAACATGCCATGCGTGTGTGTGTGTGTGTGTGTATGAATCACCACACACTCTCGCTCTCCATTTCACTCGTTTCCCACAGCTCCCTGTCTCTATCCCTACCAGTGACAAAAGCAAAAGCATGCACCAAAAAATCCTCCCCCAAAAAAGGCAACGAAATCCCCCTGGCCTTATCATCCCCTGCCTGGGCTCTGTGTTCTGTTTCTTTCTCTCTCTCTTTTCTCTCTCTCTCTCTCACTCGTTTCTCTTTTCCTCTCTGTTACTCTCCATCGCCTAACACCCCCCGCCCACACCCGTCTCCCTCTCCCTGTAAACGGCTTTCCTCCGAGCGGAGATTACCTTGACCAGGCTCCTTCAGAGCAGCTTCAAAAGACCCACAGTGTGCTACCAGGCTGGATTACACCCCCTGCCCCCCCCGCACCCCCCACCCTGCATTCCCCCATGACCCCACGCCACCACCCATGGGCACAGAGGAACAGTGGCTTGAAAAATGTTCGCTGAGCACTAGGAGGAAAAGGAAGAGAAAACACACACACAAGGGATGCTGCGGAGGTGTGACATACAGGCGCCTACCATGAGTGGGACAACAAAAACGATGCTTTTCCGTTCACTCTGTATCAGCGTCCACACACATCCGTGTTTGCTCAGGATTACAGTAGACTGACGAGGCTTGGAGGGACACTAAATGATGCTATTTTAAGCTCACTGAACTTTGCCAGCTTGTCACTCTTATCCTTTTCTTTTTTTTGTGCATGCTGATATTTTCCACTCCATGTTTTCAATGGCTTTTTCCTGTGCTGACATACGATACACTATCATTTAACACTTCTGTGGGTAAACATGTCAGTTTCACGCTTAATTTGATTAACACTTCAGGAACTGCAGACTATTTAGAGTGGAACTGTTCAAACTGTGTTGTGGTGTTATCTGAAAAGGAATACGCCACCATGCTCATTCTCAGTCTAAGCTCTACTGAACGCGTGACAGCAATGGATAGCAAAGCAGCCATAGAACATGTGCAGCTATGGTCCATTACACTGCATTACCATTTCTTTTTCATACCCGACATGCTGGTGGAAAACGAACAACTCATCATGACACGATGATCAACCAACATGGTACAAAGACGTGACGATATAATGGAAGTAGATAATATCATTTGCATGATAATTCTATTTTACCTATCCATTCTTTGGATAGGAATTGGAAAATATTCCAGTCAACCTAATGAAAAAATGTAGCTGTTACTAATTTTAAATATCTATTTTTAAATGCTTTTGCTGTTAGGATAGGTTGAGTGTCATTTTTGAATTTTGACAAATCTGTTGCTGTCATTTTCAACATGCTTAATTTCAACCAGCTCTAGCAGCAAAGTTGAGCTCAGTCCAACAATTTAACCTAAAACGTATCATTATATAGTGACTCTAAACAAAGACTGCACCAGTTTTTCAAGCTGAATGAATTTGGTGCCCTTCTGTAAAGCTCATCCAACCGCTGATACAAAAGAGCACATTTATGGGCAGAGCATGGACAGTCACTTGCAATCAGCCAAAGGTCGCAATCAATGTAGCCCACACCACTGTGGTCGGTGTCATCTGTCACACTCCCAGCTTCAGGCTTACTGCCTTCTACCTCTGGTCTCGCAAAGGGGACAGTCGTCTTTATTCTTATTCCAATTTTGCTCCAAATATCGTGAGAGTGTCAAATGAACCCAATGAACTGACTATCGTGAATAGACTGAAACTGAGAGTTACACAATAGCGCATGCTAATGTGGAATCTTTCTTTTGATGTATTAGCTTTGATGCTCTTTTCTTCTGTAGAGTGTTCCCTGGTTTTGTGCCCTCTCTGTCTCTAGAGGTCTAGAGGTGTGACTGGCTGGACTGTGGGTGTTGCGGGAAAGTTCAAGCACACAGAGAGATACACACCCGCGCACACATACACATACTCTCTTTCTCTCTCTCCCCCTTGCTCCCTGAGCATGTCCAATTAGAGTAAGGTCGGCTTCGGCAGCAGTGTGCACGGCAGCCACTTATTCTGTTACCGTTGGGCGATCCGTCACGCTTGGCTCTGGCTTTCTTTATTTTATTCTTCCTCCCAAAGGGCAGTGGCTAACTCCATCACCGGGACAAATGACCCATCAGTGCCACCATTCATCAGTCACCAAGGAATCACTCGCCTCGACCCAGGCTCCTGCCTGGCCCTCCTTCCCGCTTCCTTCGTCCCAAACGCCACCACTGCTGCATGTCCTACACACAATACTGAAATCCTGTGTGTGAGTGTGCGTGCGCGTGTGTGGTAGCAAGAACAAACGGACAACTCACCACCCGCTAAACTGTATTATAAATCTCCCACACATACACACACATATATGATACGAGTTCACACAGCACACGCACCACCCCGAAATAGAACCACCTCGCTGAGACACATGCGGCAGATAATGTCTCCTCTGTAAAGCTTTCGATTTGGTTGTCAGAGTGCTTCGGGTGGTTTTGTTTTGTAGCCGCTGTTCCCAAGCCCACACCATGTTCACACCTCCGGCAGGAGCAAAAGGGTGGGGGGGTGCGGGGTGGAGGGCGTGGGGGTGTGGGGGGGTCTTTACATAAGTGATGAGGAAGGGAGCAAATGAAATCACTCTAATTTGGCTGGGAGCATAATGCATGTCCTGCTTAATGGAGAGGGCTGACTTTCCACTGCTCGCTGATGAGCTAGGTGGGAGCATTCTTATTAATTAAGACAGTCTAATTTCCATAAGTCAAAACAGCCAATGAGTGAAATAAATCGGCACTAAAAAAGACCAGGAAACCGGGGAAGGAAAAGCGAGAGACTAAGCCCTGACAGATGGTCTTTCATCATGCACGGCTTTATGAAGAAAAAAAAAAAAGAAAGAAAGAGAGAAAGAAAGAAAAAAAACATGTTTACAGAGAACGGAGCTAGCACTTTGTCTTCTCCTTTCCTTAATTCTGAGCAATTAAAATATTTTTCTTCAATACCACAAAAAAGCATATGGGGGCATTACTCATTTGGTGCTGTTTTGCCGATGTAGTTTCCATGGCAACCGAGCAACGTGGACTCAGCGAGGCAAGATTCCCTCTCTGGTAGATAGAGAAACACCGGCATAGCCTCAGGTACCTGGGACTCGAACTTTGACTTCTCTCATCTAAATGTGGCAGAGGTTAAAGTACAGCTTCTATTTAACAGCGATCCCTTTCCTAACACAGAATACATTAAGCCTACCTGATGACTGGCTATTTTTATAGCAACCTGAAATAAACCCTCAGATAAAAACACACTGTTTTGGCAGGCAGTAAAAGAAAAAAAAAAAGAAAAAGCCAAAGCAACAGTGCACTAATATTAAGCAACATATGGCAGTACAGACTTAGGCATCTGTTCTGCATTTGGCATGTTTATGATGTCGGCTGGGGTCATGATCCCTGGACGTTTAAATCATGGAAGTTTAGCATTTGAGATGCGTACCCGAGATGCAGTCCTAGCAATGGGAAACCAACGAGGAAAGTTTTTCAAACAAGAAACAATCTGAATGTAGCTGCAGTCTTAACTAAGATGCGGACAGTAGGTCAGAATCTTAATAATAAGTCTGGCACAGTTGACTCACCATTACAAACAAGTCCAGAGTCATGCGAGTATATAAACTGCATACTGTCTGAAGACCCCACGCCTGCTGATGTCAAGGTAAAACCTCGATGTAGAGGAATGTATTGAACCATCCTGCAACTTTTTCTATCTTGTTAGGGAATAATTCATAGAGAAGCAGTGGAATAAACTGAAGGCCGTGCTAATTCTGCCCGAGTTGAATAGTTCTGCACGTGTCAGGCATTCTGGTCTGAAAAGGTAGGCAGGGGGAAGGAAAGAAGTCTTTTTGGCCAGTACCAGGTAGAGTAGTCTGCATCTATTTTCAAGTAAATGTATTGCTGTTTTTGTGAAATAATGACTGAAGTAAATGTAAAAAAGACATAAAACTTCCCAGGTACTGAGTAACTTATAGAACATGCAGCATCTATCAGAAAAGGAAGCAAGGTTTGCCAGGAGCTTTTTTCTCCCACTACTGGATGCACTGTTAGAAATAAATGCTAAAGCTCCAAAGTAAGCAGTGTGACCAATCACAAAGCAGAATGGATGCTGTTGCCAATATCAGATCTTATTATACAATAAAAACAGTACATAGGCTAAACGTTAATGACTAATATGTATCTGAGTAAAATGTCCAACAAAACGTTACTGAAGTCTGTGACTTTCATAAATCAGTTTGGGTAGCAATCAATAGGAGATTGTAAAAACTGACTCCCTTTGACAAAAATCTGTTAGACAAAGATCTCTTAGATCATGATTTGGTCTTTCAGCAGGGCGATACAAAACACACCCATGAATTATGGGTGAAGACCACTGACTGTGACAGATGGTTTTGTTTTCTTCTTCTTTTTTGACCTTTCTAGGATGGCAATAGTTTAAATCAAAGTTCAGATTTATCTCATTTTGAGATTGAGATATTTAGCATAGTTTTATATATTTTAATATATTTTCTTACTTTTTCATTGAATTACTTTTACATTACCTTTTTACCCATCTTTACTAAGGGTGGCAATAATTACTGAGATCTCTGTAGTTGATAAAAATTGATGGATCTTTCACATTTTGAGTACTTTTTATTAGCTAAAATACCAAATGCCCACAAAGTCTGTGCAGCTGGCTCTCATTATTCACATAATAAAATAGCAAGAAAGCCTAGAATATAAATAAATTGACCAATTTCAGATTGCTTATTAGGAGTGAATGTTGGCTGAATTTGATCCTGGCCAATTCCCATCATGCAAACAGGAGCTTTCTTTTTTCAAAGTCCCAGCTGAAGAATGGGGGTGGTAATGTTCGCTGAAATCATAAAGCATCACAAAAGCTTGACATGCGATCACAGTGAATATTCTGGCCACTATCATTTAACTGGACAGGATTTTTGGTTTCAAGATTAGTAACACCTTCACCAAGCACTGCTTCGAACATCAACCAAATCATATCAATCAGCCTGCTAGCTTGGAGGCGTCGTGCCTTAAAAAGTGATGTGCCAATTCCAGGACTGTCAGACATGATTTATTAAAATATCACCCTGACAGAATTAACAAAGGGGGATGGCACTGCCGCACTCGTTACAAGTTGTAAATAACACATGCACAGAGGAAGCCATGCAAGGCTAGAAGACGACAAAACTCTTATAGATATTAATATTTTCTTTCCATGTCATTGGTTATTTATTTGCTGCCGTTCCATCCGGCTTGGCTCTGGTATTGAGGCGATCCATCCTTCTGGCTTTACCTTGCTGAACAACAGTCCAGTTGTTTAAAGCTTAAGAGTCACAGAAGTAGGTATACAGGTTTTAAATGCGTAACCACTAGTGGCAAGATTCTGAAGATTCTGAAGAGGTACCCACTGGATTGGCTTGTATTTGGCCATGCAACGTGCCACAATATTCCTCATGGGAGTATGATATCGTGATTAAAAACGTCACCAGAAGCTTTATGAGCACACAACTCTTACCAAGTGCACGTTTGATAGAACAGACATACATAATAAGGACTAAGTGAGTATAACTTGCCATGTATCAGAATCAGAATCAGGAAACTTTATTGATCCTGGAAGAAACTGTTTTTGTCACATAGAGACAAATAGAAAATATATGGGCTAAAATAAAAGTCAAATAAAAACTGCATAAAAATACTCTGTACAAAATACACTACGCTATATACAGAAATGGTGGGGTATAAATGCCATAGATAAGTAACTTATAGTTAAGTAAATTACTAATGCAACAAATGGTGGTTAGGTGTGTTGCACGCAGCAGAGACAAGTAGTAATATTGGCATGAGAAGAATATAATATATTGTATATAACATAATGAAGTGAATATATATGTATAAATAAACCAAATATATGCATGCACAGATACACACACACACACACACACAGACACTTATACAAAGTAAACAATGTGACAATTTTTTCACAATTGTTCTCCGGGGAAGAGGTAGTTCATTGTTAAAGACCAGGGAAGTTGCTGCCAGGGTGTGCTGACTTTAATAATGCATTCAATATCTCAGTGCATTCAATCTCTCGTCAGTGAGGCTCTCAGCAATCACAACTACATTCAGACAAGACTGCAGATAAAGTAAAACTCCTCTTATAGATACAGAAATGCGAACACAGACTCAACCACCTACAATTTCAGTCACTGACAAAGTATAAGCCCATTCATAGCAATCCAAAGGGGTCAACTGAATTCTCTAAACCCTTTCTGACTTGTGACTTCATTGCAAGCACAAGGTCAAATACTTTGCCCAACACATTTCTACTCCAGAGCCAGAGTAAGAGGGAAATAAAAAAACACACGCAAAAAAAAAAAAACACAAACAAAACCCCCACTATTTAATGTTCTGATTCAAATTGAAAAGCACTCGGCTCAATATCCAAAATCCAATTCAATTGCAATTGTGGTGGGTAAATAAGGATGGATTGTTTGTCTGTTAGGAGGGTGTGCAGTGAGGATCCTCTGCTTAAATGTAAAGTGACAGATGTCCCATTCTCAGTGGTGGAGGACTACATCTCTCCTTAATGAGCCTGTGGAGAAAAGTCACCTGAATGAAGAGCAGATTGCAAAGGTTGGTCTGAAGGACAAGAGCGCAAAAGTGAGCACGTATAACCAAGTTTGAATCATGATAAATGATACGAGGGAGCCAGAAGCTGAAAGAAATTAGTCGCAGTTGCTGACAAGTAGATACTTCTCAGATTATGGCCAGCCAAGAACACTTTCTACCTGTCTTAAGTACATCTGTCAAGAATAACCTATGTTTTAGTCAGTGTCTGTCTTTGTTGTTTCTTTCTTTTTTATCCTTCTTCATTCGTTTGTGTTCTGTTTTATTGCATTTCATCACTGACTCTTTCCTCATTCTTTGCTATTGCTCATAGTATATATCTGGCCTCCAAGCTGGACAATTACAGCAGTCTAGTAGCGTATCGAAATGAGAAAAACGACGTTCAACTAACTAATACTTCCCTGTCTACTTTTTCATTCTATTTACTTTCTTACAACATCCTTTTCCATATGCAGCCTATGAGACTCACAAAACCTCAGCCTAAAGTTTAGCATCAAGTTTTTGCACCATCTTTACTCATCTGCCAAAACCTTTGCTGAGCGCAGGAATTTTTTAACAAGACAACCAATTCAATCCCAATAAACTACGTGCAATAACTTATTTTTGCTCATGATTTTTCATGCACCTAGCATTACAGTTTCAGTTTCACATGTCACACGAAGACATAACTGATATAAAAATAAATAGATGCAGAGACCGCTCTAGAATACCATTCTCCTTGCCTGTTAAGCATAACAGTGGAGGCTTCTGGCACCTTAACAGGAGACTGGCACCTTAAATGAAACATGGTACAGAGGGATGAAGGGATAGAGAGAGGGCTAATGATCTGTCCCCATGTCAATATCTCTGGGTGCCAACCTGCCTCCCCTTGGGCAAGAGCCTGGACATCAAACCTGCAGCTGACGCACCACTTTTCCTGAGAAGCCTTGTCTGCACCCCGCGTCAATACATTGAACTTTTCTACCAACTGTGGACCTACCGTCTGCAGCCTGATGAAATACTCCCCTACTCATTTAAACACTTGCTAAAAGTCCACTAATTGCTTCTTTCAAAGCGATATCTTCAGCCTGTTCATGAGGACACACTGTGGCATACATATATTATACAAAATACGTTACACTTTCAATCAGAACCTCACAAATTTTGAATGAAACAGCTTATTTCACGACTACTATATCAATGTATAAATCACATATAAATTATCATTAAAATAATAAATACAGCCAAACAACGTCAAGGCTATTTCATGCATTATTCATCGCTGTCAGAACGCAACATTTTTGTGTGTAGTGTACAATCTTCATTAAAATATTTTGTAACGTCTGAGAGCTCATGGAAGTTCAAATCAATTATTAATGGTCAATTCGTTATAAACCATTCTGTGTAAATGGTGTGTGCAACATTTCCACACTATCCAAGTCATCCGAGCTATAATGCAGGTTAAGTTCTAGTGTGTATGGTAGCTGTAGAACTGATGGTCATTCAAACACTATTTTGCACACTATTTGAACACTATTATGTAACAAAAAATACCTGAAAAGCTTGGTTAGTTTGGTACAGTGATCTCAAATGTAAAGCCACCAGTGATTTAACATGTCTGTGGATTTAGAAGCTGGGTCACTCCTGCTGTCTTTGAAATAATAGGCCTATTTCCTTTTTCAGAATCAACTCAATGAATTAAACTAATCACATATTAAAGCCTTTTCATATCCCGCTTTACAATTTGTGACTGAAATCATAGCAGATATATATATATATATTTGCCCCATTTGCCGCCCTTCCTCAAGTGCCCCCCCCTGACTTCCTGCCTAGTTCGTCTATGACACGCCGGCCCTGCCTGTGTATGTGACATTCACACTGTGACAGGTCCACACAGAAATTGCAGAAACTGAATAGCAGATGCCATTACCCTGAGGTCCATTTTAAACCGAAGGTGTCAAACAGCAAACAATTTATACTGACCCTCTTTAGCTGCTAGCACATAAACAACGGCCACTAGAAGCCCCTGGGGACAGGAGCAGTTCCTGAATACGACTGATTAACTAAGCTTCAGGCCCGCGTGTGTGTGACCGGTCCGAGCAGCAGACCTGGTCAGCAGCAGCAGTGGAGAAAGGGCCGCCGTGCCCACAGGGTGTGTGAGGGCCATCGATCCTGCTCTGCCATTAGATACAAAGATGTCAAGGTAGATTACTCTCATAGTGCTGCCGTTTGCAGGTCAAGTGTTTTGCTGGTCAACAATAATCAGAGAGACAGCGGGCGGTGGGATGATGGGGCTGTGTCTGCCTGATAAATAGCAGCAGCCCGCGCCACAGAGCAGCCGGAGAAATAGAATGCAGCGGCTGCCGGGCCCCGTCGCCGGTTAATGACATACGTGGCGCGAAAGCGGTAAATGATTTTGTGCTGAAAATGGGATCATGTGTCAGACAAGTCAAAATGGATGAAAGGACGGGCAAAATGTTCAAACGCAACAGGCAACGTCTCAAGCCGGAACTCCAACCAGCACACCTCTCCCCCTCCGCTTTTCCAGGCAGGAATCACTCTTTCATATTTTACTCTCACTTCTCCGGGTCACAGCCTCCTTCATCACTCTGTCCAAATAATTCTGCAATAACGCAGCACATTCATCTTACAAACAGGAGAGGTGCCGCAGCTCCCAATCCAAACTGATCTCCCCTCTTCGCTTCCTTTTCAGAGCCTTCGAATGTCCAGTTCTATTACATTAATAACACTCTGCTAAAATGAACACTGTGCATGAGTTCAAATATCTTTCGTTTTACATTCAATCAGTTAACTTATTGACTTATTTTTGTAGCTAACTGACTCATTTATCTAGGCTCCAAAGTTCACATATGTATTTTTGCTCCACAAAAAGTAACATATATAAAAAGACTATAACGAAGCTACAGAGCAAACAAAGAAAGAAACAATTTAGTACTTAAAAAACTGCCTCCTCGAAAATACCAGCAAATATTTAAAGGGAAGTAGATAACATTTAAGTGATGCGAATAAATGTGGAATAACGTCCTTTACTGCAGTCTACAGTTTATAATGCTGTCGTTCATGGCAAATTTAAAATAACTGAAAAAAATACTGCAGGCACCATCATCGAAGTCCTATCTGTACACACAACGTCTTCATTTATGGTGCAGTGAAACAGAAGCTATCGCACCTCCAGTGTTTCCAGCACACTTTTTCATTTACATATTCAGCAGAGCCACACCGTAACCTGAGTAAAATGTAGTGTCTGAACCCTATCCCAAGCATGCTTACTGGTACAACAGTGTCGTCCCTGCCTGTGAGCCACAATCCTGTTATAATAACGTATTGCTGAAATGGTTATGTGAATTATTCCTTATGGAGTGTTTATATGGACGGTTATATAACAAAAACCTACATCAACGTTATTTTTCCCAACATAATCAACACTGTCGACCTCACTGACCTACTGTCGTAAGCTTTTGTTTTATTTGATGTTTGTGAGGTTTATAGATCCAAACTTAAGTGTCCCCTTGGCCATTTTGGATGGTCAGTCACGACTCTACAATGAAAAAAGGAAGAGATAGCAGAAACAATGATTATCTGGGACAATGCCACTTCTTCATGCCAGTCACTCTGTGTTCTCCCCACCAACTGCTGGATATTAAGCCCTCTTGTCATCTGATTTAGATTGTGGAGGCCAAAATGTGCGAGGAGAATGGGACAGTAATAAAATATGGGAAATAGCACCACGAGAGCACGAGTTGTGGACAGAGCTGAGCACGATGGGCCATAACTCTTCAGGCTCTGACAGAACTTGGGATGAGCTTTTTATTTGGTGACAGAAGTTAGACGACACCATAACGAGAGCGGACAGGAGAAAGAGAGAGAGATGACAGCAAAAAAGAGGCAGAGGAGTGCTTTCAGATAACACTGACATGCAGGCATTCAAAATTTTGCTAAACTCCTCTGAGCACAGAACTTCATGATGATCTTCGTTATGGTGACTTCTCGGTGGTTGACTAAACATCAACAACTCAAACACCCCCTTCACCCAGCCCTAAAAATGGCTACGGTATAAACTGCAAGTCTTCATGCCAATATTCGCAGTAACATTGGTTATAAACATTGTTTTGCTTCTGTCCTAACTAACCACAATAAACCTCACTGTTGCATAGAAGCATTAACAGGAATGTAGAAAAGAAGAAAAAGCAACATCAACAACTTTAATCATATTTCTGCATCAATTATAAACAGCAGAACTGCTGAGGTAGTCCTTGGTGAGAAGGGCTCTACATTATAGCTAGTTTTAGTAAGTATTCTAATGAATGTGGCAAACTCTTTTTTTTTTTACAATCCAAGCATAGCACCAAGTTCATATTCAACAGACGATCAATAACAATAGCCTCGCTCATGCCTGGCAGATCCCTCTCCCTGGCCTTCCTCCAGAGAGTGGGGAATTCAAACACACAGCCTTTCTAAAGGACTGAATTCTGTTCCTGGCGCAGGAATACAGCTTCCCACTGCATACCAGAGCTATCGGTTTCTCACCAGCAGCATTTAGTTAATAATTCATTTGGTGTTTGACAGAAAGATTCCAAAATATTTTAAAGGCTATCTTATGATTTTTAAAGGGGTGTTTATGAATTTAATGATGCAACTCTGACAGCAGACCTTGATGGTTATTCAGACTCGTAAATGTGTGTTTACAGGGACAGATGCTTAAAGATTATTCACCGCAATCAGTAAAACAACACACATTACATTTGCCCTTCCATTAAAGTATTTAATATATGTGGACTAATTCCCTTGAGAATCCTGGGATAAATTCACACCGCCATGAGAGCGAGATTCAAAATGATATGAACGGAGAAAAAAAAAAAACAACGAAACAAAGACTATAAGGAGGGAAAAAAGAGGATGAAAATGGATGAAAGAAACAGAACAGCTTAAGCAGTGCAAGGAGCCCAGCAGGGAGCTGTTTTGATCTCTTCTGGCCCCAAAATATTTCATGTAAGGTCATGAAGTAATTAGCAACAATATTCCAGAAGTTCCAATTGCTGTTGTTTTTTTTTCCTCCCCCTTTACTTTTCTTTTTTCTTTCTTTTTTTAACAAGAGCCGATATTTTTATCAACAGCACTCATTAGGTTTTATTTGGTGTTTGTTTGTGAGAATAAACGTGTTTTACTAGATGGGAGGGGGATGCTGAACTGAAAAATCCGCTACATGGCTTGGTATCACTGTGGCCATTACAGTGCAAAATGAATTATTTACAAGAGAGCAGCTGACAGCACGGAGAGCACAAAAAAATGATCCCTGCGCTCACAGTCACATGGAAAAAAAGTCATTCACAGTTTTGATTTGCTTTTCCTGACAGCTGCAATACACAGAATTTGAAACAAAATCAGTGGCTAACTTGCTTTATGTTTATGAAGTCTAGGGCAGGCCTGGTGTTTCATTGCTTAACAGTCACAGGACAGAGAAGTCTCAAAGAGTAAATAACAGCGCTGTAACAGGGAGATGGCTCAATGATGTACCACTTATTGAATCTCTGAAACAATCGCTTTACTGCACAGTATTTTCCAGCACTCTATTCCTATGGGTATGCAGCGGTTTTGCGTTAGAGTCGGGTTTTCTAGACATAATGATATCACGCCTGAGCTGTTTCAAAGGCTTTGCGAAGGAAAGGTCAGCCAGAGGCACAGCCCCTGAGCATTATCATTAATGCATTAATAAGAGGTCATGTCAAAAGTTTCTTGCAGCATAAACGGAGCAGTGTCCGAAAACACAATAAGTACCCTGCCCTTACTCTCACATATTTCAGAAGTAATATAGGGTTACACAATAGTAACAGAAGGATGAACTGGTGAAGAGACGGTTACACTGGAGTTTGAACAGAGGAGATGCAGAGGCAGTGCTGAAATGGGCGTTGTTGGGTTTCCCACACTGGTGATTACTCATGGAGCAGCTTTTGTCAGTGGTAATGATCCTCACCCTGCTGGCTGTGGTGGGAGTGGAGCACTGTGGGGCTTTCCGGCAGGGAGTCTGTGGGAGACGGTCTGGCTAGTGGAGCTTTTTTGCTGGCTAAACCGGTTTCTCTCTGTGGGAGGAAGACCCTTTTGGGCCAACAGGGCAGATGCCAAGGCTCTTTTCTGTTTTCACTGTTTGCTTACAACAGCTACGGTCATGTGTAGTGGTGGAGATTTAGGTGTTCAGGGGGAGGAGGGTGTTTTGCATGTGGACGGGTAGCGCTGGATGAGGCTGAGAGTGGGCAGCCTGGCACAAAGACATGAAAAAGGGTAGGTAGAGAGATAGAGGGAGGGATGAGAGCGTGATTCACAGTGAGCCTGGGATACCGGCAGCAAAGTGGGTCAGGTTGGCTTAGTTTGATTACTGCAGTGGGTGGCTGGAGGCAGCCCTCCAAAAGCAACTCCATCACATACGTTCTTTCTCAGGGTTCTCATCCTCTTTTTTTCCTCTCTTCCCCTGCCGAGGTGTAGCTAAAGAATCCTGTTATGTGGGGTGCTTCAAAGCTGTGCATGATGCCTAACATTCACCACTGCTGGAGCCTGGCTGAGAGAAAGAGAATGTAGTTTGAATGTGGCTTGGCCAGCACATTTTACAGTAGCCAAGCCGAGTTTGTGAACTTTGAACTCTCTTAACCCACAGTATGCAAGACATTTAATAGCTGCAGTGTCCAATTAACGGGACAGCTATAGGGCCCCTCATTGGCAAACATGAAGGTTACTAGAGACAAGAGAGACCAAGTACAATGTAATTTTGATTACTTTTATTTATTCATTGTATTGATGCACTCAGCATAGTTTGCACTTCTTGCATTTAACACAGCACTGCAGTAGAGGCAATAAATAAATAAAAAAAAAGGAGACCTCGCCTTCACATGACAGCACGATCCTATTTAGGTGCAGGAAGAGAGATGATAACCCCTTAAAAGGAATATTAAAGCAGGTATCAAAGCCTAACCTGATTAGCGTGGTGCTGAGAGTGCTGCATTGTGATACCGTGCTGACATATGAAGGGAGAGAGAAGCACGTACACGCACAGCGCAGATCACTTTCTTAAATTTGGCAGAAGTGCAACATATGGCTGTTCAGTCTATCCCAGTCTTTTAAGCTCCTCAAACTGTGATTTGTGAGCTGGAAATGGCTACCAAGCCAAACAGAGCTGAAAATGTATATATACACACATACAATTTGCTAAAGACTGAGTTCCCTGTTCTGTGATGGCATTCCACCTGAATCTCACCTGACATTCCAAAAACAAAATCTGGCGCATTCAACGCCAATCCACCACAACATGAAAAAGACTGACAGGGGAAGTGAAAAAGCATTGATTATTTCATGGTAATGGCACCTGTCAGGAGCAGGGATACATCAGGCATGAAAAGTCGGTTCTTGACATTGTGATGTGATGGCTGGGTCAGAGCGTCTCCCAAGTGGCGTGCTTTGTACCGCGGTTAGAGCTTATAAAAGGTGACCCAAGGAAGGACGACCAGTGAACCAGCTACAAAATCCTAGGCGTCTAAGGGTCATTAATGCGCACTGGAGGGGCTAAAGATAACCTGTCTGATTGAATCCCTCAGAAGAGAAACTGTAGAACAAATTGTTAAAAAAGCTCATGCTGGATATGATAGAAAGGTGTTAGAGCCCACAATGCAACACAACTTGTTGTGTATGGAGTTGCATAGCTGCAGATGGCCAGAGTACCCATATTGACCCATTCCCACTGCCGCAGCCTGGCCTTGCCTTTTACATCAAGTGGGTAGCCAGCTGTGTGTGTGTTATTTACCTTGGGGGGAGATGGCATCAGGATGCACTATGAGAGAAGACAAGTCGGCGGAGGCACTGCGATCCTCTCCATTGTGTTCTGCTGGGAAACCATAGGTCCTAGCATTTATGTTGATTCAACTTGTATGATCTACCTAAACGTGGCTGCAGACTAAGTACAACCCGTCATGGAGACGATATTGCCTAATGGCAGTTGCGTCTTTCAGAAGGATAACACACCCTGCCACATTGTTCAAGAATGGTTTGAGGATCATGACAACAAGCTTAAGATGTTGACTTGACCTCAAAAATTTCCAAGATCTCAATCTGATCAAGCGTCTGTGGGATGTGCTGGAAAAAAAAAAACTATTGTGATTTATTTGATTCAGATACCATCTCAAAACTTACAGGACTAGAAGGATCTGTTGCTAATGTCAGCTGGTCACCTGGTGCCAGATATCACAGCACACCTTCAGAGGTCTTGTGAAGCTGTTTTGGTGGCACAAGGGGGACCCACAAAATATTAGGCACGTGGCTTTAATGTTATGGCGGATCGGTGTAAGTAGGCTAAATACCCATGTTCAGTAGAAGGTCATTTGAAGAATCAATATTTTAAAATTAGGTTCAAAGTTTGAAGTACGGCCAATAATAATAAGTTCATCCAAGCTATTACTCACTTTATTTTTTAAGAGAGAAGGCTAAACATCTATGTAACCTATGTATCCATCATCCACCCTAAGTATTTATCATCACCAGAACACAGTCATGCGTTCTATACTTGCACATGTTGAGACAGTGAGGTTAGTGGAAGGGATACTGGAGGAAGGGAGAGGGAAATGAGAGGTGGAGATGCAGTTCCAGAGGGATGGAGGTTCCAGCTTCTCACTGAATGATTGGTGCGATTAGCACTGTGGACAAGGTGGGTTGGTTGCGTTTTGAAGAATGACCATCCAGCGCGCCTATTGATGTGTCACAATGATTGAGTGCTGGAGAGGGAACGGTGTAATGGCTTCATCAGCCAGGCCTGGTGCATGCCACAATCTCATTCCCCTCCCCACAGCACTGCCTGCCCAATCACTCTGCAAAAACACCCAAATTAAACAAAGTTGTCGGTCAACTTAACTTCAGCTTTCTCGCTCCCTCCTCTCTCTTCTTCCATTATCCTCCTTCCCTTCTGCTGCTCTCTCATTCTTCCCCTAACTCTCCTTTATCCTTTTCCTTCAAGGCCACCCTACTCAGCCAGCTCTTTCATGTCTTAACAAGCCAATTAAGGGGGTTGATTTAGTTTGTTCCCTGTTTTTCCCCCCGTCTCTGCTTTTCTGGTGCTTGGCCTATTTTCAGCTCAACTCCACAAATTCCACATTGATGTCTACCTTGACTCTTTAAATTCATCAAGCTCGCCCACTGTCACAGCGCTGACTGCAAGTGATCACGTGATGGGGGTACTGGGCTTTATCCAGCGGTTCCAACGCAGGTAAAAAAGAATTCCGTCCATTGGTATTCCATGCTTGCTTGTGCTGCAATTTAACAGCACTAAAGCATGATAACAAGCTCAAGCTAGAGCTCTAACACTGGATGAATGGCAATGGGGCCAGCATTTTGGTCCACTGAGAAGGAATAAGAAAGTGACAGAAGAACAGAAATCCTTAGTGGTCTATGTGGGTTAAAATTCTACTCAAGAATGTGACTTACTTGCACTGCTTTCACCACTAAAGACATATAAGAGCTGCAGTATCCCCACTGAGTGGACAAAGATGAGGGCTTTCAAGAGTTCAGAAGAACTAAAAGATGTTGCTACTAGACCAAGTCCTTTTCTTTCAGTAATTTCGTATATACATACATAACGTTGGGTAGCATACATCCTACATATCCAATTTATAACATGAACATTGTTGCATTTCTTTTCTATTTGGCCAAAACCTTGCATAGACCTTCACAGAAAAAGGCCCCAGTGTAAGATAACATTTCACTCAAATGATTTTGGATCATTTCTCTAGGTCATTCATCATGAAGTTTTCAGACAGTTTAAAAGGGTGGATTCTATTTTCACGTGCCATTACAAAATGAAAACCAAAAATTGCAATCCATAAAAGGATCTCCTGGTTACCTTTTTTTTTTAAATTAAAATACATGGTTGCTTTTTTCCTACTCCAACAGCAGTGTTAATGTGTTTAATCTGTAAAACTTAATGGCTGAATCTGACTCCAAATATTTAATGTATTCAGCACATTAGAAAGATTTCAAAACAACTTTTGGTTAATGTTATGAGTCAGGCATTTTGGACCTGATATCCTACTAATGTCCCAGCACCAACACAAACAAAATTGGCTAATATTGTTAGTAAATCTTGTTTTGATGGCAATCAAGGGAGTACAGAGCAAAACCATTGATCACATTTACTATTTAGCTACTAATGAAATCATCAACCAGTGCCAGTATGGAACTTTCCGAACTAGAAAAACAAAGCAATTTAAGGGAAAGAGCATGTCTATGAATTACAACAAGGTGTGTGATGGTGCAGGATGTTGGCTGAAAACAATTGGCAAAGACTTTAAGCACATCCCTCAGACCATTAAAGCAGTCTGAAAAATAACAACCGCATTTATAGCAGTAATAGAGTGAAGTAATGAGGGCTGTAGGGAAGAGTAAAACAAAAAAAGTGGTTCCAACAGTGGTGAGGTGTGATGATTTCAGAAACCTGATGGTTTCAGGTTCGTAACTGGTAACAATGGCCCTTCATGGCTGTTCATGCAAATCTTAATGACCGATTTGACCCCTGCCTCACTACAAGTGGAAACGTGTTAACAATGCTGTTAGACCCCCATGTTCCCTTGTATTAATTTTTCTCCATCTTGTACATTAGTTGAGATGCGCCTGAGGCTATACAGTCTATGGTTGAGTAAGTGCAAATCTGAAACAATCCACAACGATTTATGGTTTTCCAAAGTATAAATTCATAATGATGAGTTTCATTAGCAAGTTTCAAGTGTATTTATTGGCCTTTCTGTCTCCCATTTAAAGCAGCAGGATTCAGCCCTGTGCAACACGCTCGCAGCAATAATGACCAATCAAGGATGTACATATGGTCTGAATAGTCCATATCAATATTTATTATCCATCTGTCACAGAGCGCAATTAGCTAAATCAGGATTTAGCAGCAGCTTCAGGTCCACTTGCCCCATCGAGCGGCGAGTTTAAACGGCGCGCGAACATGGCGGGTTGTAATGAACAAGATTATGAGGTTGATCTCCTTATCAACACCTTTCTCGAGTGTGTGATGGGAAGAGAAAGGTATCACAGTGAAGTTCATTAAATTAGCACAATTCAATTTATTTTCAAGACTCTGAGATGAAGCTTCGGTTATTCTAGTTGACCTCAAACCATGGCAGATATATAAATATTAGAGAGAGGGAGAGAGAGAGAGGGGAAGAAGGGGGGGTTGAAAGAGCGAGAGAGAGAGAGAGAGAGAAAGAGAGAGATGGAGAAAGAGGGGGGAATAATTGCTTCAACTTTCAACTCATTATCGTGGAATACACAATTAGAGAATGAAGCCGTAACTTAATTAATCTTACTTTAAAGTGCAAGCCTTCAAGGATATGTGCGAGAGTTTTCCATGACAGATTTCTTTCCAATTATATGACATTATCAGAACCTGTGCTAAATGCACACCCCCACTTTTCTGGTCAGAGCTTTCCTGTCTCCAATTAAAGAACTTTCGCAATGCTGTGTGCAGTGATACATGACACTAACCTTTTCTTGGCTCCGTGCTAATTAAGGACAATTTCATTTCCAACATTGACTTGCGCTAAACATGAGGGAGTCGACTCTTACCCATACGCTCGTCTTTATTCCGGGCCAATCGGATTCAGCGTGTATCCCTTTCGCAGAGTCCACCTGAATGTGTTATATCACCAGATCGCCTGAGGGTCCTAACATGGTCTGCAAATCGCTTACCTTGACAAGTTTAATGTTATTTTCCTGGCCATTCCTCATGTGCCACGGAGCATCTGAAGGACTTTCTTTCCGTATAAATATATACATGTACATAAGATTCATAATTGAGTCACATCCAGTGGCAACGTTAGAAAAAGGCCTCATGGGTAAAACACTGCGGCGAACAGAAGTACAAGAACCTCCCCTACACTGCAGGGGACATATCACAAAGGTTTGTTCCTCAACTAATTAGACCCCTTTCAGCACGCTGTGTTAGGGGGAAAAACATTCTGACAATGAGAAATTTGGCGATCATTAGGAGCTGAGAGGACGTGGCGGTAATGACGTCCTAGAACGGCGACACATAATTGAGAGAGAGATTTTAAAAAGCCACATGCAAATGGCCTCTGCAACTGAAATGCACCAGTGCCTTCTGAAATGCAGCTTTAAGCAACTTTCTAGCCCACTCCAGAAAGCAAAGGGATCACACCCGTTAGGTCAAAATAATGAAAAGACAGCTTCTGTTGGCAACACTGTTTTTAGCGGAAGAAGAAAAACATAAATAGCACACTGCGAAGACTTGAAGTTGGAGAGCAAGTGGCCAAACCACAGCACCAGCCATGGTCCAAAAGGGAAATAATAAGACAGGGCCCAAGCGCTTCCATCTGCTGTGGCCAATCTTCCATAACCCTACACCTTCTGAAACTTGTTGTTGTGTGCCTGCCACTATTTTCAAAGCCTTGCTGCTGCTCCTCTCAAGCGGCAAATGCAAACGTCAAATCGGATTAGCAGGGACACCCCACCTGAATGCAAACTGTGGCCCTGTCCACCGCCATCACCTCTGTTGTTTCACGGTGTGACAGCTATTCCATTGTGTTGTTTCTATGATTGCGAGGGAATTGTTTTAACCCCGTGGCCGGAGTAACACATATGACCGTCATCAGCAACGATCCTGCCATAACGCTGAAAGTCAAAATCCTTTACGGTCAAAGTCTGGGATACATGCGACCAAAGGGAACACAGATGAAGCGTGGGTTTCTTTTGCCCCTCCCTTTTGTAATTCAACGAGACTGAACTTTTTGTACCTGAAACTGCTTTATATGTGAGCTGAAGTTGGCTCACCTTTTTAGCATTTTCACCGCAGCCAGGTAAGACACACTAAATCTCACGTAAAAGGCCCATAAAAGTGAAGAGACAAGATCTGAATCCAAATCTGAAATATAATCATCCAGCATGAACCATAGCACAACTCAGAAGTGGAGCCTCTCCACAGGCTCCCCTCAGGCAAACTAAAGGAAAATACTCGTATCGAGCCAGAGCCTCAGCAGTCCTGGCAGGAGACGGAGGCTAATGCCCGCAACTTTTGGAGCGAAACTTGGTGCGAAAAACGCTTGCATGGCATAACTTGGACTCATTCATTCACATCCATTCATCACTGAGGTAAGCTTCATAAAAAAGACACATCAAATTGCAGACTCTCAGTCAACAGCTGTCCGTTGTTTAGGGTCAAAGAGTGGTGAATACCCAAAGGCAATATTACAGAGGACATATTACTTTGCCGGCTGGAGATTAATGAACAGCAGTAATGCTTAGGAAGTGCATTTTATTCATATAAATGGACCATGCAACCTGCTTTCTGTAGCTACCAAGAGCACAGCAGGAGGAATTTGTAGACAGCGAGCATCAACAAGGGCACTAAAACTTAACTACAGTGGTAGAGAGTTATGGAAGGCAGTATGGAGCAGGACGTTAATTACTCACAGTGCAAGCATCACGGATCAGGGAAATTACAGGTCAAGAGCACCCAGCAGCTCCCCATTATTACCATCCATCCAGCCCACAGCAAGGAAACCGCACACCAAAATCTGCTACCGCACCGAGGGCTTGCTTTTCTGTCTCCTTTTCGCACGCGTGAACACGCATTTCATCAAGCACTTCTGTGTTTCCCTCAAAGGGTGAGAATAACTACTGAAGTCTCTCGTTTTTTTTTTTATCCCTTCCTTTTTTTTTTAATTCAGTCCTTGTCAGAAGAGGTTTACCAAATAGGGTTTAGTTGAGCTTTTCCAGCCGTAGCCCTCGCTCCTTGATTATGAGCTATGTTCAAGACACTCAGATAATTCTCTTCAAGGTAGTTTAAAAGTCAGTACTTTGCTGCAAGAATAAGTGGGTACAAAAGAAAGCGGCGTGCCACGATACCTAGTCCTCACACAAGACACACATTATTGTGCTTATTATGCCTTTACAGTGAATACCAAATCAAAATGAACATAGATCTTGTAAACAAAGATGCCTTTCTCTTTCTCTCGCTCTAACCCTCTTAAACGCTGCACAGAATATTTCAGAAGAGAATTCTTCAGATCAAAGTCGAGCATAAGTTAGGCTCCATCATCAGAGTCGGTTTGTCAGAAGTGAAGCAAACAGTGAGCGATAAAACGTAGTGAGTGATAAAAAAAAAACTCTGCAGCTCATTTTCTACATTAAATAACTATAAGATAGGTTTTTTTAACTGGCTGAGTGACTTTCTATTAAACAAAGTCACAATATAAAAATAATTACTTGTTAATGAAGTATCAAAACTGGCATTTAAAATCCTGAAAAGTGAACTACAAAATCAGTTGTTCATCGAAATAATGTGAATTAAAGACATTACATGCTATTGCTATTTACAATAAACAATGCATCATTTCGCATAACATGGCTCAAGTGTTGCAGTAGCTTTGAAATACATTGTAAGTGCATTTACTAATCTCAGGTTTCTTTTGTCATAAAATGACAAGACAGATCAAACATAGACAAATTAATAATTGGTAGACCATCAATCATATTTGAAGCAGGTGGTAGTTAGGGGTGGTAGGAGCCTAGTGGGTAAAACACTTGCCTGTGAACCCGATGACCACAAAGTTGCAGGTTCAAATCCCACACGCTACCATTGTGTCCCTGAGACAGATACTTACCCCTCAGTGTCTCCAGGGGGACTGTCCCTGTAAGTAATGACTGTAAGTCGCTCTGGATAAGTGTCAGTCAAACGCCCAGTTTAACCTTTAAGCAAAAATCTGCTGGATCAATCTAAGCTGATTCTAATCGTGCATCTCCAGGATTAGTGACCTGTTTTATACTGTAGTGAACAGACACCTTAGCCATAAGGAAAACACTACTTTTCTGAAGATTTGGTGGAACATGCAAAATAACAAAATCATGTAAAATGCATATACATCTGACCTTATGATCTGATGATAAATAACATCTTGCTAATAATGTTGTGAAGTAGCTCCCACTACCCCACCAAAATTATAACAAATAAGATTTTGTGAGTTTCTGCTGTTTATGAGTAATGTGACCACCCGACCATCATTAATGATGATTTACATTTAAGAAATGAATATGAGTCTGTTTAACTATTACCATTAAAGGCTAATAATTACACTTTGCTTTTTTTCCAGTTTCGAGCTCACACTGACACTGTATTGACTGGAGCACCAACAGAGTCATTTCTACTCCATGAATGACTTCTACTTCATGAATGCGGTCCTTCTCTCTCTACCTCTCTCTCCTTGTTTCTCTGAAGGGCCTCTCTGAGAGGTCACTGCCTCTCCTCCATCGCTGGTGCCTAATTAATCACTCATTAGGCTAATCATCATTGGTGCAGAGGCCCCAGCAGTGGCTCTGGGAGACCTCCCCAGCAGTGCAGACTGCATGGGCGAGGTAGAGGGGGAGAGAGAAAAACACACTCCCATGGCCCAAGCTCCTTGCGATGCATGCTAAACAGCTTGGTGGGCAATCTCCTGGAGTAACAGCTAGAGGCCATGGCTTGGAGTTGGCTCACAGCTTTAGCCTCCCCTTCATGTGTTCCTGGAGCAGTCCTCCAAAACTTAAAGTAAACTTTTCCATCTGCATGGAAACAGTTTGAATATGCCCCATAGAAACAGGTTATGTTGTTGCTTTGGCTCTGTACTCAGTAATCACACATTTGGAAGAATTTGGACATTCATTAATTCAAAATGATGGAAATGAGCCTAAAGTGCAGAATGTCACACGGTATTTACTTTCATACTAGACAAACCATTAAAAAGCACAATTTATAGCTTGGCAGCTAACTGTCAAATGCGCATAAAGGTTGAGCTTTCTATGTTCACCTACCGTAGATGTAAACACTCTTGAATTAAAGCTGATATCATGGCCTTTAACCTCACAGTCATTGTTTTATTTTAAATCCAACGAGCCGGAATACAGAGACAAACCTATAAAAACGGTGTCACTGCCAAATTACTTGTGGACTATGCCATAAACTTTGACTTAAATAACTGTTCCTCACTCCTGCAGACAGACTGGATAACGCATCTGAAACCTTTTCCATTTCTGCTAAGCCATGTGTAGGAGTGCAGGGCAATGAAAGCACACGCGATCAGGGCCACTAGCTCTGAGGAGGCTATTTGTCGCCTTCACATACCTCCAAGGAAATAGAGTCAGGATTAAAAAAGGTTGCGTTTATAGAGTTTTAGCAGGGCTTCCTTCTTCTGATGGCTGGTCACCTTTACTGTCACAGTGAACCCTTAAAATTAATCTGCACTGTAAAGAACAACCAAGCACACACTCATATCTCTGGAATCGCTTCCAATGAATCTCGGTTGTCATAGCACCTTCCCAATATCGCAGCGGGGAGGAACGCTCGGGTGCAGTTTTGCTGCACCACAACTGAGAAATACTGTTTGCACCTATTTTTCTGTCTCTTCGCCATTCTCCTATGAAGTTTCTCTGAAGTGTGTGCACGTGTGCCCACAAACGCGCACACAAACATGCACACAAGCAACCAATCGCACACACACACACACACACACACACACACCTGCAGAATGCAGAGATAATCAAAAGGCACTTTCGGCTGAGAAGATGGATGCATGGCGTATGGTCTGTGTTCACGCTACACCTTGCCTCTTTCTCATCATTCCTTTGTGTGACCAATGCTTTAAGAAGATAGTGTATGCCATCAGCAGCAGCAGGAGGACAGAGAAAACACTACAGGTCTGCCCAGACTGTGTAAAATGGGGTAGAACAGAAATTCAAAGTTTGAAATAACCCAACAGAAATATAAATGCAAAAGGGTGTTGTTTTCTACTTTCCACTGCAGACTACAGCTATATTACTGTTAAAAGAGCAGCTTTCTACCCTACACAGTACTGTGCAAAAGTCTCAGGTAGCTTAGAAAACTTTTTAAAAACTATTTATCTTTGTAGTCATTGTTTTTGCAAGTGAAACACAACAAAAATAAAAGTTTGATTCCTGACTTGTCATCGCACTCCAGACACTGCATGGATCTGTCAATCAGCAGCCCACCAAACCATTCAGGTACTAGATGGTAACTGTAAATATTGATCTTCCTTCAGGGGAGGTTTTGAAAAGGCTAAGCTAACACACACACCAAGTCAAAATGTACTGTTATAAGTAATGATTGTGTTAACAAATAAATGCCTACTGCTCAAAATAAGTTATTTTATATTTAGGGAGTACTGTATATAAAAACATAAGATATTGGGCAGTCCTGTATTTATAATCCTCATTAGTTTAGCTTTTTGTTTGCTTGGTTTTTTTTAGGGTGGGAGAAGTGAAATTGCAAAGGACAAAATACCAAAAGAAAGCAAACAAAGAGTTTTCTCTTGTAAGTTTCCCTTTACCTACCTGGCCCGATATTTTTCAAACCAATTTGTTTTAGCACTAAAGATGTTGATCAGCTCCGAAAGCACTTTCATCACCTCACCTTTTTTCTCAAATGACCAGGAATGTTCATTTTGGGATTATGATCATTCATCGTAATTATAATAGGAGCATTATGATAGTCATTAGCTTCATTAGACGTGTAACTATAAAGAATATCAATACATGCTGAGTTCTGAGAAACAGGGGGAACGATTTAGATGATGCAAAATTCTCCCTAACAAGCTAAATATACAGTACACACGGCTACTTTAAATATGCTGTTCGTGAAGGATTGGATCAAAAGTAAAATGTTAAGGCAAAAGGATTAAGCATTAACGAATGTCTTGCAGTTTTTCTTGCAGAACGCGTTCATATTGCCTCGTCTGCAAAGTGCCACACACAAAAACGCCATATGGTAATAAAACCGTAATCCAGACATAATTGGAGTTTTAACGTATGGTAATGTATTGGAGTTACGGGTGGGGGTTTTGGGGGGTGGGGGTGTAGTGCGGTTGCTGTGCTTATTGTAATGGGTTTTGAGGGTTCAGGTATATTGCATAAATGGTGTTGAAATTTCAGCACGGGAAGGCAACACTTCGAATGGTTATTGCATAAGCTCTCGTTGAGGTGTATGGAGATTAGTATGTGTGGGCAGGCCTGAATAATTTATGCCCACTGTTTGTAATGACGTGTTGCGCTTCATCCCTTCAGACAAAATCTTCATCCCACAGGCCATGCTGAAGCCGTGTGCAGCAAGCTTAGGGACTCGTCTTCCACAGTTACATTTTTTACTTTTATTGCCACTTACTTTTTTTCCCCTGTATGTTCATGCATGTGTTACATAACGAAAATATGGACCCACCTGGCATTAACCCCACCAGGCATTTCCACTGTTCTGCTTCTGCTGCCGAACAAAAAATACTGTTATAAAGTAATGAATAATGTGCTGAAATAAATCATAGCCTTTATCAATATTCAGCTATTTAGTATGTTTATTTTGTCCTCCTTTCACGTCGGCAGTTGAGAGAAATGAGGGAAAGGATGAGAGGAAGAGTGAGAGAGAGGGTGGGACGGGGTTGGATGAGGTGAAATCAGCATGGACTGATTGTCTTTATGTAGGGACAGAGCAGACAAAACTCCCCTTCTCATTATCCCCCTCCGATAATGAAAATCAAGCCATCGGGTGGAATTTGGGGGTAGATTAAATAGCTAGACCTGGCTCTCTAATTGCTCTTTGTAAAATGTAATTACTACAAGATTTATGATTAAATCTCCAAGATAAAGGTATAGTGTAATCCATCAGTCAAGGCTGAAGTTGTGTTTGACATGGCTCTCCATCCACAGTACAACACATTCAATAAAGTCGAAAAAGAGTACAAAAGTGGATTACACACACTCAAGAATAAGTCACATTCTGTATCAAACAAGACTGACTACATTGTATTTGTGAGTAATGCTAGCAGTACACTTCCATCAACCTGTCTACCTTCAAGCTGAATGGTGGTTTCTCATGCTGTTTACATTTATTTTGCTTTTTTTAAAGGAATTAAAGGTGAAAAGGTCTTTTAATTTGTGAAAGGCCCAGGATATCTGCACTGTAAGTCCAGGCATGAATATTTCTTGTACTTCAACAAATAGGCAGGTCTACATTATATGGCCAAAAGTATGTGGACACTTGACCATCACACTTATTTGAGCTTGTTGGACATCAAAACTATGGGCATTGATATGGAGCTAATCCCTCTTTGTGGCTGTTGCAGCCTCCACTCTTCTGAGAAGGCTTTTCACAAGATGGAGTGTGTCTGGGGGAATTTGTGCCCATTCACTCGAAAGAATATTTGTGAAGTCAGGCACTGCTGTTGGAACGAAAAAGCCTGGCTCACAATCAACGTTCCAGTTCATCCCAAAGGTGTTTAGCTGGGTTGAGGTCAGGGCTCTGTGCAGACCACTGGAGTTTCTCCACATAAAACTCGTCAAACCATGTCTTTAAAGACCTCAATTTGTGCACAGGAGCACAGTCATGCTGGAACAGGGAAAGGCCTTCCTAAGACTCTTACCACAAAGTTGAAAGCATACAAAATCTCAGATGTCCTTGTATGCTCTAGAACTAATGTTATCTCTCATTGAAACTAAGAGGCCAAGCACGAACATTGAAAAACAGGCCCAGACCATTATGCCTCCTCCACCAAACTTTACTGTTTGCAATATGCATTCAGGTGTTTAAAAAAAAGAGTAAGGCGTTATCCTAAGAGTGACCATATCGACCACATGAACACGAGAATGAATAATATGCTTAATACACTTTTACACTGTTCAAATTTTGGCTTCCATGACAGTCCCTTTAAAAGTGGAATTAGTGAAAACTATGGCTGCACAATATGATTGCAAAGTTTCCGTATTGCGATTATTGTATTGCAGTTATATATTGCAATTGCAATACCCATCTTTATTTTAAGTGGCCTGTATTATCATTTTTCTAGAATTAAAAAGTACAAATGTTCTTTCACTCCCACACCTATACAATTTGTGTATTAATACTAAGTAAAAAAAAACAACACATCTACTTGCTCAGGTAAGCGGTCAAGTAAGAATGAATTATGATAAATTATGAATTACATTTTTGGTGTATTAAGTGTCTTTGATGGTAAAAGATTGGCCAAAATAATTTGCTGTGATGATTTTTGTTACATTACATGAATTACATGAAAAACGCCACAGCAACGCTCAGCTGAAGCTGTGATTACTTAGATGCTCATTTGCACATTGCAGACTTCTGCAATTTCAAGAGAGAGCAGTATTCCAATGCGATTAATATAAGATATACTGTGCAGCCCTGGTGAAAGCCCAGCTTATGTCTAGAATAATTAGATTCAACAGTTTCAATATAGAAGCATAAAATATGTGGCAACAAGGAAAATAGACAGCAGATAAATTTGAGTCCCATTTTGAACACCGAGTTCTACATACCTAATGCAGTAAGCATGACAATGTCAGAGATCCCCGTTTAAGTCGCACAGCACATGAATCACAATTCAGATGATCCGTATAAGTGCGTAAGTGCACACTTATAATGTGCATATCATACATTTCATATAACATAATTCAGAATAAATGGCTACTTTATTTAATTTTCTGCCAGAGAAACAGTCAGCGCTTTCCCCAGATTTGCCATCCATCACTGTCTGTCAAAGCTGGCAGAGAGAGGGATTATTACACCCAGATTCCAGTGCAGTGGGTGGGAGGAATCAGAGGGGAGTTCATTTAAAAAGAAAAGTGGAGGCTTTAATCTCCCCCCAGTGCACAAATGCCCTAATAGGCATGTGTAGTGCGTTCTGTCACACAAGTGTTGGGCAAACAAAGCCCAGCAGATTGAGGGGGAAGTGAGTGAGTGAGCTTCTGCAACACACACACACACACACACACACACACACACACACACATCTAAACGCTTAGCTGGAACTGAGCTGAGGCTTCTGAGTCACATCAGTGACTGCGATGGATGGAGAGAGAGAAAGCAAGGGGGGAAGAGCGAGAGAGCAGGAGAGTGAGAGAGAGAAAGTGAAAGAGAGAGAGAGAAAGAGAGAGTGAGAGCGCTTTTGTGTTTACATGGGTCTGGAGTGCAGTGATAAGATGGCTATCCTGGAACACGTGTTACCGAGACAATATGATGCCCCTTCGTCATTGTTGTCGTGTGAAAACTTTGAGACAGGAAAGGCGGTGAGCGAGAGCTTACGCCACAGAGAGTTGCCATTTCTACAAGAGCTTTAATGCACTATCGGCGTGGATTTGAACTACACATTAAAGACCAGTCAGGGTGCGCTGCCAAGATATTTCCGGATTAGGTTTCATATTAAACAGAACTTCCTCTGCTCCAAACAGACACTGCGCCTTTCTTTTCGGCATTAGGCAAAAGCTGACACAATCTAACCAAAATAGCAACATTTCACAGGGAATGCTCCACGTTCCATCCAAAAGTACTTCAACAATATTAAACATGAAATCGCTCTCAGCTAATAACGGGAGGCATGGAAAAGTGATATTTGTTATAGTTATTGATGGCATGAATGTCACAAAATTGGAGATTTTACACGTTTTAGTTTCCAACAATTCTGGGTTCTGTCGGCAGCGCATTTCTGTCAGCAATTATTTTATGGCAATAAAGCATGCAGTTTAAATGACAGCTTATTTCCGTGTCGCGGTACTGATATTTGAAATGGCGATACATAACAGACAGGTTATTCATTAACACAATTATATTTTTTTTCAGTATTTGATGCACTATGATTATACAGTTGATTTGGAAAATGCCAGTTCTGTGTGAGAAGTAAAATATATCAGGTTAAATGTGTTTAGCATGAAACCATCTAGTACAAAGCAATGATGGGCTGGCCACTGGGAGGATATTTATGGTGCCATGATGTCTGGAACAATAACTAACTGCACAGATCATTAAAACATGTTTAACTGGATTTATTGCAGTGCTGTTTCTGAACAGCTGAGAAAAAACATCGTATTCTTAGTTTTTGATATTTTTTTTTACTTGTTTTTAATGACTGCTAGTGCCATTAAACTTAACAAAATAATTGTGTTGCATATTTAGCCCCACTATCGCCCCCCACACATCGCCCTATCACCCACCACTAATGTGCACTCACAGGACGTGACCGTTTTCCTCAACATGTTTACTTGCCATGCAAACACTGGTGTAAATGATCAGATAAAGCAGTGGCACATGCTCAGTAATAGCAGCCTGTGCCCACTCAGGTATGGTAGGCATGTGCTGCGGGGCCCAAGTTTTGCAGGAGAAAGCTGCGAATTGGATTTCCAATAAGGCTAATGGTGGCCCAGTGGCACAGCCACGGCCAGGCCTCTTCCTGGAATCTGCTAGGGGGCTGGCGATGTATTTTAATGCCCAGATGAATTTGTTTCCCCCTGTCAACTGTTTAGAAAACATCAGATAAATCAGGCCCGAAGATTGGTCCCCGGGCCTTCCACAGAATCTCAATAGACCCCCTTAACCACAAGCCAGGGCCTGAGCCAATTTTAGACACATCTCGAATTTTAATACAGCACCAGCCGATTCTCCTGACAGAGCAGTTTTCCATGCGCGCTATATATTAGATCTGATTGGTCATCTGTCAGTGTTGTAGCTGCTTTGATTATAGTGTGTGGAGGTAACTTCTCTTCTATGGATGCCTTCAGCCTGACTATCAGGGTAAATCTATCAAAAGTTTTCACAGTGTTTGGAGAAACCAAGAGTGACACTTGAATTGGCTCACAACTAGAGCAAAGTTAAGTCATGCGTAATTTTCAAAATGATCACTACCGGAGCCTAAAATGTAAATTTCAGAGGACATGGCCCCTTGTCATAGTACAGATTTGTTATGCAGTGCTTCGATCTGCTTTCCTCAAGTCATTCTAATTCCTGGAAGGCAGCAGGTTTGTGAAATTAACATTCATGCTATGACTGAAGAATAAGTCCTGGAAGAACCAACTTTATTCCCAGTGCTTGTTAGGTAGGCATATGTGGCAGTTGCCTTGAAAGGTGTTAATTCGCATGTCTTGTCAAATTAGCCTCTTCACTATTCTTTAGGGCTGGTTGGAAAGAAGTGACACTGGGAGTGTGCAGAGATTTAAAGTTCACATCGCAATGATGTTTTTACCAATGGGGACCTATGTAAAAAAAATATATATACAAATAATACAAATTTCCCTTCTCTACAAATGGCACCAAGTCACTGAGACACCACTAACTGGATCCTGCCTCTGGTGGCTTGCCTACCATCAAAAGTCCTGACACTACTCTACAAAGTGTCTCTGTGGGAGTCTGGTCCTTGGGTCCAGCAGTAATGGTTGAAGAACCCTGTGTGGAGGACACCATGTTAAGGCACGGATCGGCTTGCTGGTATTAAAATGGAAAAGCCACACTAGGGAGGCAGAAGCTAAGTGTGTCTAATCGAGATGAATGAGTCTGTTCCCCCAAGCCTCCCAGCAGACGCGGCTGTACCCGCGCCCTCCACACTTCACTCATTAATTACCATGAATTAATGGTTTTATCCACACAGAGTAAATAAAAGATTGTCACCCGGCTGTGAATCGAGTGCAGCTTTTATTAAATACTGTGAAAATGTCAGCCGGTTAGAGCCAAATTAAAGGGACAAACAGATCAAACTCCATTCCAATCAAAAATAATCTTCATGTTACAAGATTAAATTAGCCACTGCATGTTCCACCGAGGCTCAAGATGTATTGTGTCACTCCACTG
Organism: Brachyalestes nurse; assembly: GCA_037974405.1. Lineage (NCBI taxonomy): Eukaryota > Metazoa > Chordata > Actinopteri > Characiformes > Alestidae > Brachyalestes > Brachyalestes nurse. Next base: position 38,663,349 of record JBBPCY010000109.1, on the reverse strand, counting down.
TAATTCCTAGATTAGAGATGGCAGCCATTTGTAACCTGATCCTACAAGCACCTTAGAGACCCAGCCCCAAGTCATGGCTGTTTGCAAAATCCACCAAAAACATGCTTATTGACTGTCAGTTCCAGAGAGGTTACAGATCATCTTCCTTTACTGACTTCAGTAGGCAGCCCTAATGTCTTCAGTTCAAGCCTGCTTTTAGCACAGGGAGCCTGACTGGAGCTCATGGTCCTTCTACAGCATGGCAACACCGGCGCTGCCCCCATGACATTATCACATTTATGGCAGAAGTCGTCAAGGGGTCTCTTCTACGCGGACTCAATTTCCTCATGTCAATATGTACACAAATGTTGTGCAACATCCAGCATTAAAAGCGGCATGGCACTGACTTCATCTACTTAAATGTGGTGCCAGCACACTCATTTCATCTGTGTCATATTAGCACTATAAATCATCCTTTTCAAACCTCATTTGTATGTCTCAGCTCAATGTTATGAATTCTTGAAAGAATAATGTGTATTAATTACATTTTTGACTGACAGCCGAAGAATTCCTTCATTCAAGCATGTTTACTGAGCCCGGTTTACTTTCCATGCCGAGAAATGTAAATGAACGCAAATAAAACCAAAGTCAATTTGAAGTCACTCTGAACACTTCGAATTCATTTACTGATTCCTGGTATATACTGAGCAAACCGCTAATGAATAACACTAGGTCTTAGTGCAAACTATGCAAATTATGCAACAAAAAAGTTCATTATTGCTGCATTATTGCATGGATATCATTATATCACCACATGGCTGTAAACTATTGGCTTAAATGTGAATACTGCTGTCTTCCATGTGGACTCAATTTCCCTGAGTCAATATTTACACCAACATACTGTGCAGCATCCAACAGCGTATTAAGTGTGCTCATCCACGAGAGCTAAAACTGTCCATAGTCCATGTATTTCATGTGTCAGCTAGGGTTATTAATACCACTGACTCTTAAGGGGGTCACCTTTACCTGTGCACGGTGAGAAAAGAGACAGACTTATTGAGGGAGAATAGGCTATAGATTAGAGTATTGATTTTACACAGCGAAAAAATCTCAATCAGTAGCCAGTGAGAGTTGTGAGAGTGAGAATGTTCCACAGTTCAGCTTTTCCCTGAGAGGATGAGATGCACATGACATGTTTCTCCCTTGAGCGAATGTGACAGAAAACAGGAGATCCAGTCCAGGAGGCGGCAGCCAGGATGAGACAACGCAGCCTAAACATATACAACCCACCATGCGCTTCAGACGTGATGCATCAAGTGTGTCATGTGACATCCTGAAGGTTAAGTAGCTCAGATGGCATTTGTTTAAACCATGTTCAAAAGATAAATATAGCACATATCAGTCACATTGTTACCAGAGCGTTTTACATTGATGTTGTAATCTGACATTGACTAATGTGTAAAAATCTAATAGTCGCAAAAGACTACAATATACTAACCACGTCAAATATGTCACTGTCTATGTGTCAGTGGCTGAAATGATAGTTTGGAACATTTACAAAGCTTCTGGAATTGTTGTTTTCTAAGGATTCTGGTTCAGGTAAAAGTTTTTAATCTTCATAGCACCTTTATTTTAGTTCTTTAAACACTAAAGAGGTTATTCAAACACAACTCATTCCCCACATTCTAAAAGAACAACCAATGAAAGGTCTTCAAGGTGCCAAAAGCGGTTCCTTTATGGCATCACTCCTTTCTGGCTCCGGTATTTTTAAAAGTGCGGGATAATGCTGTGGGTTAAACACAGGCGGCGTTTGAGAGTGAAACTTAAGGATTTTGACTCCTTGTGACTTTGTGCACATCTGAATGCAGCTTATCTCAAGCAGGTTTGATCAAGACATTAGAGACCTGAGAGAGCAGTGTGTGGAGGAAAAGAGCTCTCACAGACACATAGGGGAGAGGGCTGAACTGACAGTAGCATACAAAATGAATGCTTTGTCAGTGAGAAGAAATAAAATCAGTTGACATAAGCAAAAAGAAAAAAGCCCAATCAAAGTCTACACTGAAAGCTCCTTTCCGTCTTTTTTCCCCTCAGTCCTTCGAGGACAGACGATGGGAGGTTATACTAACTTTAGTTTAATTTCTCAAAAAGTGTGTCTCCTCAGCACTCAGCCAGGTCGACGTGGTTATGGAAAAACAGCTTTGAAACTCTTTTAAAACTGCATGGTCAAAGAGCAAGCAAATAAAATGAATGAAAAGACATTTTCCAAGGACATTTGCCATCCGAAAGCATGTGTGGTTTGTGAGGACACCAGATTTCACAACAGTTAAATAAAAAATCAACATGAACTCCTGGAGATCAGGGACTGTTTATCAAAAGCTACAGGAGAGCATAAGATTTCTATATTCCTATTTGGTTTTTTCTAATACAGAGGCAAATATTCTTGAATTAAAGCTGAGTTTGTACAATTTAGACTCATAGTCACTATTTAATTTCAATCTGAATGTTTTTCAGTATAGCAAAACAGGAGTGTAGCAATGCATTAAAATATCATATTATGGCAATGCAAAAATGTGACCGTGCATTGAGGGCATGTGTAATTATGCAAATGGATGTAAATGCATTGTTTAAAGTGTTAAACCACTGCCAATCAACAACCCAGTCCATCACATTCATCTCATACATTACCAACACCTTACTTTCTTCATCTTTTTACATTCAGATTTTATTCTAAATGAATGAATTACTGAACTGAGAATACTGAACTCGGAAGTCAAATCGAAGGAATCAAATTGAATTCGGTTCTAGAGTTGGTAGAATTTGTTTGCAAACAAATAAGAATACATAAAAAAATATTTTGTGAATCTTTGTTTTTCAGTCAATCTTTGTTTTTTATTCAAATTGTGTATGGATGTACTGTGAGACCTGAATTGTCTATCGAATCAAATTGTGTGTTGACTGTATTGATACACCCTTAGCAAATGTATAAACATCACTGCTGGAATAATAAATCCATAAGCGAATTAAGCATTTTCTCGCGAACGTGCAATCTAGGTTTTTATTAATATTTTGCTCAACATAAATTTTGCTCAACATTGCTGACACAATGTACAGGAAGTGCAGTTAAATAAAAGAAACTATAATGATGACACTGTACTGTCAGTGATGCTTATGATCCACAAAGGGGCCTTAAGACTAAACAAGACGGAGAACTGCTATATGTACTGCTTATTAATTCACACTCCTCACCGTTTAATTAATACTAAACCCAATGTCACCTGAACAGTTCACAGTTCATTCTCTAACGCCACTCCTTTATTCCCAGATTTGTCCGCAGTACACATGGTACAGGTCCAAAAGATGAAGTAAGTATTGCGGATATCTAAAAATGTCATCATTCACACTTCTCTCCCCAATCTCAAGAGGCGCTTAATAACCAAAACATGCCCACAAAGCACATATGTCCTGTCCAAGTGCACCCAGCATCAGGTGATGCGATGGACACAGGATACACCCTGCAGAGAGGCCCGGCTCCTCATGTCAAATAGAGGGGAGGACTACAATGTAACACACCCCTCCTCCTCTCCTCCTCTCTCTATCCCCTCCCTGGTATTCCGTGCCAGCCAGCATGCGTGCCAGGCCCCCGATGCCCATGGCAGATGGCAGAGTGGGCGGCAGGTACCAGCCTCCTGGCACCACAAACATCTGTTATCATTACCAAATGCTAATTGCCATCAATCAGGACAGCACCTCCATGCATTTGTATGCGGAGTTCATAAGCGGAGGTGTCTAAGGAAGGGGGTGGTGGGGAAATAAAAAGTGATGTCTAAATTTCCCCCAGAGCGATGGCAGGAGTGCAAACTGCAGGAGGGACACTGAACTGGCCAAGTGTTACCCTCGTTAATGCGCAGCCCACAAGCACGTCTGCGAGCCACCGTTCTCCCTTATCAATACTGCGTGTCCTTTGGTGTAATGGCAGCTGCCCAGAGCACATGCCAAGCCCAGCATAAAAGACCAAGGTGAGGCTCAACAGATGTAGAGAATACCACGGCGCAAAATGGCTGCCACAGAGTAGAAAATACACAGCCGTTTGGAACCCTCACCGATCCATTCACAAGTCACAGCACGATGTTACGAAAGCCTCCTTTACCATTTTTATTGGAATGGACAACCAATAGGACATTATGATATTAGGGCTGTAACGATCTCCAAAATCGCGACACTCAGATCCACGAACCCGTGTCACGGTGTGAGAAGGCAGAATCGCGACACACCCCTTCCAACTCCCAGAGTTATCCTTCCCGTCCAGATCCAATGCTGCCACATCTTTAAAACCTGTTTCCCCTCCACTAGGGGGGTTAGATCGCCCAGAAACATACATTTTTCGCCGTAATAGGAGTATTTTCTGAAACGTTCCTAGCCGGAGACGCGTTCAAAAACATACAAGCACCGCACGCCGAGATGGACTCTATTGTTTGCTGAATTTATTCACTGTGAGTACATAGAAGTTATGACACTGGGCTTAAAAGTGTCTATAAGCTGGCTGGGTTGTGATGAAACTGCTTTGGATTTTCTGTGTAATTGTTTTATTGTTTTTTGAGCGTGTTTTGTGTGCTCCGAGCAGAGATGGTCGGAAATAAGCGGTATTGAAACATTTATTGATTTTATAATTTTGTGGTAAAGATAAGGTGTCTGCAAACAAAATGGCGTTCCTCTACTCCAACCCCCACCCCCAAAAGAATCGTGATACAAACCGAATCATATATATATATATATCAGAATCAGTGCAGTTATGCCTACATTTTCGAATGTGAAACTCTTCGATAAACAATTTGATAAAGAGGATGTCTGAAATGTTAGGGTCAAACTAAAAGTGCAGGGTCATTTTTTTAGAATTGAAGGAAAAAAACTTTCATTGTCAATATTCCACTACTGTGTAAACAGGTCATTCATTCAAATGTGTGTATTCAGTATTTTAAATTTGTACTTAATCATACCAAAATACTAATTCACACCATTTTCTAAAGCATCATCAGAACTGGACTGTTGTGAGATCACCGATTTCCACCCCTGATGAATTCCTGCAAGGTGTTTTTTTGCTGGTCATTGAGTGGAGACGTGGCGCTCTGTGCTTGCTCTGCTCTGGACTGCAGGTGGGTGTGTGCTGGCAGTGTTAGCCTGAACCCTGCGTGAGGGCCCTGGGCTCCTCAGGAGAGAAAGTGGGCTGACTAAGCAGCACTCTCTTGGATGTGTCGGCCTAAGCCGGTGCCATGATGCCACCTGTGCCAAAGAAGAGCACTGTGGTCGGCGTCTGCTCGCATGCTCTCGCTGCCTGCTCACTGCCATCCATATGGCGAAAGCTCCAGGAGACAGGGTTGCCAGTCAAGGGAAATGGGTGGGTTTGAGGTGAGCGCGTCAATAATCAACTCATGCAGCCCTACTCACACAACTCTAATGAAAATAACCATGCACATACAGTACTTCAACCTGTTTACGTAGGAGTTTCATGCAATTTACTAATGCTACCTATACTGCAATACCAGCATTGCTGTCATAGTACTACCCTATTAGTATAAGCAACATTAATAGTTTTGAATTTTTTATCATATGTCTTTTTCTGGGTGCTTCAGAAAGTAACATGACTGAAATGTCCTTTCTGTAACTCTGAATAGCATTTACAATACTGTGGAAGGCATGGTGATGTAAAAAAAAAAGCACTACAGAACAAAAAGTCCAAATAAACCGAGCTATGGGCTGTTCTTGTAGCCAAGAGTCACAATAAACATGAATTCATTAACTTTATTGAGACAAGCTTAACTACCAGCTGATACAGTGCGATTTGCAATATATTTGGAAAACATCAGGATCATGAATTTTAAAACTTTTATGAAGTATTTGGGAGATGTCTAGTATTAGTTATTGGTGTTTTTCACATCCTATTTAATTGAAACGGAACTAGGCAGTTTTCTCCCGGCCTGTTTGTTGAGTCTGGCTTCTGCCAAAGGCACATCTGTGCCCACTTAAATTACTCTCTGCTGTGCAGAAAAGTGAGCACGTCAGTCCTCATATTGCACATTTTGTTGAAAGACTCACCTGAAAATTGTCGTCATAAACACTCGTGCTCGTAAACACGGGCTCTATAATTGTAAAAGGGTGCATAAAAATGGGGCTATGAGGACTGCAAACAACACTCTAGTCAGAACATCTGTTAAGTGCCATGCAATGACATGATCCCGAAACACACAACAGGGACTTCATAAACTTCCAATGGTTTAATTGCTCCCAATCAGATTCCCCTTAGAAAATTACACATGCTCACTCTACTGCTCAGCTACACTACATTATAGAGGCTGGAGTATGCCAAACGTATAATTTCATACCAAAACAGCAACGCTATGGCACAAAGGTTATTTTAAGAACACGTACACAACACGTAAACAAAAAGAAAATATTTTCACAGAAGCAGTGATTTTCAAATCTGATTTGTTTATAACCAAATTAGTTTTCGAATGTACATTTTTTGGAAATAAACACCAATTAGACACCAGTTTAAAGCTTGTCTGCCCTTTTCATTAGTAAATGTATTAACCTGCATATAGTTCTTCAATCCATATTACAATACTGTGCATACATAATACCACAGCTTTAGAATCAAGGTGATCTGATCTCTTCCATAATTTAAAACTGAGAAGACACCATGTGTGGTACTAAATATAGTATTCAGAAAATCACACCACTGACCTAATTTTCCAATTACAAGCTATAAAATTACTTCATAAATTAAGTTTATCTCATCATGAAAGAGTGATCCAGAATAAAAGTTGAGAGATTGCAAATTAAAAATGCATCTTCAAAGCCTGTAGGTGCAATTTAATTTTTAATATGTTTACAACTTACCGCATAAGCACCAAATGCTGTGGCTTCATTTTTTTTTTCTAATGAGGTTTTGGGTTGAGGGTGTTTGTTAGAGGCAGCACACATGCCTATTACACTACATCTGGGAGGCGTCGAATTTTAGATCGTAATTAAGGCAGAAAAAATGGACACTGCTGGCTGACTGTGATCTTTTTTTCCCCCAAAAAACAAGAAACACACTTGTTTGCTAAAAGCCATGTACTGTACATACTGTAAAGCAGTAATAAAAGGTGTCTGATTAACTTTGATGCCACCCACATAAATGTAAGGGTAGGTAACAAAGCACAAATATAATAGTGGCGGCATTTTACTGTTTCATGATATTGGAGTGAACTGTCTGAGGAAGCAATTGGTAAAAATAAAAGAAGACAATAAGAAAATGCCACAATGTTTTGACATCCAATCAGCAACTCATATCCACAAGTTGTTATGTGTATGCTCTCTATATTGGGTTTAAATTGGTCTTTTTAATAGAATATGCAGTTATTCGATGTTCTAGATGTACTGATAACAGGTATACTGTGACAAAATGCATCACGTCAACAATAATATATCCTCATATTGTATCCATCCTTAGGTACAGAGTCAGAGCAAAACCAGTGGTTTCAGCTTTCAGTCCACACAGAAAGAAGAAGATTAAAGACGAATGTGCAGGCATTGCCTCTTCTTCTCCAGTCCACAAACCTCTCTCTGGGGACTAATGTGGGCGAGGTGTGCCAGCTCCTCAGCACGACTGTGCTAACACAATCACCTTCATCCACAAAGACAGGTGACGGCGTCAGCAGTTGAGCTGCCAGTGGAACAGGCTGTGACTGCAAGCCACGCTGGGTGAGCGGGCCTGGGCTTCATGGGAATGTGTGTGTGTGTGTGTGTGTGTGTGTGTGTGTGTGTGTGTGTGTGTGTGTGTGTGTACGAGGTCGGTATATCTTCTGTGAACAAGTTTCTGTGGAGGAATACGCTCAAGAGGATCTGCTTGGCAGGAAGCTGATGAAGTGTCTGGGCTCATGGGTGCCAGTGAGCCTCAGCCAATTCCACACTCCACATTTAGCCACACATCTGGAGCCAAACTCTGTGTTTAATTGCTTCTAATGCCTAAACATGAGACCCGACAAGTACGGATTAACCACAGACAGTCATTGACCTGGACGGAGAAAGTGAGGAGAACAAGATCTGTGCGCCATTTAGGCACCTGATAAAATGCTGAATGAGAGCATGGAAGAGACTGCAGGACAGCTTTATGGCTTTAGAAGTCAAAACATCATATCTCAAAGCAGACTCCTGTGTCTCTCCGGATCCAGCGAAATAGCCTATGCACTGCAAAAGCGCTGGGCAATATGATGATATGTAATATCGTTATCAGGATAAATCACATCACAAAAAGCTGGACTGAGTATATCAGGGATAATGCCAAAGTTGCCTTAGGATGTTTATGTGCAACAAAAAAAAAATCATTTTTACATGCATTTGCAACATCTCTCAGATTTTAGAAGACCTGTCCTGACTGAAACATTCTTTACAGCTTCAACTCAAATGAGATAAGAAGCAGAATGTATGCAAATGTGGTTATTTTCGTTACATAAAACCAAAATCAAAACAAGCAGTTTAGCTTCAAATATTTGCCTGAACCAGACAGGTCTCAACCGTAAGTTGGGATCAAATGTTTTGTCAGGCTCAGGTTGGGTTTGAAATTCAGGTCTTCACAGCCAACTTCCCACTTAACAGCCATTACCCTGCATTTAGACTCTTTCCTTCGTTCTTTCCTCCCTTCTATATTCTTTATTCTATAACATTTTAAAAGCTGGAGCGCTGGGGTCACACATCAGCGCTGCCGAGGTCCACAAGGCTCACTCTCGTAAGGGAAATAGGAAGTAAACAGCAAACTGAATCAGGAAAGTACAGATTAGTGCAACGAAAAGAACTTACGAGGACTCAAAATTTCACTTGTCAGGAAGAAAATGTACTTTTTTGTACTACGTAACATGTTCAAAGTGCTGAAACAGAGCTTTAGGATTAATTAGGTGAAACCTAACATTTAGTTTTATGCTATCAGCACTGCAGAATGTGAGAACAACAAGGAAAACTAATCCAGACTAAAATGTCTAGGCTGTTGTATTGAGAATTGTTGTATTAAGTCGTTGCATTTAGGATGCTGTCCTGTTTTATTCATATGTTTGTTAAAGTTGTTACAATTTGTTCCTTTGGAACTTCACTTTCAGGATCTGACAATTGATATATTTAAAAAAAAAACTATTATCTTACAGCATATCATTGTATATATTGTAGTGACAGCTCCTATTGCCATTGCCTTGGGTGATAATGAGGTACAATTTTAGTAAAAATATTTCTTGAGGTTGGGTCAGTTTATGGCTCAAACCAGAAACGGACACGAAAAAAATTGAAAATAAGTTGTAGTTTGGGTGAAATTGGGTTCAGACAGTATTTTGTCAGGACTGAGTGGGGTTCAGACTTAGAAGCACAGGGCTAAGTGGTTTAACAGACTTGGACAGAAAATTCCTGGGTTATATTTGGGTTTGGACCAACACTTCAGACCTGATTAAAGCTCTGGCTTAGTAATCATATATAAATCATATTCGGGAGGGTACATACTACATCAGTCTCACAATTGCATGATATGACCTTTTAAAAAACAACCATTTGTTGATTTGACCATTTAAAAAAAAACGGTGTAGATGGAGCTCGAAAGAGATCTAGCTGAACCAGTCTGACTGGATGTAGTGTTGTGCTGCAGGTGAAATATTGACTTCTGTAAATACTTTGTGGGTGCAGACTTAAAAAAAAATGTTTTTTAAATCACAATACACATTTTATGCAAATGTCTTCCACTATTGCCATTTTGTCCACCTTCAAACAGAGTAATCACATGGATGCTACCACAGGTTGTCAGTGGAGTTCAGTGACAAAAAGTACATGCATTGTGGGGATGCAATCATTAGAAGCAAACTGTGTGTGTCTAGCATAGTATGCCCTCAAGGACCCTCTGCTATCAACTGAAAGCATGCTGTGACAGAGGAAAAAAAAAATTCTCCCTTTATGAGATGGAGTCAGAGTTTTTGTGCACTAGATGGCACATTGAACAAACAAATGATTATGGATGAAATGTTTAAGAAATACAACCGGAGGGTGTTTCAATCAGACAGAAGCAGATTTCAAAAACGAGCAACCGCTTTAACGCAAAAGGGGCCGGGGGTTTCGGGGGGTTGGTGGGAGGGGAGGGTGTAAAACAAGCCCAGTCCAGTCTTTTTCTTCACGGATATACAGACTGACTGCATAGGCATGGACAGGTCAGACTCTGTGTGTGACAACAAAGATGAGATTTATACCTCACCATCCACTTATCAACAGCGTCATGCCTGAGGGGGGAAAAAAGACTGATGGCATTACTGTCCTTCAGAATATAAAAAAATGTATTACCAAAATGAGTGCTTTCAAAAATAAATCTGCCTCAGCTTAATAAAGTTGTCATCTCTTGAATATTCTCAAGACGACGGGGGAAAAAACAACAATCAAAAATATGACTCATCTGGACAATTTGTTTACTTTATTACCACTTTGTAAAGGCACTGGGATGTGTGTTGCAATCACATCTTGCTGGTGATTGGTCACTTTGTTTGGGAATGGATGGCAGTTTCAGCCGCTCACTTTAGATAGCCAGTTTCAGGGCTGCTACTCCGGGAATGACTGCTGCACGCTGAATTTCACCTGTTCTGATGGATGTCACTTTAACAGCCTTTAAAAACATGCAGACAGGTCCTGGGGAGATGAATAGGTGACAACCGCTGTATCCCTGGCTGCTGATGTATAGAGGGCATGTGTCATCTTTTGGCAAGGGTGTGTGGGAAATTTCACACAGCCACCGCCTCCTTAAATCACATGCAGGCATGCCTGGACCCTACCGAGAGTAATGCACAGCCCCGCTGACACACGTGTGGAACAGCATACATAAAGATACGTAACCAGTAAGCAGTTTCTACAAAGACCGCGCCCTCCACCCTCACACATCTTTCTTTTCAGTCATTATTCTACCAAATTATACAGAGGAGAAAAGGTTAATCTGCAATACTTTATCAAACTGAAACAGCAAAACTTTGCACATAAAAGATGTTACCCTGGAACCGAATGGCGTGTTCAAGGTCATTTTTGGAAAATTAAAAAAAAAAAAAGTTTTTGATTTCGAAGTAAAAGTGTTTTAGCAATTACTGCTTTATATTCTTGTGAATAAATGTTTCAGCTTATGTCATCCTTAATGTCAGAAAACTTTATTGTTCCAAGTGTAACTGTCATGCACTGAATTAAAACGCAATACAAAAGCAGTCACACCAAGGACAAAGTATGCTGGGAACACTGATTTTCTTCACATAGCTATAATCCAGCTTCCATTTCCTTACACTATTTACTAAGTCTCCAGCGGAATAGGAAATTCCCTAATGGTACAAACTAATTGGGTCTATCCTGCACCGGAATCCATGCATTTATTTTAAAGGGTCCGTTTCCTATTTTATGTTTTCATCTTGCATTTTATTTCTATCCACATTTATGTGCTTTATTATCATTTCCCAATTTCCCCTATAAATGAACAGTCTGTGTTTGTTACTGCACCTTTAAGACTGATACACTGTCCAAAAGTATACGGACACCTGCTCATTCTGGTAGCTGAACTCATCTCAGATGTAGTAGAAGGCACTTCATCTTTCCACTGTGCTATTTGACGCTCGACATTAGGCACTGGGTGTCTGTAGGCTCTAGAGTGTCCTTTCTATGAAGAATACACAAGCTGTGCATGTACAAGTGAACACTTGAACCAGCAATGGGTGCCCTTTAAAGCAATAACCAGGGCTCTCTATATATGAATTGACATATAGTGTACATGTAAATGACCTCTAATTGATCACTCTGTCTAGTACCTCATTCAAAAAGCCGTCCTTATAAGTCCAGTTTGAAAGAATGGGATGAAATATTGTAGGGTGCACAGACGGATTACTTGTAGGCTGCACAGACAGAATGCTTTTTTTAATTAGTTTCTATACATGGATCTTAAAGCATGGGAAGTGAACGATGTTTAGTTAGTATTTACGTAGTGCATCAACATAAAAAAAGTGGGTAAATTTTAGATTTTCCATGATATGGACCCTTTAATGAGAAAAAAAGTACTGATAAGTACTGATGTGTGTAAATGTCCACTTAAACACAAATGTGCTTGGGCCTGCAGCCCTTGGCCTTTTCTATGAAGCACAGCTGGTGCGGGCAAGTGACCAGTGCAACCACGGAGTGTGTTGGAGAAGCACAAACGACTGACCTCTCCCCTAAATCATCACTCATTCTCTGCTGCCCTTGGGAGTCTTTGCTTTTGTCTTTTTTTTCCTCCTTTCATTGAGTCGCTATGCTGTCCCTCATGCTGGGCTTGGGAAATGAGCCTCCCTTTGCCAATTTGTCCTGGTCTTCCAGCCCGCTGTCCCCCCATAGACCACCTGCCCAGGGTACTCATTGGAGTGCAGCCTGACGCATGCTCCCAGCAGTGCCCTCCATGGGCCCTGACCCCCAAACCCAGCTGCCTTAATGGCCACTGAGCTGCCCTACCGTGCCAAGCAGCCAAGCATGGCTCTGCACCACCAGACGCCAACACTCCATCAGAATCCTAATGACCTTGTCCTACTCCATCTCCTGCTCCTTCAGGAACACAAAACTCAGTGCCACCAGCAGCTTCTGCTTCTTCTCAAAAAATCAAGCTGGTGTTCTTCTAACACAGTTCCTCAAACATACTGTCTTCAAAGAAACATTACTGCAGTAAAAGGAACAGTTTTGTTTACAAAAGAGTCACTGATATTTTGGTTAGGTGACCACAGGCTTGGTTCCACCTTTTGGTTAAGGCATGGATTAGTGTAAATTTGTAAAATTCCACCACCAGCACATATTTTGACTTAGCGTTGACTAGTCAAACCAGGAATCACAGAGAGTTTTGGAAATAAGATAAGAAATGGTTTCCTTGTATACTGCTACAGACTGAATAGGTGAACACTAGTAAAAATGTTTCCATGACATCACAAAATATACACATAGATACACAGTCTACTATATCATTTTAAAGAATCAGGTGAGTACTCAAAATATATTTGTTAAAATGATATCATTCAAGCAAACATGTTTTGAACATCCACACACTGTCAGTGGATGGAAATGTAGTCTTTAGCCATTTGTGCACCTGACTCACAGTGGCACTGGTCTGGCTCAGCAGCTCAAGTGCACTTACGGATGCCCTCATCTTCGCACGCGTTCCCCTCCACATCGGCTCTGAACGAGCAACCAAATCCTCTCTGGCGCTTGTGTCCCTTCGAGTGGAGAACATCCATTCCCAGGGTGAAAAGAGCAAGTGGAGCTTAGACCCACTATTTACTTTAAATGAGAAACAAATTTAGAACTGGACGGGTAAAATATGAATTGTAACCAATTCCAAGAATGCTTTCAATATAGCTGCGGGATTTGGGGAGCTCTTGAAATTATTCCAAGAGGCTCCCAAAAGCCGAAGCATCTCTGCCGATTTGAAACCCAAATCAGTCATCCGGCCCTAAGTAGTCCTCAGGACCTCCTGCTGCTTGCAGCCCGATTTCTGCCTCCCAGTGATTTCCCATTGTGCACTCATGCAGAAATAACCCTGCAAATGGGGAGTTCCACATCCACCCTCACTCCTCAGCTCCTATTAATTACATTAATCTTTTCTTTTTGTTAATATAACTTCATCGCTCTAGAAACCCCTATTATAATCTTCCTCCTCTGAATGAGTGGCTTAATATAAGGTGAAGCAACTAATCACCAGAAACAAATGAAACAGCGACAGCATTTTTCCCTATGACACAGCATTTTTTTTTTCCTTTTTTTTTTTAACAGTAGAGATGCCTACCAGATCAGAGGAATTGCTTTCTTCGTGGCAGGACACTGAACGCTCTCCACTGCTTCCTGGAGCTAGTATTCAGCTGGCAGCATTGCTTCTTGATTGGATGAGATTCTGAGGGAAACATGGACAAAGAATTATGAAGAAACCAAGCCAGCAGCGAAATGGCATTAAAGTTGCATTAAAGTACAGAGGAATTTAAAAACAACATATGAGTCATTATAACTCAAAAGTAGGTTCTGAGCAACTCTTTTTGTCAGTTTGTCTTTCATAATTTCCAAAGCCAGTAAGGCAGCTTAAGGCCGCATCATCACGTGAAACCGTTCCTAGCAGCTCTGAATAATGGAAGCAAACCAGGTACTCATAGGCCATCGAAAGTCATCCTGCTCTATCTGCCAAAAACAACAGATCTCGCTGATTATCGCCATTGTTCTGCCATGTCCCTTCTCCAGCTACCACACAGGAAACTGGCAGAGGACGAGTGCTACAACAACCTTCTCTTTCTCTCCCTCTCTTTCGTTCTCTCTGCTGGAGGTTACTGATGATGCTGACGGAGAAAAACAGTGTGGCAGCCTCAGGGTGCAGAGAAGGGTCATCTCTCCCCTACTGAACCATTCATTTTGCCACCGTTGCTCTTGCATGGACCCAATACTGCACTTTCACTTTTCTGTTTCACTTTGCTGCACCTCTGCTCCTACTTGTCCTTACCATAGGATGGCTCTGCACTTGAATGACAGAGTTTTTAGATTTAATTATCCACTGAGCTAGATAAAACTGCTTAAAAAACAAATGAAACCAGGAAAAAATAAATACATCAATAAATAAATGAATATACAGTAAACCCCCAGTTTTACGCGGATCAGGAGTCGCGAATTCAGTCACACACAGATTTTTTTTGGAGAACCGAACTCATAGTTTTACGCGGAAATCCCCATAATAACGCCGAAACTGCAAACATCCTCCGCCTTTTCTCGCTTTTTTGTGGCAATAAATATATTTTTTCCTGAATGTTTTCACACAAGGTGACTCAGGGCAGGATGTAGCCGACCTGGAAGCACTTTTTTCGAATTCCACACCAGGGTTGAGCCCCCGTGCTCCAAGTGCGATTTCTCCGCGGTGCAAGCACTCAGACACTTCAAACTCCACAGTTCGATTGATCTCAGGAGACCTTTCCAACGAGCCCTCATTTGTATTTTTAGCTGAGTAGATCAGGGGTTATTCCCCGAAAACCGTTCACCTCGCGCCGGTGTCCCGATACTTTTGTCCCGCGACCTTCCGAGTTGCATAAATTGGCGGGGAAAGCTCTGACACTTCAAACTCCACAGTTCGATTGATCTCTAGGAGACCTTTCCTACTAGCCCTCATTTGTATTTTTAGCCAGAGTAGATCGCCTTACCGCGGTGTCCCAATACTTTTGTCCAGCGACCTTCCGAGTTGCACATCCCAGCGAGGAATTTAAATTAAAAGAGGCGAATACTGGTTTACCTTCACATTTTCTTTAAGGATAATGCATTAACCTGAGTGTAAAATGAAATTAAAGTGTTCTGGGAGCATATTTGGGGGCATATTTAAGGTTTACACTATAAAAATAGGCATTTTTAGGCTTTTTTTTAAACAAAACACAACACGTTTTTTCACTATACGCGGGTGCTCTTGGAAAGTAACCCCCGCAAAAAGCGAGGGCTTACTGTATATTGGCCAGTGTAGTGGCAGCGCCTGCAATGGCTTAGCAGCCCAATCCTTGATATATATAGTTGCAGTATTATATTGCAGTATTATTGGAGTCGTTCTGTCTTTTCCTTTCGATATACATGTTAGTATTTTTTGCTGCTATCAGCCCAATACATAGATATAAGGGCTGATATCAGCAAAAAATACTAACATGTATATCGAAAGTAAAAGACGGAACGACTCTAATAATACTGCAACTATATATTTTTTCTGTGGAGTAAAGCAGTGTTTAAGAAGTCTGATCATAATAGCCTACTTCTAAACTTTAAGTTTTTTTAAAGAAACATATTGGATTAGTATGCTTAAGGTTTCATTTGATACCATATATATCACTGTTAAGATATATATCACTGTCATTTTATTAATTTTTTCCACAATTAAAAAGTTTGATCAATGGACCTAGAGAAATGATCCTAAATGACTTGGAATAAAATGCTACCTCAACTTCCATTAAAAGCTGAGAAGGTTTTTCCCGCTCTTGAAAAGTTACCATTTCTGAAATACAAGTTTTTCTTCTGACAGCAATGATTTCTCTAAAATCATAAGGCAGTCTACAACACTTTTTGGGATTCCTGACACTTTGTGCAGCTGAGGGAGTCAGAGGAAAGTTTAAAGCTGAGGTTCATTTCTCACCCTTAGCTCCTCAGCTATGCTTTAAATGGTGCAGCCTCACCTACAGCTTCCAACAATTCAAATGTGGAATAGAAAATTGAAATAAGAAGTCTTATGAGTGAATTGAGAACTGATATAGCTGATTCATCAGCTAAAATAGCAATGAAAACACATCTTTAATTTTTAAAGATTTATGTTTTAAACTTGCTTCTGTATCGCTGCTGTCTAGGTTAGAAGTAATCCTCTCAGACTCATCTGTCCCTGTATCAGACACAGCAGATCTGTACACTGTTTTGAATGCAATATGTCAAATATGTGCTGTGTACTAACAGAGTGCAACACTGACGTAATTGCAAATGAGAAATCACACCTGCCTTGTGGAGAATATTCAGACTGCTTACCACAGCACCCTTTACTGACCTGCACCCCCTGTTCATCAAACCAGGAGAACAAATTACCTAGTAGAATCAAAGCAAATGCTAATCAATTTGATTTGTAACAACTGATTAGTAAAGGGGCTGGTTTTGGGTTGAGTTATTGTGTGGGTAGAGTGAGTCTTACATGTAGGCTTGGGAAAATTGAGGACAAATTTACAGGAATGTAAGCCAGTGACAAGAGTCTGCAAAGCATTTACAGTGACTCTCCCTAAATAAAGAGTTTACTGTAGATTAGATTAAATAAATAGATTACCAAATTCATTAAGTGCCAAGACATTACAAATGTGCCTTGTTACTATAATGGAGAACAAAACTCATATGAGAAGGCTTTTATAGAAGTGGACCTGAATTCTCATCAAGTTAATTTTAGCTTGTTGTACTAGCTAAAATTAACTCAAGGATTAACAGAGAAGTTCTCTATTGAGTAAAGGCAGCTCCTCAGCTGTAAACAGGCTTTGCTCGTCATAAATCTGTCTTTTCAATCGCCTGATCAAGGTAGCCATTCTCCAAAGTGCTTCAAGAGCCAGAAGCTCTGGGGCAGACAGCTTTGAAGCCCCTGGAAACACAATGCCAGCGCTGAGAAAAGCTCCACTTTAGCTCCCTGTGTCCGCCCCTCGCTGCTTCCTGGCAGCTTGTGCAATCCCTCTCCTCCAACACGCCATCCAAAAATAAGGACAGACGTTCTCTCGGTTCTTTAATGAACTGTCAAGCGCTTCAGCTCCAGGCTGTACACAAAAGATAGGCACCTCAGCAGAGTCCAAACATACTGTACAGTACAGGCAAGAGCACAGGCAGAGAAAACACTTCCACTAGTCGATTTCAGGTCCAATGCAATGGACTCTTAGCTCCACAGAACAGTAAGCAATTGAATTACAGTAGCTAAAGAAGAACAGTAGCTGAAGAATTACTTTAAATGAGGTAGATCACTGCACTGGCAAGATCTTGGAAATGTTCAGAAGAATGATGTTTTGATACAGACAAATAAATACTGTTTTTGGTATTAGCCATCATGGATAGAGCCAATAAACATATAAACAAACACACACACACATTTATATACACACATGCTCACACACACACACACACACTCACACACACTTACATATACACAAACACATTCCCTCTCTCTTTCTCTCTCTCTCTCTCTCTCTCTCACACACACACACACACACATACACACACACTTGGGTAGCAAGACTATTTGTTGTCCTCAAATTACAACATAAGCTGTAGCTGCTAGAGCTGTAACTATTGATTACCTTATTAACGGAGTAATATTCCAATATGACGTGGGTCCATATTACAAGTTTCCCTGATGCTCACTTATGCTGCCTGTGTGGTTTTATGTGGCAAAATAATTCATTTCTACATGAGGCACATTAACTTTCCTTCCTCTCAAAAAAGCCTGTTTCTGTTCTTTTAAGACTGATATATGCAAATGTACTGAGAGACTGCCTTGGATTGTGTCTCATTCAAAAATCGGTCTGAGCTGAGACACGCATAACCTCAGCATTAGTGGGCGAGGCTGCACTGCTGCAGGCTGGATATATGCAAATACAATTTTATGACATCACAAAAACACATTTAAAATTCGGCTGTTTCTACAGCTCACTGTCCACACCGGACTGAACGGACCAGGCAAATGCCCAGTCCATTCACTTTAGCAGTGTTTACACATATCAAACTAATTTATTTTTAAAAGTGCCGAAAACCGAGCTTTCCAGGATATATATATATATACAAAACCGCGCAAAAGTCTTGACCCCTCTCATTTCTTTACACTTTGCTATGAATCATCTTGTTGGTGCAAACATTTTCTTCCCATCAAACTGTCTTATCTTTGGCACACTGAGCAGATAAAATAGCGAACTGTTTCTCAAGACTACATTAAAAATACAAGAAAGTCTGGATCTTTAGAAGCAAAACATGAAGAAATGCACAGTATATTTATACACATATCGTGAGCCTCAGGAGTTGGTCAATTTTTTTTAATGGAAAATTGACCTTTTGTTTGTTTTATCTGTCATTAACAAGCACAGCATCAACAGAGAGAACTTTTCAAGTGCCACAAAAAAGCAACATGCGATGCTGAAATTTGTTTTGGGCACAGCAATACGTCTATAGACCTACAGAGGGTAAATTAAGTGTGTTTTTACATCAAATCAATTAAATGACTGGGTCAATTGGCCCAGAACTCATGAAAAGATTCACATCACCATTAAGGGAGCCCCACCTTGGTCTTCATGAACTTGGAGTGATTCTTGTACACCTCCATCTGCTTGATCTCCTCCTCGCGGTCCTCTGTTGTCAGCAGGCCGTTGGCCTTCAGCATCTGGATCTCGTCCTCCAAGTCGCGGATGTTTCGCTCCAGGGAGGCGATCTTGGTGTCCTGGATGAAGAGTTTGGAGAAGAAATTAGCCTGGCTGAGCTCCATCGCGCATCAAAGCCATGTCAGAGCAGATCGCCTGGGTCTGAGGTAGAGCTCCAGAGCGTGAGAGAAAGAGACAGAGAGACAGAGAGAGAAAGAGAGAGAGAGAGAGAGAGCTGTGGGTGTTGTGCAGGAGAAGGAGAAACTGCAGTGTTGCAGCAGAAGCCTCCTCCTCTCATGCTAATGGATTAGCATCTAATCACCATTTGGTAGAACTGAGCGCACATCCAGTCCGCCAGCAGCCGCGGAGCAGATCAGAGAGATACAGGGCGGTGCGGAGAGAGAGCAGGGCGTGTGTGTGTGTGCATTATTGCTCCGCTTGTAGACTGCAAAACCGTGAGTGCAGGGTTCGCTTCTCAGCTTTTTAAATAAATAATACAACGTCTTCAAGATTAGCCACGGTCCATCTCCCAGTCCTCCAGACAACTCAGGAGAAAGCCTCTCTCTTTCTTTTTCTCTCAGCAGTCACTTCCTGACCCTGGATTTTCATCCCTGGAGCTTGCAATCAGTGGTACCCACAGGCCTATACATATGTGTATCTATCTATCTATCTATCTATCTATCTATATATATATATATATATTATTGCAATAATGTGCAAATATCTTTAACCCCTTTATTTCATTCCATTTTGCTTTGAATCAGCTTTTCCAATGCTGAATGCTGAGTGATCCTTTATCTAGGCTCCTTGTATCTTTAGGGTCTTTGCAGCCTGTCACAGAAAACATTTGTTCCAATTTCGGCCATTCTATCTACTCAATATACCAAAGATAACACAGATATGCCAAAGATACCACACAGTACTGTGTGTGTATATGCGTTTGTTTAATGGTTTAGCTGGTGGACAAGTGTGTCCCACGGGTCCACAGATGCCAACAGGGCAGAGCGGCCCAAATCTGCACTGGAGGGTGAGTTTTCAGCACAGTGGGATGATCTACCTGCGCAAACACACCTGGTTCAACTCACCAGTTCATTACCAGGTTTAGTGAGTGTGTTTGAGAAGGAGAATCACCTGAACCCTCCAGGACATCCTGTGATTTCCTTTAGCACTTTCTTAGAAATGTTAGCATATAATTTCTGATGTTTCAACTGAAAATAATGGCATATCTGATGCTTATACTAAAAAATGTATTCCTGACCCATCATCTTTATCCACTGCACCTGTCCTACAGGTCTGTGCTGCTATGCTACTATCCTTGATAATGTCCTTTAGAGTTCTGTTTAAGCAGTTTATCATGTTAGCATGCTGCTTCTGGGAAACATATTCAGAAACATCCTGTACCTGACGTCTTCTCTTGCACCATATTCTCCTACACCAGTGGCCACAAACCCTCCTCCAGATCTACTGACCCGCTGTGTTTACATTCAATCTGCATCTAACAGGCTGGCCCGCTCCCTTACTTAATGCTCCAGCCAATTAGGGACCTCTAAAGAACTTCATCGGCCAGAGAAGGTCCAGCAGAATTTGATTTATTTCTGATCAGACAAAGAAAAGACTGATCACCAGCCTTGGTCCTGGAGATCTTCTGCCCCTGATCAGAAATAAATCATCTTATCTGGAGCTTACTGAAGTCTGACCAGTTTCTTCTAAATGCCCCTTTAGGAAATTCAAAAGAATTTGAATTTAATTGGGATTTAATTGGGATTCGCATTTAATCACTAAGACAAATTTCAGATGTTACACAGACTCATTTACAACCAAGTTGTCTTTTGGATCTTATGATTTGTTTGAAGATCTTCTGAAAGAGAGAGAGAGAAAAGAGAGAAAAGCAGAGATAGGTAGGAAGAGAAAAAATGAGAAAAGAATAAGAGAGAAAAGGAGAGAGGTAGACAGAAGAAAAAGAGAAGAGAGAGAGTGAAAAGAATAAAAGAGAAAGGGAGAGAGAACTGGTACCGAAAGATCTGAGACAAATAAAGATCAGAGAAGTGAGAGAAAATACATTTCATTTTAAGATCTGAAATTGCGGTCGGACTGAGATTAGAGGAAGGGTCTTTCTCAGGAGCTGAATTTAGAAAGTGGGAGAAAATGGTCAGAATCTCATACTGATGTTAAACTGAGCTCAGTTCTGTTTAGGAGAAACAGGAGGGACAGAGGAGAGTCTTATTCTGAATTTTCCTCTGGGCTTTTTTATCCAAATGATCAGCAGCTCTCTCTATGTCTCTCTCATTCTCTCTCTGTCTCTTTCTCTCTCTCTCTCTCTCTTTCTCTCACCCTCCCAAACGTCCTGATCCGGATCTTCATCCGCAGTTTACGACGCAACTCATCTCCCAGGCCTGCAGACGTGAGGCCTGTGTTGATGCACTGTCCTTTTTTTCCCCCACCTGTCGTTTACTCTATCACTCCATTCAGCAAAGTAGAAGTAAAAACTAAAAAGGAAAAGGTGTTAATGTAAAAAAGGAAAAAAAGGTGCCACACTGTACCCTTTTTCATCCAAATGAGGAGCAACTGCATTCCATTCCTTTCGTCTCCTCTCTCTCTCTCTCTCTCTCTGTTTCTCCATCTCTCTCTCTCTCTCTCTTTCCCTCCCTCTCTGTCTCAGTTTTTCCATCTCTCTCTCTCTCTCTCTGTTTTTCCATCTCTCTCTCCCTCTCCCTCTCTCGCCCGCATTAGCCGTTCTCGCTGTAGTAAACAACCCCCTGCTGTTCCCATGGTAACCGCATCCAGGTTCCATGCTCGCCCAATGGTGCGAGGGAGAGTGAGGGCACTACGGAAACCGCACAGCAGTGAGAGAGGCCGCAAGAGTGGAGCATTGTGGGTACGGAAGTGGATTGGCCACAGCAAAAGTCAATCAGGTTTGGGTCGGCAGTGGAGGATTCTGGGTAATACTCTGAAGGAGTCCAATCAGAAGGGCCCTGTGGTGTGTGTGTGTGTGTGTGTGTTGGGGGGGTGGTTGCTGCATGAGGTCATGCTTTATTTTTAGCAGTGTGTGTAATAGCTCTGCCAGTGGGGAGACGGCACACACACACACACACACACACACACACACACACTTTTCCATCAACTGCCCACAGAGCCTTCTGTTCTTCTCCTCCTCCTGTTTTTCCTCATCATTTTTTCATGTGTTTGTTCCCAGTTTCTGCAAAGTTTCATTTCAGTTTATTTTTCATCTGTTTTTTATATAGTTTCACAATTTATCACCAAGTCTTTTGATCTTTTGGGCTTTTGTCCAACATGCAGAGATGGGGACAGTAACTCAAACCTGAACTGAAGGTGTTGTTACTTAAAGATGAATTCCACCAATTTTTAGAAATCAAAATGATGTTGCAACACAAATACGGTCATTTGTTTACCCTCCAAACCCTCCACAAGCTCCACAAGTCTTGAATTATACTAAAGTCTATCCTTCTCTATCTATCTCACTATGTTCTTCTAGATCCATCTCGCTCCCTCACCATGCTCCTCTAGAACCATCCCACTCCACTCCTGCATTCTCTCACTAGGCTCTTCTAGAACCGTCCCACTCAACCTGTCCCCTAACGTTCCCTAACTACATTCCTCTAGAACTGTCCCACTCCATTCGTACATTATTGTTAGGGCTGGGAACCTCAGGGTACTTCACAATACGATACAATACGCGATACATGCCTCACGATACTGATAATATCACGATATGGCGATACTGCGATAATCGATATATTGCTACAATGTATATCTAATTTTTAAATAAAAACAAAGATATATAAATTTATTTTGCACTGAAATTACTGAAATACGGTCAGTTAAAAATCAATTGCGTTTAAAGGTCCCATGACATGCTGATTTTGTATGCTTTTATATAGATCTTAGTGGTCCCCTAATACTGTATCTGAAGTTTCATTCCAAAATTCAGCCTTGGTGCAGAATTACAGCCACTTCGATTCAGTCCCACAATGAGATTTCCCTGGGATGCCATTTCTGCATATGTAGCTTTAAATGATAAGGAGGATGAGAGAGGCGGAGAAAGGTGGCGGGTGGGGGAGGGGCCAGCTTGCGGTACCATGTGCTAAAGCTTACAGTGTATAGCAGGGATTACCAACTCCGGTCCTGGAGGGCCGGTGTCCAGCACAGTTTGATGGTGGTTCTCCTCAAACACATTCACTAAACCTGACAATTAACTGGAGAGATGAATCAGGTGTTTCTGAGCAGGGAAATCACCAGAACGTGCTAAACCACGGCCCTCCGGGAATCCTTGCTCTAGTTGTTATGAAATTTGATGTAACTACATTGGTTTTAGTGTTAAACCAGCATGAATCAACAGCCATCCAGCTCTAGTATCATTTGATGTCAAGACAGAATGTAGTTGTCATACTTCTCCATTCAAATTTCACTCTAATTATAATGTGAATGTTGAATCGCTCTGTGTGATAAAAAATATTGGCACTGAATAGAATCATGAGGCCTGAGTCATTCATCGAACTGAATCATGAGTTGACTGTAACGTTAAACCCCTAATAGGAGACATCCTACACTTTCAGATAATCTGAGAAAGTAATAATTTAAGACGACCCTGATATCAAGAGACCTTCTGCAACTGTGGGGAGGGGCGAACTGTCCCGATAGTCCTGTAGCATGGGCCTGGCTTTAGTTTATATGTAAAGATTGCAATAAACCTGAATTGTCCTGCATAGTAAATGGTTAAGGCCAAAGACCAGTCCTGTAGGAGCTCTTTTAGGTCCATATATGAAAAACAATTAAATAAGTCACCAATAAAACAGAATTGCTTCCACTGGAGGGTTAAGGCAACTTCAGTGGGATGAGTCCTGGCTCTAGAGACAACATTTACAGTACTGTGCAAAAGTATTGAGCCCCCTTCATTTCTTTATATTCTGCTTCCAGAGATCCAGACTCTCTTGTATGTTAATGTGTTCTTGAGGAACAGTTCTCCAGGCTTCCTGAAG
>JBBPCY010000109.1:38614460-38639368 GCA_037974405.1 Brachyalestes nurse | reverse complement strand
CACACACACACACACACACACACACACACACACACACACACACACACACACACACACACACACACACACACACATAGTAACGTCATCTAATAATACAGCAGGGACAAACAAACAGATTTTTTTCTTCTTTGAGATAAACTGGATCACCATAACAAAGCAGCTGATTACAGACAAAAGCTGGTTTAGTTATTTATGAAACGAAACAGATATTTGATGATTTATCACGCACAGACATGCAGTCAAACTAAAATCCAATGTGCAATTACTTTGTGAATTTTGCAGCTACATTAGCATGATAAAGAGAGATATGCATGTTGAGGACAACCATAATGATAGTGTGTTATAAATAGTGCCTCACTCCTTTAGAAGTACCTGCCAAAGAAGCCTATAAAACAAACCATTTGTGTGTGTGTGTGTGTGTGTGTGTGTGTGTGGCCACGTGTGTATCTGCAGAGAGGAAAATAGAACAACCATCCATGAAGCAATGTGGGATAAATCGGTGTAGAAAATGGACATTCTTTCTGGCCAATAGTCACAGGTGATAACAAACTGCAACTCTCTTTTGTTCTCCCAGTAACGCCAGTCTGATATGTGCTGATATTTTGCTTTGGGAATCTGACAACACGCTGGGAGAAACAATTCGCCTGGAAAATGAATGCAGGGGTTACGCACATGTCTTTTCTCGAACCGCTGCTCGTTCCGTGACAGTTTCCTGACAACAAGGCCGGTGAACGGCTGAGTGCTGCTGGAGCAGACTGTGGAAGAGGAAATCTATCCCTCTCTAGCAGCTTCTGTGGCTGAGTGCTGTGGGGAAGTGACCGGCGGCACAGCCACCACCGCATGACCGCCGCCTCTGTGAAGGGCCTGCAGACCGCGATAGAGAAGCTGTAATTGTTAGGGTGTGAACGTGTGTGGGAATCTTTTTTTTTTTTCTTTCTGTTTTAGGAGGGCAATCAGTTCCATGCCACTGCCCACTGCCACAGATTGACATGTTCTCAAGTGATTCTTGCAGCCATGGCACACTTTGACCCCTCCCCCCTCCACCTCCCCACCCCTCTCCACCCCCACTATCCCCCGCCAGTCTGCTGCTGGAACCCACTGGAGTGAGACTGCAGTGAAAATTTCATTCCCTCGGCTTCAGAAAGTGCTTTGATTCTCGGAGCCGCGGCTCAGAGCTCTGCTGTCCTCACATAACCTACATCGGGAAAACTGAGCTTCATCTCAATACAGTATAACGTGCAGCGAAGGGAGCATGCACAGAGTTAATGCTCTCATATGAATGGTACCTGCCTGGTGACGTGCACAGACAAAAGGATTAGGGATGGATTCACGGGGGGAATTAGCTGTATCTGCCCCCGCTGCATCCAGTCGCCTGCTGCTGCTCCGCCCAATCATGATAACCCTCCACACCTTAACCAGCTTTTCACCTCAACACGCCCAAAGGGAAAAGAGCAGAAAAAAGATCAGGGATTGCGAAATTCACAGTAAAGAGAAACACATAAAGAGATCTTTCGACTCTGCCAAAGCACAAAAAAGGTACAAAGCATTTACACAGAACGAAATCAATGCGTTACACAATTAAACAAAATTCTTGTTGTTACATTTTTTTTTATCTATCTTACAGCTGATTTAAAAATGCTGTCCTAAACTACATTCCAGCAGAGGTCTGCAGAACCTCCCGTGCATGTGTAAAAGCTTTAAATGGAATAAAATGTGGCTAATTAAAAGAGTGTTTCCGTGAGATGTTAATGAGGTTTTTGTTCCACTTGGGTGGATGTCCTTACATGATGTAGGACTAATCCCATTGAGTCAGGACTCTTCGTCCCTTCCATAGCTGCCAGCTATAATCCGCAAACTTCAGTCAAACATAATTACCAAGCGTTCACATATGAACATGCAGAAAATCATTTCTCAAGACATCAATATCAGTCATCAATATCTGTCTTTTGTCAACGTTTCCGACTAAAAGAACTATTCTAGATATCTCACTAATGTGTCATTTTGTTTAGGGCTGTCAATAGATATAACATTTATAACTGAGTGATCTATAAATTATTTTGATATACTCAAGCCAAAAAACATGAAAAAAAAAAAAGAATTTGGACCACTGAAAACATAGTAAAAACATTTTATTAATGATAAATAGAGGTTAAGGAATAGAAGTGAAGGAGAATTGCTAAGTCAAGACAGGATATGGAAGACCAAAAAATACATGAAAACACTACTCTTAAGATTGGCAACGTAAAACCTCCACACCTCCATCAAGAATCTACAGGCAGATATAGCTGGCACACAGGATTAGGTATTACAGTATACTGCAGTATACTGACTGTAAGTAGCTCTGGATAAGGGTGAATGCCAAATGCCATATACCACATGACTATGCAGGCTGATCTTTGAGTGTACTTTGAAATACTGAAGTAATGATTTTAATTACAGTCAATAGGTTCTTAGCACTTAACGTCACAAATCATCATGCTTTCCAGATGGACGGTAGGCAACTGGAAGTAGGTCCTGAGGAAAGTTGGCAATGAACACCAACACTGTAGCGATGCTTACGGTTTGCAATGCTAATGCTTGTTCCAACCAATCAAAGAGGTGAAAAGCAAGGTCTACTCTGGAGAGAAAAGAAAACACAAAGAAATGGCAGATGAACCGAAAACCTCTTAACCCAGCAGACAATCCTTCTTTCTATAGAGAATGACCACTTCATGAAAGTAATTTTGCTACCTACACAGCTAGCTAAAACTAACAAAAACTACAGACCAGAGCGTTTTGTAGTTTAAGTTTGCCAGTTAGCTGCAGAACAAACACCACAGAGTAGCAAGATTGCAAATGTAGCAGCTATGTTTCTTGCGATATTACCACCCTGGTATTTTTATCAGTGTTTTTGTCATTGTTTCAATGCGTGAGACAGCTAGCTGTAGTTGAAAAGAAACACAGTCATTCTTGACCATACATACTCACTTGGGCAAAATACGATGGCCGTTTCTTAGCGATAGTTTTTTTCGTAACTTTTAAGAAACTGAAGAAGAAATCCTCTTGTATTATATGTTAAATCAGCCATAAAAACAAAAGATTAAGGTTTTGTAATGGCCTTACACTGCCACAGATTTTCAATATTATTGAAATATTTGAATAAAACAAATATCAATATTATTGAAAATCTGTAATTTGATCCTAAATGTGCTGTGCGCGCGTGGCTGTATGTGTGCGTGAATTTTGCATGTTGTAAGAAACAATGAGCATAAAATGACTAAATCATGAAGAGAAGCGCTGTTAGCTGGCTTAAAGAGTCATTTTAGAGTCATTTTGGAGCCATTTAGTCAAAGGAGGGCTTACTATGTACTGTACTCCCTCATATGTAATACTCAAGAAAAAAATATGGAAAAGAAAAAGAATTGTGGAGGTGCCCAAGCTTTTTATATAACTGTACATACATGACAACATTGGTAGGTTTTTATTTGTATTTTTTTGACTGATCAAGTTTAATGGAGTGAGTGCGACAGCTTGTTGCAGCATTTCTGACGTGATCACTGAAAGCGAGTGGCCCATTTGATGCATGTCGAGGTAATGACGCTCATGACAATATCGGCTGTCACATATGATCACACATCACTGTGTCAGCAGTATTGTTGCGTGCTGAAGGAGAGGAGAAAAACAAAGGCATGTTTATGTAAGGTCACAACCCACTCCCTGGCATATATGGGCTGCCTGCTGCTCCTACAGAACAACCAGCTGAATATCAGCTGAAGACAGAGCCATAGGAGATCCACTGTGAACCACAAGTACACCTTTCCACGTGATGTGGACACACGCATCAGTGCTTGTACATACACAAATCAGAACCCAGCTGATATGAAAAACGACACTTATTTTAGTTACAAATTCCACAAACAGTCAAAGTCCTGAAATCCAAAGGATGGAAGGAACCCTGAAACTAACAGTATTGAGACTGAAATTAATTATATTCTGAAATAGAACATTAATCTTTCTTAAGGTTCTATCACCTTGCCCAGTAGCCTACCTTGAACATTTATGGCTACCTATCCTGGTCTTCAGCTTCCATTAGTTAAATTAGCTAGCTTCAGCTAACGTAAAAGCAGACGTTTAAGCCAACAACAAAGCATACAAATAATTATTCAGTTAATAATAGTCCTGTTTATAATGTAATACCTTAAATCTAACATTTATGTCTATAAGGATTGCATCGTGGGTTATTACTGCCCAGTAATATGTTTAAGTAAGTTTAAGTCAGGGTCACATTCCTGAAGATGGTGCTTTAACAAAAGGATTCTGCTGGTGCCAGTAACTCTGAGGAACCTTAACACTGGTCTATTTTACAGCCAATATAATGGTCAGGCAAAGGCAACTATAAAGGTACACTCACACACTAAACATACACAAAAGACATGTGATGCATGTAAACATGTGACTCCAGTACATTCAGAACAACATACATAAACATAAATGTGTTTAAAAACTGAAAATGCTGTGTATAGAGTATGGCATATTTATACCCACAGGTAGACTGGGATAACCTCAAAGAGTGGTCACTTTCTGAGAGCAACAGAACACATGCCTCAATTAGGTCAATACGAAGAGTTGCTTTCCTCCCCCGGCTGCTCAATCATAACAGTAACGAGGTGGGTTAAGGAAAACCGCCTACAGGCTTCTTTTTTCCTCAGCTTAAAGAAATGCTGTGTGTATGTATGTGTGTGCATGTCTGAGTGGATTGTGTCCTTGCTATCAAGCACACAAACAGTGTTTCCCCCGTTACTGAGCCAATTACTGAGATAAAGTGGACTCTCACGAGTGGGAGATTCTGTCTCTCTCCCTCTCTCTCTCCTTCTCTCCCTCCCCCCAAATCCAACATGACACAAAGAAGCTGACAATTCCGTCAAACAGGCCATTATCA
Organism: Brachyalestes nurse; assembly: GCA_037974405.1. Taxonomy (NCBI): domain Eukaryota; kingdom Metazoa; phylum Chordata; class Actinopteri; order Characiformes; family Alestidae; genus Brachyalestes; species Brachyalestes nurse. The sequence goes on along the minus strand of JBBPCY010000109.1, from coordinate 38,634,450 downwards.
TACTCACAATGCCTAGGCAGTGTGGGAGACCCAAAGTGTCTTATACAATCATACCAGCCCATTTATAGAGTGTTACACAAACCAACAAGGTCCTTTTCAATGTTTAATTTAAACTAACTCAAACACACCCACCCAGTACAGCACAATCACCTTATTTCAGCAGCATCATTAGGCCTTGTTTACCTAACGCCTCATAAATAAATAAGACTGCAATCCAGTGTAAATCTGTGAGTGCAATCCAATGCAATAGCGAGTGTTTTTCTATCCATCAGTGCATCCATTTAGCCTTGAATCAAAATAGGGCTCTTCCATCTTATGATAATACACCCCCCTCCCAAAGTCTGGAGCCTTGGTGATTTTTTGACTCTTTTCCTCCTCATTGGTCAGCAAGGTGAAGTTGAGGCCCTGCAATGGTCAGTATGATGAACGGTGAGGCCTCCCTGAGAGCGAGGTGACTTTGCTCCAGAGCACAGGGAATCCTGCAGGAGTCCTGCAGCTGATTGGCCGTGGCACGTCCTGAGTGCCAGGCAGAGAAGGATGTGACAGTGTGAAGTGATGGACTCAGGGGAGGGATGAGAGAGGCAGTGCTACTAAATAAAGTCACAGACCGTCTGTGTGTGTGTGTGTGTGTGTGTGTGTGTGTGTGTGTTCCTCAAGCTTCTGTTCTAAATTGGTGTTCAGAATAATGCTAGTTAGATTCCAACCTTTCAGTCCAAGGCCAACTGAGGAGAAAGAGCTAAGTGAATTAATTGAGTGAATAAAGTGAATAGGGAAGACAGGGCAATGGTCTGGCCCTGTGGGAGACAAAAGAGAAATATAACTGTTCTAATTGCGACTGCTGTACTGGCGCTCAGTTCAAAACAAAGGCTTATGATTGAGACATCTGTTGCCGTGATACTAGCTCAGAACGGAATGTCTTCGAATTTTCCTTTCCGTCAGTTGCTTCAACTGTCTTTCAGAATTCAAAAAAGGCAGTCTGGATATCAAAGGCTGGTTTATCAGACCCAGAATGAGTCTAGGCCTCGAGTAAAAATGGTGAAGAAACAACACCGGCATTGCAATTCAGTCTAGACCCATGCCTGAGAAAACAGACCCGACTGTTTAATTACGCTGAATGACAGAATGGTGTGTATATGCATGTGTGTTTGTGTGTGTGTGTGTATACACACACTGTACGATGTGGTAAGGTCGGCACTGTTTATTATTGTTTGCAGCCCACTTGACTTCTGACAGAGACAGAACACGAGGGGGAGAGAGCGGGGTGCCATTAATCATGTTCTGGGGGCTGGGTTCCGGCAGCAGGGGCAGACTCATCCACATCATCCATTTCCTGTCCGTCCCACCGCTCTGTACCACAATGATATGGGCTAGTGGACAATCTGCTGTCCATGCAAATGTATACTCCCACACCAAGGAAAGGTCAATCAAACTGAAAAGTTCTCGGCTGACAAGGAGAAAAACTTACTTTTTGGCAGCCGTGGCATTGGTAAATGCAGATTTAATGATCATAATTTAAAGAGAGAGTTAAACATCTGCGTGTGTATAAACAGCCTAATTTATCAATACCGTGAGTCATTCTCAGGATGGTGAATATGCAGAAGGACTGGAGAGGCTTAACGTAGCATAATGAAGAGAAGAATACTCGATCAGCTGTTCTTTTGAAAAGACATTATAAGGCTAAACTACGCAGCTAGGGTGAGTGGTGAATAATTCATGTTTTAATATCTGCATGTTGGTCTTAAGAGTTAAAAAATGCATTCGTTTGGCTGAGAATCTTTAAAGTTGTCTCTAAACCTCGAAATTCATAACGGAGTGCTACTGTACAAGACTACATATGTTCATGGACGCAACACAACCGAAGCTTAAAAGTTGCAAGTGGGTCAGTCAGCGAACTTAAATGCAGACTTCCAGCCGTTTTGCCTTCTATTTAAACTCCACAGTAAAGAAGCAGTTCTGATGCTGAGTGAGTAAAGACATGATTAAGTACGGGAAAAATGTAATAAGAAAAATCAGGTTAAACTGTAGTGTGACACAGGGCCTGTACTACATCGCAGTGTGTAATCAGCATGGGAAACATTATCTGAGTTGCACCATCCAGCTGTGCGGCCTGCACCTACTGGCCAATTAACGATGATACTCTTCAAACCTGCATGGATATGAGCTGAGACTGACAGCTATTGTGGGCCGGCGCTGAGCCTAAATATCTAATTGCACAACAGATGTTGCAGCATTTCACACTTTGTTAAACAAATATTTTACGAAGTTGAAAATAGAATGAGACAGGCTGCCAACATGAAGGATACCTGTGGGCTGCCGCCTGTGCAGATGGACTGACCACAGAGTTACAATTCTACAGTAAACTAACCTAATTCGGTTGGACGTTGATGATGATCAGTAAAGTTAGATGTTGACAGTGGTGATGAGAATTTGTTTACTTACAGAGGTAGCATTCTTTGATAAAAAAAATATAATGAAAAAACAGCACAGAGGGATCTTAATTAGGGTGCCTAGGGTGGGAAAAGGCATGAAAATAATCGTAATCCCTAGGGTTGGTTGTAGAAAGCCATCTTTCTTACATTAAATAAAGAAATAGGGTAATAAATAAATAAACAGAAGCTCATTTCCCATACATGCTGCCTTCTTGAATTAACTGCACTGTTTTCTATTATAGGGGAGGATATTAGGAATCTAACATCTCTGGGAGCATTTCATACCAAAAAAGTAGTTTTGGAAGGATATGCCCTGCAACGTGTCAGCATTTTGCTCTGTGACAGGTCCCTCTGAAGGCTGTGGTTGTCAGAGAGACAGAGCAAGACGTGGGGGAAGCTCCAGTCTGGCACCAGGCCCAGCACCCTGACCTGCACCGAGCTCAGCCCGAGGGAAGAGAATCACAGAACACGCCTGGCACACCAACCACTGCATTCAGCTTCCATTCTGAGCATGAGAACACTGCTCATTAGGAAAGGAAAACGCACAGCTATTATCTGTGGAATACTCTTATAATTGGAGCACACTTCTGCTACATCTTGACTAAAAATATGTGTGCTCTTTTCATCCAACTCTTCCTTTATATTTATGTATCCAATGCATTTAGCCACAGCTGAAGCCACCAACAGTACGAGGAGCGATGTTTTAGGCTTAAAGCACTATTTAAGCACCAAATCCATTGATAAAAATAAAATATTGCTTTTAGCAGTGCTGCAGTAAGCCTTAACTCCCAGATGGAAACACTGTGACTAGTTTGAATTATATGAGAGATCGTTCTGGTCTTCCCTGAGAAAAGCAGAAGCAAAACATTACAGTGTACATCGGCACTGTGCTGGCAAAGTTCCTCTCTTTCATGTGCATGCTGCGGCACTGCAGGGGTAGCATGTCCTCCTGCAGCTTTCTTGCATCAAAAGCCCAACTGACCTCATTTTCTGGGCTCCTGCTGAGTTGTGCCTGCCTGCAGATGGTCAGACAGGGAGAATATTTGTCCTGTTTCTATACACAGCATCTTTGTTTCATTGACTGCGGCAGACAATGTCATTTATAATTGCAGAGCACGTCTGCAGCAGGTGTGTGGGAGAATCTCAGGCGCTAAAGGGAACTTACCATCATAATTTGCATCATTATTGTTATTATTAAAAGCTGGTATACCGGTAAATTCAACAATAAAACTTGAGCACACTCTTAAAAATAAAGATGTCAAAAAGCTTCTCCAAAGTGATGATACAGAAGAACTTTTGGTTCCATATAGAAAGAACTATAAATGAGTGTAAAGAACATTGTTTTGAAGTTTAAAGAACCTTCACATAAAATAAAGCTCCTAAATCATTTTAAAGCGGTTACTGAGTAGTATTTAAGTGACACATAACTTATTATTATCTAATTATTATTGTATGCAACAGTCTTACCATGTGAAATATGACAACTTATTATTGCTTATATATCACTTTTATATATCTCTATACCTCCATATTACTTATATATTACTTATCTCTGTAATGTGCATCACCATTTGTATTATTAGTAATTCACTTGGCTTTAATGCTGGGTCTACAGTATTTACACTATTTGTGTATATAGGATAGTACATTTCATATTAAGTTTTTGACTGGATTTATTTAGACTTTACACTTTGTTCATGTCTCTGTGTTTTTGTGTGTCTGTACAGTTTCCTCTAGGACCAATAAAGTTTTCTGATTCTGATGAGTGTGAGACTGAAGTAACCTGCAATTACTTAATCCTTAAAGTCATGTGTGAACACACCACAGCACAATAGGAACAATGTGAAATACTTTCTCTGCATTTGAACCCATTCACCAGGTGCCGCCAATGAGGGCCGTCCAGGGAGCAGTGTGTGTGTGGAGGGGGGACGGTACCTTGCTCAACTCTAGCAGTTGGGATTCGAACCCCAACCCTCTGATTGCAGGGCCAACACCCTAACCACTAGGCCATCCAGCTGCCCATGCCTTATGCCTTATGCATGAAAACCAACCACAACCTTCTTCCAACAGATACCTCCCTCTCTCCGTCTCCATCTCAAACCCTGTACATGCCTGATTACACTAATTAAATGATACTGAGGACAATACTGCACTGGCTCAGGTGTGGTGGATTAGAGTTAGAGCTGAACTCCACAGGAAGGTGATCACTGATTTAAGCCACTGATTTAAAGACCCTGAGTAGCCCATCTAACCCCAGTGCAGTCTTATCATCTGGTGATCTCAGCAGTGTTAAGTACTACCTATGTGAGGTGGGACCGCGCGGCCCTGTCGCATTTCACATTCTTGGACATTGCAAGAGTTTCAAGGACTTAGACTTTGATTTTATATCCAAAATGCCCCTATAGTCCGACGGGTTTTATGTTTTGTGGAATAGTTTTATTTCATTTTTGGACTTGAGATTTTCTTCCTCTTTGATATCAGACTTGTTCTAGTAGTTTGTTGTTTTGTCCTCTTTAGCTTCTACGATATCTCACGCTCTTAGAACTATTTCCAACGAACATCCTAATTAACTGCCACACCCACTCCTGTGTCTATTCCAACTGCTGTAACCCCCTTTTCCCCTCCCAAAAAGTAATCTGAATAAATGCAAGCAAACATGAAAGCAGCAAAAAGGTTTTATTTGTTTCTATAAAGAGTTTTGTGAGCTTAGAACAACACAGGTTTGATTTCTCCTCAATGCCACCAGCCACTGAATGAGTTTGTGAAATTCCATTAACAGCACACCTGATTTAATTTCCCTCACAGCACACCTGTTATCACCTGCCCTGATAACAGTCTTTAAATATAATTTCTCAGGTGCCCAGTTCTGTTCTGTTGGAAGCAGGAAAAATGCCAAAGGATCTGAGCAACTTAAACAAGGGCGTAATTGTGACGGCGAGACGACAGAGTCTTGAGGGGTGTTCCTGCTATGCAGTACCAACCAAAAGTGGTTCAAAGAAGGAAAACCGGTGACCCAGCAACAGGGTCATGGGCACCCAAAGGCTTATTGCTGTGCCTGGGAAGTGAAGGCTAGTATGTCCTATAGAAGAGCTACTGTAGCACAAACTGCTAAAAAAGTTCAGGCTGGCTATAATAGGTGTTAGGACACACAGTGTACTGCAGCTTGCTGCATACGGGGCTGCATAAAACAATCATTGTGCCCCAGGGTCAGAGCAGTTTTGGCAGCGTGGTGTGTGTGCGTGTGTGTGTGTGTGTGTGTAGGTCAGAATCTTATTCCTTCTGCTGCCAGTGCATGGCACTCAAAAATGCTTAGCCAGAACTAGATCATTTGCATCCAAACCCATGATCAGGCAAAGCAAAAATGACCACACCATCACAAGACCCATACAGAAAGGTTTCTTCACTGAGACAGAAAAGCAATACATGCACACATACAGCAAATTCTGAATACACAGTAACTCCAAACAGCAAAACTAATGTCAAAGTAGAACAAGGAGCAGTCCCTAACCACATCCCAGGACAGTAAACAAGGCAAGATGCTCGGCATGGTCTAAGACATGCAAACATTCCACAGTAGATGACTGGAAAAAAGTCCTATTTGCTGATTAATACAAGTCAGAGATTTATGGCAGCAGTGGAAGGATTTATGTAAGGAGAAGAACAGGAGAGAGATTGATACGACAGTGTATCAAACCAACGGTCAGGCATGGTGGTGGGAAGATCTGAAGAACTTATTGTGAAATCATGCTGGGATAACATTAATTAGATTTCGCACAAACTTGTAGAGTCCGTACGAGCTCAAATGCATGTAATCATTATAGCAAAAGGGGAGAAAAAACTCTGACTCTAATCGTCATGTCGATTATATGATCTGTAAAGAAACACACTGCATTAAATTTGAGCGGTCTCGGACTTTTGACCTACAGTCTTATATGTCCAAAGACCAGAAAAACAATTACTCACTGCATATAACATATCACAATACCTCATACAAATATTAGGTGTTTGAATATTTTTGAAACCAAAACCAACCATGGATATAAATTATGTGAAGGCTTTTCCTATATTCTAGAGCATTTAAAGCAAATGGAAAAAAATCTAGTGGAAAAAAAAAAGTTGGGGAAGAAAACAGGTCATTTCTTCGTAGAAGACATCTCATTTTACTCAATCATATCGGTGTCTGTCGGTGAGTTCTGGGTGTGTATGCTGAGGCACTGGTGTCAAAAAGAGGGATTGTATCATCTGTGCTGAGTCCTCCTCCCGTGTTCGCTGTTATTCATGCCATTCAAACAGCCTCCCCTCCAGTGGCTTGCTCAAGCTTGAAAGTGAAGGAAGGGAACCATGCAAAGCATGTTTTTTCCTCTTCTCTTCCCTGCCATAAAACGCTGAGAGAGGGGCGATTAGTGTCTGCTGCCTCTCAGAAAGTTCCAGCCCGTGCACCAGGAGACACAGAATGTTACCACTGCCTTGACAGACAGAAAGAAAGAAGAAACGCTCGTGAAGAAGTGGAAGAAAACACATGACGGACTGCACATGAATGTACACTGAAGACACACAGCTCTGTCCATGCCAAACAACCTTAATAACTATTTTGAGATTCATAACATTAAAGCTTTTACTTTAGGTTCAAATTCACACCTCCCTCCATTTAACTAGAAGTGTAACGCCGGGTGTGAGCGAATTCTCTAAACAAACTTGATGAAGCGGTTCCGCGCAAGGCCCTGTGACATTGTGCAGTGCGGTCCAGAGTAATCTTTCCTTAAATTAAGGTTTTCTCTGGCCAAAACTGTTCAGTGCCTCCACCAGCGCGAGTGACATCTCAGTCCATTACTCCTCGGCAAGTGGCAGGACATTAAAAGCCAGCAGGTGAGGAGACTCAGCCCAAAGCAGTAAACCAACAAGGACTGGTCAAGCTCCTCGGTGGGCTTCTCCTCCTGCTCCTTCATTACAAAGCAAGCCAGGCCTAATTAGCCAGACCCCATGCCGCCTGGTAATTACCCTCAGACACCATTTAACCCCCCAAAAAAAGAGAAAAGGAGCTTGAGAGATCAGTTACTCTTGCCTTGGAGGCTCCTTGCAACATTATGCCAACAGATGTCAGGCATGGCTACCACCAGCCTCACTGTAGCAAGGGGGAGGCCGCCAGGACGGTGGCCCTCGCAGATGAATGGAAACGCGCGCTCGCCTGGAGTTTCTCTTGCCGTTTATTTTTATGGTCATAACAGAGCAAAGTTAGGGCTTGGGGCGAGGTATCAGTGGGCAGCGGCGGTACAAGAGAAAAAGGGCACATTAAACAAAACCGCATAAACACACAAAGCCAGCTACATAAATATAAAAGGACAGCTTGGACCCTGGCACACAGATGGTCTCTTTAAGGGCATTTCATTTCACAGAGACCACCTGATGCCCCGAAACAGGGTCTGCTCAAGCCATCATAGTGACCTTTGAGCGGAGCAGGGCTTCCCAGCAGCCTAGTAAAAGTTCCTCCACACATCTGCCCCTCTTTGGCAGCCCACACCCTGCACTACATTCACCAACCAATTCAGAAAGATTGAGCTATCTCCACATACCAGCCCCATCTGTCGCCCTGTACATACGCAATGATGTGGGTGTTGGATAAAAGCATTTGCAGCGCTAAGGAGGAAATGATGAGACAATGCTCATGGATCACTATACAGAGCAATCCGCATGCAACTGCTCTGCAAAACAAAGCAAACCCATTGTGTGCAATTAAGAGGCTTGGATGAGGCTGTTGTAGCACAGCACCAGGAAATGTCCTTAAAAATAGCTCAGCAAAGTTCGCATAGCGACAACGCAGCAGGTTCAATGATCAAGGTGACTTTCCGATCGAAATTTTTATGCCCATTGTATCAGTGGAACATAGGTAGGAACAACTTAAGCAGGTTAAACATTTCTTCTGCTGACCGGCTAAGTAGAAGCGTGCTTGTGTGGTATGTCCCCCACATACTTCAATATAATTTTACCATGCCATTTTATGTTCTATACAGAGTGATGCTAGTAATGAAATAACAGTAAAAGAAAAGGGCTCCAATGAAACTCAAATGGCAGCGATACTGGGTGGGTGCTAAAACTGAACCACTCAATTCATTTCAGCCCAGGCCGAGAGGAAGTTCAGGCATACAAGATGAAGTCAAAGGCTAAGATCTAAATCTTCTTTAACTGGAATCTTATCACACAATGTCTTTGTTCATAAAAGTGAAAGTCATTGTTTATAACAAGGCAAGCAGAGAAAAATGAGCAGCCGATTACAATTCTTTTCCCTCTTCTCTCTATTTGTTTAAAGTTCCTTTATTTATCTAAAATTTAATACATATTTATACATATTTTTATTTTATATTTTCATATATTTATAGATATGCTCGCCTAAAGAGAAAAACAAACTGGATGTGACACAAGCTCTCATTTCAGACAAGCGCGTCAAAAAGTGTTGAAGTGGAAAGAATCATGACGTTAGCACTTGACCTTCACACAAGTACAGTGAGAGAAATAAAGACTGGATTGCTCCTAAAGAGAGAGCAGACATCAAAAGGTGAAAAAAGAGGTGTTTGGAGTTATTGCTGCATGGCAATTACTTAGAATAAAGCAGTTAAAAAAATAAAAGGAAGAGAAAGAACTTTCCAAGTAAACAACTTCTATTGTATGATTGTCTTTATAAAGGAAGAAACTGTGTTCAAACTTCTGCATTTATTACTAAAGTACATTGTAGCACTGCGGTTACAGACGCATGCACACACACACACACACACACACACACACACACACACACACACACACACACACACACACACACACACACTCATTCATTTTAGGGCTCATTGGTGAACAATGTTCAGAAAAATAAGCATTGCTGCATTTTATGCACGTCCTGTAAGGTTGTGAGGCGGGGCCTTCGAGGATCGGACTCGTTTGCCCATCACATCCCACAGACGCGCGATCGGGTCGAGATCTGAGGAATTTGGAGGCCGAGCCAAGATCTTGAATTTTTTGTCATGTTTTTCAAACCATCCCAGAACAGTTTTAGCAGTGTGGCAGGGAACTTTATACAAGTCAAAGAGGCCACTGCCATTACAGAATACCACTGCCATGAAGGAGTGTACTTGATCTGCAACAGTGTTCAGGTAAGTGGCACATGTCAAAGTAGCATCCACATGAAAGCCAGGACCCTTTGTTACCCCTTTGTGTATCAATGTGCCTTGGGTTCCCCTGTCACTGGTTCACTGGTTGTCTTTCACTGAACCACTTTTGGTGGGTATTATCCACTACACACTGGTAGAAACCAGTATTCTTGCCTTCACAGTCTTGTCAAAGTCACTCAGATACTGACAATTGCCCATCTTTCCAACTTCAGGAACTGACTGCTCTTTCACTGCCTAATATATCTCACCCCTCACACACAAACACACACACACATATAATAGCAGGGAAAACCACTTTGTCGAAATGGTGCATATACACACACACACACACACACACACACACACACACACACACACTTATGCAGTAAATACACTGAAAAGATTGTAGATGGAAAGATAAAATAGAAAGCTTTCAACTACCAAACATGATTCCTGGATTACAGTGGAGAATAGGCTGAAAATGACAGTGCCTTCCTAGAGAGAACTGAGGGAGTGAGGGAGCTTCGGAAATCATTAGCCATCAGTAGACATCGTCATTCACAGATGCAGCTCTAGAACTGGGACTGATTTCAAATAATTCACTCATCGGATTTAAGTAACCGATCAAGATAAGAAAACTGGGTATAAAACAAGGACTGTTTTCGAATCTCAGAAAAAGTGGAACACAAAGGAAAGAGGTTTGAAAACAGAGAAATGGTGGCTGACATGAACCATGAACTTCCCTCTTTAGACTTTAGTCAGACAATCTTCATATGTGCAGTGAGTTGACCATTTCATAAAAGGTAAGGCTAAAGTTATTTTCCTACCTACATAGCTAAAACGTTCATTTTTAGTTAGCACGCTAGTTAGCTATTTGGAGATATCTAGCTAAAACTGTGAAACATCAGCAACAGCACAGGGTGACAGTATCACAGATGTAGCAGCTATGTTTCCTGCGATATCATCACCATGTTGTTTTTAATCAGTGTTTTTAATCTTTGTTTTTATGCTAGATACAGCTAGGTTGATAACTACCAGGAGATTTATTTTCAGCAATTCATATTCACTCATGTTCAGTGCTACAATGGTTCTGAGGTAGTGGATTCGGATGCACACTAAATAATTGTAGTAAGCATTTAGACTCCTGTGTAGCTTCATTTGGCTAGCCTTGCAGTAGGAGGTCTGGAGGATGAGGTCATTTACAATGTCAATCACCCCTTTATCACTTATCCCCATTTTGTATGGATGGTAGCAATTGCACTTGATTTGTTGAGGTTTTTCAAAACATTAAAGGAGTTGCCATAGAAACCTCTACTTCTACATACGTATGTGAAACCTAATTAAACTACAGATCCAATAATTTGCTTTAAAATACATTTACGTGTAATGCATGTTGGTGTATTTTTAGCTGTGTGGTTTACTACAGCCTCATGTAACCAATGGCAACAACATCAAAATATTAATAATCATGAAAAAAGAGAAAAAAGAGCTCTGGCATCGGTGTCAGTAGATTTCCACATTGAGAATCGAAACTGAACTGGAACTGAAAAAAAGTGGATCAGTGGATCAGTGTATCTCTGTGAGGATCATCTGACTGCAAGCTGAAGAAAGATGCAGCTACGATTCCACACTAATGGACCACTGCCCTCTGAGCACAGGGGGAACCAGGGAGCATCCTGCCTAATTGCCCTACTTACCAGCCAAACAAACTGCAACAAACACACGCCTACATGAATGCATAAGCAAGGACTGAACTGAAAGGAGGTGAGTTTGGCCACTTACTCCAACCTGCAGAAGCAGAGTGCATTCACAGCCTGCATGTTACACCAACAGCAGACGCAGAATGGGACCTCCAGGCATTGGCTCTCGAAGCAGTTTGCATTAGCATGCAGTGGGCAGCGCTGGGTCTGGTAATTAGTGGCAGTGATTAACCGGTCAACAGTGTGGAGGCCTGTGTGGAGGCAGGTTGATCAAGCCGCCCCTCCCTGACCCCCCTGGTGGCTCCACTGCATCCTAAGCAGCAGCTTGTGATTAACATTGGCACAATAAGAGAGGGCTGTCCAGTACATGGCATGTAGATTCCCCCCTATCTCTCCTACACACACACACACACACACACACACACACACACACACACACACAGAGTACATATCCATGTAAACATATGACATCATACTACATACACACTACAAGATTTTTATACAATATTTGTATCACAATATATTTTTAAGGAACAATTTGGAAAAGGCAAAATGATTTAGCAAAACCATAGCATCACATTTAATCAGGCTTTTAAAAACTGGGCACATAGAGGAATTACATAATGAATGTTGCTGCTAGATGACAAAAACCATCACCAGCTCTTTAAAATAGTGATGCAATGAAAATTCAACAAATTCAGGAAACACTGGGCAGAAAATAAAAACAGTATATGCCATAAAAGCCAATGACCTCCAGATCAAAGACAACACACTTATTTTTTGCATAACTGCACTGTGGTTTGCGATTTCAAAAATTGATGCTACAGGTGGCAGCAGCGTGCTAGGACATACTTTATACGTGTAACATGGTGTAACAAGCAATCAAACTTACATTACAATTAAAATGGCTGAATATTAGCACTGTTCTTCCCCTGTTCAATGTCAACCTACTTTATATTGTGTGAACATTTCAAGAAGAACTGTCAAAAGAAACCACTTAAAGTTAGCTGGAAAAAAAAACATTGTTACATTAACACACAAGTTACTACGTTTCATATACAACAACGACAAGACAGTGATGATGGGGACATTTGTTTACATGTATTTAAATAATGCTGCAAGGATAACAGTAGATAGCACATAAAAAAACAAAACAAAAAAACAATAAAGAGGTGTGCATGTGCGTGTGTGTTTCTCTCAGCCGTTTGGTTTCTCCAGAGCACTCCCCTGATGCTTATCGAGATGAGCAGTTCAGTCGGACAGAGAACATAAAGCCCATCACAGCAGCGTCTCTGCTAACTCTCTCTCGGTCGCAACTAGCCACTCAATCTGGCTCCCAAACACAAAGCATACAAACCGCTTTCGACTTCAAAGGAGGCCCTGAGAGAGATACTAAAGCGCAGTTAGCGCTCAAGTGAATGTAACTGGAAGTCAATTACCTGGACTATAAAGGTAATGGGCATGATTGTGCTGCCAGTGCTCAGTCATTGCCTGCGCGCGCCTAAGCTACAGCTCTGTCCCTTTGTCGCTTGAAGCCGAGTCGTAATGAGACTGAAATGGAGATGGGGCCAGTAAAGCAGCCAGTCAGCTCGCCGGGCTGTTTGTGTCCAGGCGGGTGGACACGTTGGGATGATTACAGGGAGGCAAAAACGCGGCCAGTTTCCTCTGAGCACTCTGCGTTCACACGCCGCAGGTTGCATTGACTTCCCACTTCACACGCATTGACCCAAGCGCGTGCTGTCCAGAGGATTCCACAGCAAGCCCACATAAATGTTTTGGTCAGATACAAGATTCGTCTAGGTGCTGGACAAACAAGCGCAGCAACCAGGATATTGATGGGTCAGGCCAGGGCGAAAATAGACACATTTCTTTTGTTACTCGACTCCCAAGTTCACACTCATTATGTCTGACTGGAGTTTCAGTAAACATCGAAGAGGTTCTGGCATCATCTGAACCATCGGGGAGAGTTCCTTTGAGAAATGCTTTAAGGATTGATTGGAAAGTGTTCAGGAATGTAGAACATGACTGAAAAATGGCTATCTAACAGAGAGACCAGCGATGATGCCTTGGCAGCTCACCATATTTTAGTGCCTTCCATTTTCCACCATTTTGGTATATTTTCTCTCAAGAGGCACTTGGGGAGGGAAAAAAAGTAAACACATTCAGAAAACTCGTGTACTTCAAATGGACCCTTTAGAAGCTGTTTCAGGTAATATACAGAGATCAAAAATGACAAAAACACCATTCTGATGTTGCAAGCAATTTGCCTGGGAGTACGGAACACTACATTCAGAAGATCACTCAGGAAAAAATGTAATATCTTCATAATATCAATCTATTCTTTTTGCCTGATGAAGACTATAATGGTTGAAACATTTCAATAATAAATGGAGTATTTTTATTCTTTAAAAACATATTCACAACAGACCATGATGGATATAACCTGATACAGTAACACATAGTTATAGTAATGTCAAAACTATTTTCTGTTACAAAACAGTGTCAAGTATTACAGTTTACAACTTACAATCACACTACAGCAACTGACTGGAGAATTCCACAATATTGATCGCATCTGATGCATGTATAAGTAAAAATCTTTCTCTACAATAATTTTCTCTCAATTTTTTTTGAGAACCGAACTCATAGTTTTACGCGGAAATCTCCACAATAACGTGGAAACTGCAAATATCCTCTGCCTTATTTTTGCTTTTTTGTGACAATAAATATACAAATTTTTCGAATTCCACACCAGGGTTGAGCCCCCTGCACTCCAAGCGCGATTTCTCAGCAGGGGAAAGCACTCAGGACACTTTAAACTCCACAGTTCGATTGATCGCCAGGAGACCTTTCCAATAAGCCCTGATTTGTATTTTTAGCCCGAGTAGATCAGGGATTATTCCCCAAAAACCGTTCACCTCGCCGCGGTCTCCCAATACTTTTGTCCCGCGATCTTCCGAGTTGCATATCTCGGCGAATATGGGTTTACCCTTTCTTTAAGGGTAATGCATTAAACTGAGTTTAAAATGAAATTAAAGTGTTCTGGGGCATATATAGGGCACATCTAGGGTTTATACTATAAAAATAGGCTTTTTTTTTTTCCACAACACATCAACTATTTTCACTATACGCAGGTGCTCTTGGAACATAACCCCGAAAAAAGCGGGGGGTTACAGCATAGTGTAATCTGTGCATGCCCTTTCATGTAATTTGACTATTTGAGATCTTATATGTCACCTGCGAGAGTTGACTGTCTGACTTTGTGAATATTACCAGTGACGTCGAAGCACTTTATCATGCTAATATATGGATATAGATCACTGTACTGTAGGAAAAGAGAGATCTAACCCCACCTTAACAGGCCAGACACAATATTCGCTCAGTAACAGCTCCGTAAACTGAACATGTTATTCATAAAGATGTTCATTTATTTCGAGTCAGCTGTTCTTCAACCATTCCTACTGGCTATTTCAGCCATTTATCACTTTAATCAAGCGTAACTGGTTGTGTGTTTAGAGTAAAGGCACGGATATTGACCTGCCGCTTGAATGATGTTCATTATCTCTGGCTGTAAAATACTGAAAGGACTACAGGGTTTACCTTTGCACTTTCCAGTTGTACTTTTCAGATGTGTACACAGTAATGCAGAAGTAACGAGCAGTGAGATTACTTTTTTCAGGATGTAATCAGTAAAGTAATGCCACTGCAATTTGAGAGGAGCAATTTGTCATCCGTAATGGATTACTGTTTTTAGGAGCTACTTCTGTGGAGCAACAGGCCTTACACAACAATTTTGCATTAAAAAAAAATGTTGAAGGCTCCATAGGGCAATTTTTTACACAAAAGGTCTTCAACAAACTGTTCACTGCACCTGATCATTAAACATGTTCGCTGTGTGGCCAGTCTGCCTCTCGTCCATTGTTCCTCTGTAGGTAACATGCATAGCAATACGGCGACATACAACTAATTAAGTATAGTTGGCCTCTCTGTGATTAAAGACATTTTGCAGTAATGTGGTGTAAATGGCCATTAATAATCTCTATTAAACCATGCCCACTACCCTGACAGACATCCAGACAAGGGCCTCCGAGTCGAGTATAAGGATATAATGGCCCATCTTAACCCGTGCCCAAAACCGCAGTTCACTTATTGTGTCCCTGCCTTTTCCCTCTTTCATTCATGGTCTGATAACATCGATTGGCTGGTCTGAGCCAGGAAACTCCAAAGAGACCAAAATAATTACAAGGAGATAAGGCTATCTACTGTAATTAACCACTCTCGTCTGCCGGCACAGGCCAGGCTCCCTTTTAGGCAGGAAATAAATTATCCTTCAGAACTTGCCACCTCTGAAATATAGGAACAATTAAAGCAGAATTAGTTCTAATTCATGCTCCTTCCTATCACTAAAAGGACATATTTCAGCCATACCATTATAGAACTATTAGATTTGGCTAATAGTCAACACTCTGAGCCATAATGAGCTGGGTCATATACGAGTTGTGTGAGTAAATTCACTCTTTTATGAAAGAAAGAATCTTCCTTATTTGCATTAAAATGGCCAAGACATGCTCGCCGGTGACAGAGGTGATGCTTGCTGTCTGATTAAAGGTTGAAAGAAAGAAACACATAGGCATTAGATTAGAACGGCCCGCTACGGATGTAATTCTTTGCCTACCCACCAGTGCATAAATATTCACTACAAGCGCTGCGTGCCGTGAAACTCCATTTTATTGATGCGCCTCTTCTTTTGCAGCATCAACATTTTTTTGTTCAGAAGCAGTAGTTGTTGATTGTTTGTTTACTACACGCCACAAATTTTGCCAATTTTACACTGAATTATCCAAGTGTCAGGTTACACATCCCTGGTGGACTTTCTGTAATTTTCTAGAAACTTTCAATGCACTTCTCGGCTGGAAGCTCAGCTATTTGTATGCCTTTTCCCTCTCTTCCATGCTGAAAACAACCCAACTTTTGGGAGAGAAAGAATTTTAATAAGCATGCGGTCACCCCGAAGGTAATTAGCCAGGGGATGAAGAGCAGCTACAGCGTTTGATTCTTTGCCCATTTGAACCGTCGTTACGGTGCATAGCTTGGAAGTGTTGCATTAAAGACAAGCCCAAAGCCAGCCTATGGGGAGGGAGGACGCCTCATGTCCTCTCCCCACTGTACTCTTTTTAAATGGAGTTCCTTCACCTACCATTTCCAATCCATTTGTATATCTTGTTCCCTTATTTTCCTACAGGGACAACCCCTTTTTACTAGCCTGCCCTCAACATCGTTTTCAATTCCTAAAAATCTGCAATTCCCAAAGCACTGCCGTGTCTTTAGAGGCAGAGAAAAGCACTTGGCATGCAGAGAATTATACTGCGGTAAACAACAACAGAAATCTCCTTTGAGCTATTCTGACATTTCACCATCAACTGAAATGTAAATGAGATGACCCTTAGGTGAGCCTTTCTACTCATGGCCTTGATGGTAAATAAGGACAGAGTGATACTAAAAACTCCAATGGTTTGTAAGGTAGCCAAAAGAAACAAAGTGGACATAAGCACAAGGTTTGTTACATAGTATATTAATGAATAAAAATGAATAAATCATACCAGTACAAATATACAATTTGGTTACAGTCAATGCTTTTAAACATTTAAGGCTGAAAATACATACGTAATAAAATTTGATGTTTCAAATAATGTGTGAGTATAACCCAAAAGGAGAAACGCTGCGTGCTACAATGTGCACAGCCAATACAACCTGACTAAGGTGACAAATGGTCATGTTGAGGGGCAGCTGATCCCATTATCTATTTTGCAAAGGAACTAAACACTACTAAATATTCCCTTAAAGAAGTAAAACATGGGAATAAATGATTAGTCTTCTAACCATTAAAGATAAGTGGGAAAGGGTGGTATGATATTTCCTCATATGATACTTTTATTTTTATTTTATTCTATTTTAGTCTCTTCTATTCTGTTGTTTTCTTAATTTTGCTGCTCCTTACATTGTTCTGTCCACTTTCTGCCATGACAAAGCAAACTCCCCACTTGTGGGACAAATAAAGGTTTATCTTATCTTATCTTTTCCTAACAAAATCATCAAGAACAAAATCATCAAGTTGTTATTATCACAGCATTTATTCAGTGCAGAAACACACGATGGAACTTCTATTTTTTAGGTTATGCAGAAAAACAACGACAAGCTCTATGGTTCGTATTATACCTTGTATACATGTATTGGGAATTTACCTAGCAGTAAAACTGAAGCCATTGGTCATCTGCTTCCAAAACTGTAGTTACCAGACTTCAAATCTGAAACAGTGTTTATGCAGTTTTATTATGAGTTTTATTTAATATTTTGTTTGATATTTCCAAAAAAATGTGCAGAGCTTTACACTAAGCATAACTACATGTTACTGCTCCTGTTTTTTTTATACCTTTTTTAAAAGACATAAAATAGGAGATCTTCAGAAAGACCATGCATATATCAGCCATACACTTCGAAAACATTGAACATACATTGTTTCTGATTTTTACTTTAAAACCAGTCTCATCCCTAAGTAATAAAAAGTAAATCTTCATGAATGGAAATGCTGGAGCCATTTCAAATGACCCTCTATTATATAATCAGTAAATCTGTGGCAAAGACTTTTGGAAAAGTGCTTTCAAAACAAGCTCACGTCACATCTGTGAGCTGCACGCTCTCTACATGTGGAGCCGCGGTGTGGCCACCCTCTCTGAGCCCAGTGTGCGCAGCAGAGAGCCGACAGGTCAGAAGATGGCGCGTTGGCGAGGGTCGCATGACCAGTCAGACTCAAGAGCAGGACAACATATGAATGTACCTGACAGCTGGGCAGCAGTGGACAGACAGGCCCAGCGTGCAGGCAGAAGCCTCGCTAAAGGTCACGTTAGGCGAGGTGGGACAGCTCGCTGCTCAGGCTGCTCGGGACAAGGGGGACGATCAGAGCGAGAGAGGAGCCGAGCCGTCAGCCCGTTCCGCTTGGCCAGCCCTCCAGCAGTGCAGACAGAATATTTTTAGCTGCGGGGGGAGTGTGACAAGCTGTTAATCTCCTCCAGGATGGGCGAATGACAGCAGCTTCGGCGGCACGGGGCCCTGTAAAGGACACACAGCCGTGGGCAGACAGGGTAACAAGTGCTGTCAGCTCCGGTCAACATGCTCCACACAGGTGTGTCACAAACAGAGAGTCATTCTCCGTTTAGCCACGGAGCGGCTATTCCATCACTATTAGCACGGCAGATCATAGAGAACTCCATTTAGCGATGGCACCTTCCAGCAGTTCCGTTTCACCTGCTCTGGGATGGAGAATGATAACCGCCTCAGCAAGACCACCCTCACACGTCCATAACTGACCTTCCGCCATCACCTCGACCTGTAATGACATGCTATCATGTGCCATCCCCACTGAGACGTGCTAGTTGGTAATAGCGGGCCTTGCAAAAGTTGGAAGGCGGTATTCTTCACCTTTTTTATTCAAGTACAGCCTGTGGAAAAAAGGCACGACGGGAATGGACAAATAACTATATGACCCACAGTTTTTGTGCAAATCAATACATCATGATCTTCATGTGGAATCAATTTTGGAATGCAAAGTAAAATCTGGGTGTTAGAATTTGTTGTTATATGATTAACTTTCTCCTACTTAGCTGAGCTTTCAGCCTTTCAGAAAAAAGGTGAGTTGTATTGTCAGTGGAAATGTAGCGGTGTTTGGACTAATATTACTTGGGTATGACATTTCCTAGCATCCTGTCCTTCAAGTATTAGCCATTTACCATGGTTCCATAATAAAATGTCTCATTTACAACAGTAATAAATAACCCTTTAACCATAAAATGAAGTTTAAAGATGTTACAGAAATTCATTGGGATCTAAAGGGTTAAAAATGTTGAATACTGAATACAGAAAACTAAAAATAAACGGTTTTAATTATTTGAAAACATATAGCGGTATGGTGCCAAAGCCAACATTCGTCCTCCTATAAAAAGGCATCCTAAAAGAATTCCTTAGCTTCTTCCCCAGACCTGTTTCTCTTTTGGGACACTTTATATTCCCACAATGCGTGTTTACTGGCTTTGGCTCATAAACATCATCTGTTTAACACTCCGTGATTACTGTTCAATTTTCCTGCAAAAGAACCTCCTTTATTGCACATAAAAGCATGCTATTGATTTTCCTTTTTCCCCCAGCACTTTGGAATGAGACGTTGACAGAAGACTATGGAACATTACCTGCAGCGGAGCTGGTTTGATCAATGCTTCTAATTGGTAACAGACCTCAATGGTTCCCAGAGATGAAAACAAAATTTGTACAGCTCCAAAGCAAAGATCTAAACAAGCTTAGGTGAGGATGGATATCCGTGTACCTGCATATGCTAGTAGGTGTGAGCAGAACTAGAGTAGGAGTATACAACATGTGAAATTCCCTGTGTATTTCAAATACAAAATGTTCTTAAACAAACCTCCTATTAGTATTTAGCACCTTGTTTTGTGTGGGTATGTTTTTGTAGTTGTATATATATATATATATATACACAGAGGTGGACAGTAATGAAGTACATTTACTTAAGTACAGTTTTTGAGTATCTGTACTTGAGTAGTCTTTTTTAATAACTTTCACTTCACTACATTTGAAAGACAAAACCGTACTTTTCACTTCACTACATTTCTGTAAAGGTTCTCGTTACTCGTTACCTTCAGTTCTGAAAGTGGGTGTT
>JBBPCY010000109.1:38601289-38614360 GCA_037974405.1 Brachyalestes nurse | reverse complement strand
ACCTTCAGCACAGCACCACTGGTTTCCTGAGCAAAACCCTTAACCCCAAGTTGCTCCAGGGAGACTGCCCCCTTTAGTTAAGGAATAGAAGTAGCTTTGAATAAAAGCATCTGCTGAATGGCATTAATGTCAAAAACACTGCATGTACAGGCCTGTAAAGACGTGCCCAAAGAATGTAGCAGATAAGCATCACATGACTGATTTAAGAAACTGATTGTACACAGGAATATGTTGTTGTTGGAGAAGTGAAGGAGACTGAGATCCAGGTGAGACACAGGACACACAACTGCTCGGGTAGTGGATCTTGGTTCTTCTCATGAAGATGATGATCTACATGGACTTTCTTGCAGAAGACTCTAGAACAGGTAAATGTGCTTTCCTCTTTAAAATATGTTTTACAGCACATTGAAACAGAACACTAACATGCAATGGATTCTCATGAAATTCAATCATGACCTTGTTAATGCTGGAATAATGTATAATGTGATGACTGAAAATGAGATTTTGGGGCTGTAACCAGGACAGGACAGGACAAATCCAGAACAAATCCGGGACAGAATCAGGACAGAACCAGAACAGAAACAAAACAGAACCTGGACACAACAGGACAGAACCAGGTCAGAACCAGAACAGAACCAGGACAGAACAGAACGAAAACCGAACCAGTATAGAACCTGGACTGGACCAGGACAAGAACAGAACAGAACCAGGATTGAACCTGGACTGGACCAGGACAGGACCAGAACAGAACCAGGAAAGAACTAGAACAAAACATGGACTGGACAAGGCCAGAACCACAACAGGAGCAGGAAAGAACAAGGACAGAACCAGGACAGAAATAGGACAGAACCAGGGCAGAAAAAGGACAGAACCAGGACAAAACGAGGGCAGAACAAGGACAGAACCAGGACAGAACCAGCACAGAACCAGGGCAGAAAAAGGACAGAACCAGCACAGAACCAGGGCAGAAAAAGGACAGAACCAGGACAGAACCTACCTTTATCAGTTTGTTCAGCCTACCCTCACCCACTGCCTCAGCACACAGCTGCAAAAACACCACACACCACACTCTTACCACACACCATACCACCCCCACCGCCACCAGAATATTATATTTTACATTGTTCTGTCTTTGTCTCTGTGTATCCATGCGTTCGTTGCATGAGCAGTTTTCTGTGAGGTCAGTAAAGTGTTTTGATCCTGATTCTGTTCAACAGGACCGTGCCTGGACCCATCTCCTCGAGCTGGCCATTACATTAGCCACTCAAACTGGATTTAGGAGTCAAATATGCCAGGACATGGAGAGCTCGGTGTGTGCAGACCCTAACACACTGTTTATAAACACCAGGAATTTACTCTGACATCTCAGTCAAAAGACATCTGTTCAGCTTAATCTGAGTCCTGCTACTGTTCTTCCTTCATTGAAAGAAGATGGATGACACTGAGCTGCTGTTGGAAGTCCTGGATAATCTAATGGAGGAAGACCTGCACAGATTTCAGTGGCACCTGACGAGAGAGAATGAGCCGAATGGTTTTCAACACAGATATGTGTACACACACACACACACACACACACACACATATATATATATATATAAATATATATATATGAATGTTAATATATACACTACAATTCTGTCTACAGTAGTATATTGTATAGTGAAGTCTGGAATTACTCATACCCCTGGCAAATTTGGTCTTTTATTCAAAATTTTCTTATTCAACAAGCAAGTTTCTTCTTGATTGAAAATGACACAGACATCTCCCAGAAGATAATAAGACGATGTACAAGAGGCATCATTGTGGGGAAAAAAATTCTTAGCCTGTATTTACATTTGAACAAAAAGTGGCATGTCAAACATTATTCATACCTTTACCAAACTAATGATACGTTTTATTTGAGAAGCGCCTTTCAAAACACTCAAGGTCACTGTACAATAAAAATAGTAAAAGAACAATCATAAAAATAGATAAATCCAAGATAAAATGGCAGAGTGGAGAAATTCATGTTGAGTAAGCAATTTTGAACAGGTGAGTTTTGAGTCTAGATTTAAAGAGAGGAAATTAAGTGATGTTTCTTATGTCAGGAGGTAGAGAATTCCAGAGCCGAGGAGCAGAGCAGCTGAAAGCCCTGCTCCCCATGGTGACGAGAGGGGGAGAAGGGACAGAGAGAGAAATAGAGGAAGAGGATCTGAGGCAGCAAGATGGAGTGGTGATCTGAAGCATGTCAGACAAATATGGATGGGAGAGGTAGTGAATGGCCTTAAATGTGTACAGAAGAAATTTGAAATTAATGCGATGTTTAACAGGGAGCCAGTGAAGCTGCTGCAGAACGGGAGTGATGTGGAGGATGGAAGGGGTCCTGGAAATAACATGAGCAGCAGAGTACTGGACAAGTTTTTTTTTTGAGTAAGGCCAAATAAAAGTGTATTGCAGTAATTGATCCAGGAAGTGACAAGGCTATGGACAAGTATGGCAGTGGAATGTGATGTGAGAGAAGGACACAGACGATTGATGTTGCATAAATGGAAGTATGCAGACCGAGTGACATTACTGATGTGTGCATTGAAAGATAAAGTACAGTCGAGGACGACATCCAGACTTTTCACCTGCGGGGAGGGTGAAACCAAACAGTTGTCGATTTTAATAGAAAAATTATCAGTTTTGGATAGTGTAGATTTAGAGCCTACCAGAAGAAACTCTGTTTTGTTACTGTTAAGTTTAAGAAAATTTGCAGAGAACCATGATTTTTCATTTGGGAGGATGGAGGAAGAGTGGAATCAGGTTTAGTGGACAGATAGAGCTGGGTGTCATCTGAATAATAGTGAAAATGAATATTATATTTACAAAAAATGTGTCCAAGAGGAAGAAGATAGATAGTGAAGAGAAGGCCCCAAGACAGATCCCTGGGGCACACCAGTGATAACAGGGGATGTGTGAGAAGTGAACGATTTAAGCTGGATGAACTGAGTGCGACCAAACAAGTATGATTTGAACCAGTCAAGTGGAGTATGGGAGAGACCGATGGAGATTAACCTACTAAGGAGAACAGAGTGAGAAATAGTGTTGAAGGCTGCACTCAGATCGAGGAGAATAAGGATGGTAAGTAAACCAGGGTCAGCTGCCGTAAGAAGGTTGTTGGTTATTTTTATGAGTGCTGTTTCAGTGCTATGGAAGGGGTGAAAACCAGACTGGAATCGTTTATACAGATTATTATTAGTTAAGTGAGAATGGATTTGTGTAGCAACTATTTTTTCAATAATTTTTGAAAGGAATGGTAGGTTGGACCCGCTGGCAGCGGTTTTGAAGGACGCAGGAACAGTTCCAGTGGTAAGTGAGGAATGGATGATTGCAGAGATAAGGGGGAGCAGAGAGGGTAGACAGGCTTTGACCAGAACTGTGGGGTTGGAGTCTAACTGACAAGTCTAAGGTTTTGACTTGCAGATGAGATCTGAGATATCAGAGACAGAGGGGAGTTGAAAAGCTGAAAAACAATATGATGACAAAGATAGTTCAAGGGAGGTACTACAAGGCACATATAACACGACAGATATACAAAACAAAACAAAGGCTGATACCTTGAATTTTCTGGTAAATTTAAGTGTCCATTTGAGAGTGGGAACAGTTTAAGTCGCGGCAGAACGACTCCCTGCAGTTTAGCATGTTAACTAGCAATTAGCATGCTAGCTAGCAGTGCCGTGTCAGATGGCCTTGCAGAACGCCAGTCCTGTCACTGTACTTTAACACCGACTTGCAAATTGTGCAGGTCACCGTGCTGTTTGTGTGTCTAGAGTGAAGTATCTCCACACATGTGACGTGTGTGTGTCTCTGCTGCCGTGTCTCTCGCCTTGTTGTTGTCTGTTTACACCTAAGCGGCAACGGTACCACCCCTTTTATGAAGGGACTACAATAATTGGTTAAGTAACGGAACGCGTGTCAGCGTCAGCCAATCAGAAGAAGAGACTGCATTGCGCACACAAGCGGGCACAGAGAGAAAAAAAAAACCATATATATATATATATATATATACACACACACATACACAAATATACATATATAGATAGGGAAAACAGGGAGCAGATGAAAATAACAAGACAAGACAAGCTTTCAAAGTAATTAAACCCTTGCTCCCCTCTAACTTCACAGGTGTCTAAAACAGAAGTGAAACGCACCACAGGTCTCTAACTCGACTTTATCTAATAATTTTCTTCTTCACAGTAAAGCTGGTGTGTAAATATTCCAATCAGAGAAGTCCCTGCTCACCCAGATTTCCAGCCCTCGCTTGATCAATAAGGGCAGAGCAACGTAACCTGCAACGAATGCACCTTGACAAGGCCACATTCCCCAAGGTCTAGCCCAGCGGTGCAGTGCAATTATAGCAGCATAACTCACAATGACAAACGGCTGCCCAGAATGTAATGTGCGGACTATCCGGGCCTTGATATGACATCACTCACCCACAGTGGAGATGCCCCGTTATGAAGCTCTACTCATACCAGAGATGCAGAGATATCTGGTCAGTGTGGAGGTATATGAGAAACAAAATCTTCCGCACGCCATTCATGCAGCCCACTAATGTCTCACTTAGGAGCCACTCCAATCTGAAAAAGAACATTTTGCGGATGCCATTTGTATATCTTTAAAAGAGGACGTAATGTACAGTGGACTGCGATATATCATTTTAACTCCAGGGTCTAGAGTATAACTGCACATTTAAATCCTGGTTATACCCCCCCAAAATTGCATTGCTAGCTGGCAGCCCTGCCAACCATATAACAGAACATTCATTTAAAAATGATCAAAGAATTTCCCCTACATTTCGTTTGACATCTGAAAATAGCTAAGGTCAGGTCTGAATAAGTAGAGTTCTGGCAAAGCCACCAATACCTGCCTCCGCTGTAATAGGTCCGATATATTTATATTAAAATGCTGCAGCAGATTTTGATATGCATTAATGTAATTCCGTTTAAGGGCCACTGTGCCTCAGAACATTTTGACATTCATGTTTAAATCCTACAATATCTGTAAAATTTGTATTCCTAGATGAGAGGCTGACAGTGTTACAGGCTGGTCACAGATTTCAATATCCTTCGGAAATGACACAAATTTGCCACATATTTAACCCGACACTGGAAAGTAACTACGGTCAGTGTCGAGGAAAGAGAGCTATACCATAGCTGGCAATACCTGCCTCTGATCTCGCTGCTTAGATTTCCTCCTTTTCCCCCTGCTAATGACCCTTCTTTCATGACTGATTCTGCCAGTAATGCATTTTTGCAATGGATATGCCTCATTTTTTAGTGGCCAAGCATGAATATCATGAATGGGTAGCATGCTGCTTTTACACGTTGGGGATGTTTTTGGTGAGGTTTTTTAATTTCACAGTACATTAAATCTTATACAACACAGGCGTGAGTAAATAGTTTTGTGCAATACCCCCTCTGTTGGTTATCTAAAAAGTCAGACCTATCATAAAAATCCCAGTTAGATTTGTTTATGCATGGGAGGGTGACATTTTATCTTTGACAAAGAGGCTTGACTCCCATTGATGTGCTTCTGTTTCTTTTTCTCTATCGGTCTGTAACCTCTGACGAGATCCGTAATTAATAACGCACAAGAACTCGTTTCCCAATTATCAGTACGGATCTGTCATTGTAGCATAACCTCTCCGATCCAAGACACTCGCTACTGCAAACAGTCTGAAGTCCTATAGGTCAAACACTTCCCTAAAGAAGGAAAAAAAAATGAGATGTCACCAAATGCCATTCAGTGCTTGTATCAGAGAGCTCCCTGAAACATTGTTTATCAGAGGGCTAACAGAGATGGTGATGATATTGACACACCACGCCAGAGATAAGCCACTTCACATCCTCATTGATCAGTGCTTCTGACAATCATCTGGAGACAAACACCGACTACTCTGTCCTCACAAAGGCATCGTGTAGTTGCTCATGCACACACACACACACACATACACCTGTGACCTCTGAGGGTTGCTTTGGCATTTTTAGCCAAACTTTTCATTGAGTTTGCTCTATGACACATATACACTCATTATAAAAGATATGTGAAACTGCAGGCCAGTGAAAGCGGACAGATTGAACATTGTGGGCGATAGAGACAAAAACTTCTATCATGGTTTATGTAACTTTATAGGACAGCAATAATTGAAATCCGACTTTAAATATGAATGTTGCAGGTACATTTATAAATTGGTCCTATTGTGATGCTGCCACTACAGATTCACTGATTAATTTGTAGGAAACTGGAAATCTAGCATCCAGGGTGGCAATCTCAGGCAGATACCGAATAAAGAAATCACTATAAATAGATACAGGGCATCATTTATCATTCACTTCTTGGTGTTCCCAAGATTTATTTAGTATTACTTATTACTAAGGTTGAGTTTACAGCATTTCTGGCTTATAAATTATACTGCACTGGCTATTTCTGAAGAAAAGGTGGTTCTAGGTGTTTGAATGCTAGTGTATGTTCAATTTAAAATGTTTCTACATAAACGGATATGTGGCTATTTGTATTTAATGCACTGAATTAACAACTTGAATTTAAAATGTTTTATTTGGAAACGATGGTATGAGATTTTGAGGTTACAGTTATTGGCACAGGAATGTTTCCAATTCATTATTTACTGGAGGGACAAAAGACAAAGCATCAGCATAATTGAGCACATTAAAACGTTTTCATACTGTAACATTTTATAACTTTTATATTGTAATGCTGAGATCCTGAGATCAGTCCCACCCACTCGATCTGTGACACACAGCCTAAATGATCTACTTCTGTAGAAAAGTACAGCCATGTCCACTGGTGGATGAATTTCTTCTGTCATGGAGTAGTCATACCTATTACCCTTACCATAGATCATTCACAGATGTTAACCTCACAGTCCAATACTTTCGCTTTTCTCAACCGCAAGAAGTGTTTAACTGATTCTCTAACCAAAGTGTGTGTTAAGTATTTTAGGCATGCTCACTGCAATATAGAGAGCTGATTCCAGGTTGATGTAGCATATCCAAGTGATGACCAAGAGTCAGGCGATGAATACCAATGCTGTTTATGTTGCTTTCAACTTGTGGTGTTCATTTATATGGTCAAGTGACATTCTTTCAGGTCTAATGACTGAAAATCTCCCTTGCAGGAAAAAAGACTAAATCTTTTTTGCCACGGTCAAAAAAGAGAATGCTACATACAGAAAAAAATACAAGAAAATGATCTGTGTCCCTCATTCACGACAGTTCATTGTATTCCAGACGGACATTCTAAAAAAGACCCTATAGACAATCTCCTGGTCAGTCCATGCTGCTCCGCTGCCACTGTTTCGGTCTGCTTCCACACCTTGGCAGAGAAAAGCACCACAACCTCGCCCGACCCGCAAGCAGCCACCAGCATATTAGTATTGGGAACCACACCAATCTCTGTCAATTACGCTGCCGTTTCTTTCCCCTTCTAACCAGCTCAGAATTGAATAAAGGGGTAATCATCAATTTAAAGTGCCCTAAACCAGCCCTTCCCTATTCAGAGAGTGCCAAAGTTCTACGTTTCATAATGGCTGTCTCTCAATAATAAACAAGAGAAATAAATTAGATTCTGGGGTGCAAGTACATTTGTGCAATTTCATTATGTCCCTCCTGTGCTGGGCCACTTTCACCCTCCGACGCAAAAAAAGAGCTCTCAGCAAGATTCATGCAGAATAAATGAAATAGTTTAACACCATAACAAGCAGAATAAAAGGCCCAGAGCAATGTCACACTTCGACTCGTACTTTCTCTTATCTAATAGCACGCAAAGCACACCACGTACGCGTGCCAGACATTTTCGGACTACCGCACCCATGCCCGGCTAATGCAACTGTGACCAGAAAGTCACAAAACACAATACTGCAATTTAGAGGACTCCTCTGAGTTTCAG
The DNA here is from genome assembly GCA_037974405.1 of Brachyalestes nurse. NCBI lineage: Eukaryota > Metazoa > Chordata > Actinopteri > Characiformes > Alestidae > Brachyalestes > Brachyalestes nurse. Next base: position 38,606,431 of record JBBPCY010000109.1, on the reverse strand, counting down.
TGTAGTATAATTTTCACACCAGGTAACGCAGAAAAACCTATCAATTATCTTTCCACAAGGAACAGCCCTTAATATATATACTAAATAGCCTTTACTTAAATAATTACGAGATAGAGAAAATGACCTAGATATTGCAGTGAACACATATAGACAGAGATGTTAGATTTTTTTTGTTAGTCGAGTCGTCGAGAGTGCTAAAACACTAATTAACATCGCGCAGTAGCTGAGATGAAGAAACCATGTGCTGTTCTAACTGATAACAGTCGTCAAAAAGGTCAAACAGGCTGACAAAAAGAGCAATGTGCGAGCAGGCAAATGTCCTGCAACAGTGTGAATGAGTCAGAAGTGTCCTTGGTTGTGGTCTTTAACCATGCAGCTCCACTCAATTGGATTTAGCACGAAATTAATTTCGCCCTGCACAATTTTTCAGCGTTTCTGTGGATCATTAACAACGAAGTCCATTTTCCTCTTGAGCACTGCTGGGCAGGTTTTCGCTGCAGACAACATCTGAACCTTTAAAAAAAACCCTCCCAAACAACAAAAGAACTTTGTGACTTCTAAAAATGCATCTAAATAGCCTGTAAATGCCAAATCACTCAAAGAAAACAAAATACACAAACATACCTGCACACACAGTCAGACTGATTAAATGAGTAATCAAAGAACCTACTGATTTTGATCTTTTATTTCATATACATGACATTTGCAACTACAAACATATTTGTGACACGCACTTGAACATGATAAACATATGTTTAATCTCTAAAGCTATACAAATGGATTGTTCTAGAAGTCAAACACAACCCTATAAAGAGCTGTTGTTGATTAAATCGGTAATCAAATAATATATAGATTTTATTTTATCCATTTTATTTCACAGACATATTTGCAACATATCTGTGATACCCAGCTGGTGTGGGTTACTTAATTTTCAGTGATGCTCCCTGTGAAGGTCTGCTTAGACCAACCACAACTTTATAATGACCTAAGGACCCCCTGCATCCTCACTGCAAATAAATCAATTCAGATTCAATTCAACTGGGATCAGATCAGATTCAGTTGAGAACTTACGGTTTAAATGATTCGTATTTTTTTAAACTATGTCATTGATTTTCATATTGTAATAGCTTTAATGCATATTGTATGCAACGACATCGCAGAATATGTTTTGCAGCCTCAAGTCTATGCAACGTAGCACAAATATTATAGTCAGTTCTTAAATCGGTTCTTTGCTCTACAGTAATATGTAAACATACATGCACACTACAGAATTCGACACAGCTCGCAAATGCTTTTTAGTTTGGAGGACCATTCTAGAAAAAGATAACTGTACCATAAATTCTGTATGTTATGCTGAGATTCTTTACAAAGGTTCTCACACTTCTGATTTACAAAAGTGGCTCATTCCGGAAACGTTTGCTGAATGGTTCTTTAGGGAACCAAAAGTAATTCCTTTATTGCATCGTGCCAAAGAACATTTTAAGTCATAACTGCATGATATCTGAAGTCATGACTATGAATATGACTGTAGGATATCTTGAACCAGTGATCTTTTAGCTCAAACTGCATCTCAACACAAAAACCAATCCAACCTGGTCTCACTAACACACAAGAGTGCTTTGTCAGAGTCTGTAAACAGACATCTCATGTCGTGCCTTTTGCTCTAGATTACTGAAGGGCAGGTTGACCTCCACTGAGAGCCGAGAGGAAGCCTGTGCACCATCCTCTGGGTCATTCCATTTTGGTCAGATTGTGCAGCAGAACAACATCGGGGCTTCCAGTGTGCTCGTGGGACAGCCAGCCTGAATGGCTGTAATTGTGTTGGCCTTGCGTAGCACCACTCCACTCCGGCACCAGAGGAGCTGTTTGCTCGTCTCGGCTGGGGAGGAGATCCAACAATGGCCAGACTGCCTGACTGACACATCAAAAAGTTCTCTGCCTCCCTTCTCTCCTAGTCTGAGCAGGCTGGCTCCGAAGGGACTTCCCCCATAATCCCTGCCTCTCTGAAAGGATGTTTAATCAAGCCCTGATTAGCGAGACGCTGCTAAACGTCACTGGAGCATTGTACCATCGCCACTCTCCTGAGCAGGATATACGGGGGAAAAAAGAAAAGGAAAAAACGCAGATGAGAGGGGGAGAACGACCTTCTTTATTATGAGGCTCCCCGCTCCTATTTGACTTTGGCTTGAATTATTTATTTGTTTTCTCCTCTTTGCCCATCCTCCTCATTAAGTCAGCCCCCCTTTCTCAATAGCTGCTCCCCCACCCGCAATTCCTCTCACACATGCATGTTAAGAAATATTCAAGGATAGAATCTTCAGGCCTCTTTATCTTTATTAGTTCCTTTAACCCACTTTCAGTTCTTTATTCAGATTTTTTCCAGTTATGAGTAGTGTCTTCTGGTTCCAGCTCAATGAATTATACATCACACAATGCTTCTATATATAGTGGGGATTTAATGCAAAGACTTTGTTTCCTGGTGGTGAGTGTTTGAGAAGAGGAGCCATTAGACTGGACAAACTATAGGAATGGAAGAAGCGCTACAGCTACTCTGACCTCCCCTGCATGTCCTGTGGCTATTCCTCACTCTCCCAGTGTGTAGCTTCAAAGAGCTTCAAAGAAAAAAAAACACTATTCAGGTCTCATCACAGCTGTAGAGACTGGATAGCTCTTTTAAAGAAATTTCTCTGCAGAAGACAGCCATAAACCAGTAGCTCCCAACCCCAGTCCCTGCTCAAATGCACTAGATTCAGCTAAGTGGCTAATTTATAAGGCCTGTTCGAATTAAAGTACACAGGTTAAGCTAAAGAACAGCTAACATTATAAAACAGTATATGGACAAAAGTATTGGGACATACAAATGTTTTACAGGGTTTGGGCCAAACCCCTTATTGCCAATTTTAATGCTAGGAAATCTTAATGCTTCAGCAGACCAAGACATTTTGGACCCAGTTTGGGGAAGAACCTTTTCTAGTCCAGCATGACTGTGTCCCAGTGCACAAAGCAGCTCCATAAAGACATGGCTGGAGGAGTTCAGTGTGGAAGAACCTGACTTGCCTACACAGAGTCCTGACCTAAACCCCCTCCAACACCTAAGAGACTAACTGGAACGGAGATTGCGAGCCAGGCCTTCTCGTCCAACATCAGTGCCTGACCTCATAAATGTTCTATGGGTACAAATTCCCACAGAAACTCCAAAACCTTGAGGAAAGCTGTTTAAGGAGAGTGGAAGCTGTTATAGCTGTAAAGGGGGACTGACTCCAGATTACATTCTGTCTATTTGAATGCAAAGTCATTAATGTCCCTCTAGGTGTTATGATCAGGCATCACAATATATTTCTCCATTCAGGCTAGGTATCTGTTAACGTCTTAGATCACATCACCATAGGCTTTTTGGAATATTTTCACGTATGTGAGCCACATCAACAAACTGCTGCATCTTAAAGGCGGTGCAGTTGTGAATAATTAAAAGACAGAGATTCTCAGGGTGCTAAAAACAGCCTGCAAATGCCAATTTGATACATAAACATTAAGAATTCAGGGCCAAGATCAGATGTGGCAGATGTTTATTTAAAATGTGCAATCGGCCAGTTTGTTTTTTTTATTTTGATAGATGTGTGTTATAATATAACGAAGTAAATAACATGAGCCAGGTAAGAGCACTCATGCTGTATTTGGATGCTGCTGCTACACCGACCCCAAATAGATATAGCGTGTTTATGCATGAGTCATTCAGCTTAATAGTCAGACACCTCTTAATTTCGGAACGTTTTATTAGACACACGGTATTTAAATATGCAACATTTTTTTTGCATTCATAATTTTTTCAATTCAAGTTCAGTTTTTCTGGTTGCGACTTTGTTTAACAGAAAGTACTGGAGCTGTGCTTGTGTTTTCATGTGTTTATTTAGACCAGACAAAAAACTGTCCACTGGCTGAGAGGAATTAAGAACCCGGATCAGACATACAAATTCATGACCGGTGCCTCTGGTTTGAACATGTATAAAAAGAGGGAATGAGGATCTACCTGAATTTGCATTACAAAGAAGAATAACCTTTATTTCTGTAGGTTTACAAATGCAGTAAAATGAATAAAATGCAGATATTTTAGCACAGTGGCCCAGGGTCACGGAAATATTCTGGTCTTCTAGAGTACAATAAATTATCCTCAAATATTAGTTCAAATCATCAGTGAAAAAACAGTAGGTGCCATAAAACACTTACCCAGTGTACAGTAATTACATTATAGTACAGCATAGTAAGAAGTATCTAACTGAACGTCCAATTGTTACAACATTTATTTATTCATTTAACAACCGCTTGCTTTTTCCTCAGATTTCTTCTTAAAAAGCTTAAAAATGAATGAAACCAAAATCACCATCTTAACCTCATTTAACATTATAATTTGGCAGACGCACTTATCCAGAGCGACTTACAGTCATTAGTTACAGGGACAGTCCCCCTGGAGACACTGAGGGTTAAGTGTCTTGCACAAGGACACAATGATAGAAAGTGGGGATTTGAACCTGCAACTTCGTGGTCATCTGGTTCGCAGGCAAGTGCTTTACCCACTAGGTGACTAACACCCAACACTGCGATGTATTTTTTTTTTTTATGTGTTCCACAACAAGGGATGTGTATACACTGCCCTCCATAATTATTGGCACCCCTGGTTGAGATATGTTCTTTAGCTTCTAATAAATTCAGTTATGTTCTAAATAATATAGGTCCACAATGAAAAAAGAGGAAATCCAACCTTTAATTCAAGTGCATTTATTCAGTAGGAAAGAAATCCCACATTAAGAAATAATTCTTTTACATCAAATCATGTGTGCCACAATGTGTCTGGTGTAGATTTGGCCACATGTTTAGGGTCATTATCTTGCTGAAAGACCCAGTGACGACCCATGTTCAGCTTTCGGGCAGAGGCCACCAGATTTTGCTTTAAAATGTCCTGGTATTCACAGTGGGCATGTGGTGCTTTTCTGCATACTCATCTTTTGTGTTCCGCCAGACCCAAGGCACACGGTCCCAGTTGAAGATCCAGTACCGCTTAGCGAACTCTAGACGTTTGCGTTTATGATTGTGAGTGAGAAAAGGTTTTTTCTGTGCATGCCTCCCAAACAGCTTGTTGGCATGTAG
>JBBPCY010000109.1:38591138-38601189 GCA_037974405.1 Brachyalestes nurse | reverse complement strand
ATAAAAATTGAATTTATTTTAAGGCTTTTAACACATCTTAACCAGGGGTGCCAATAATTATGGAGGGCAGTGTACATGTGCTACAGAGAAAGCCATAATAATATAAAAATAAGTATTGTTCCTCTACATTATCATGATGGAGAATTTAATTGATTATGACCGTAATAAGAAAGCATGCTGGCTAAACATGTCTGACTGTGGTGGGCCTTTCCGTGGCCTGCTGTGAGTGTGTGAACGGGACCTGTGTATCGAACATAGGCCAACGAGTCCCGGCTGTCGCTCAAAGCCAGGCTCTAGACGTGCTCAGGCACAGCGCACGGTGACAGCTCAGTTTAAAAGCGGAACAGTAACCAGCGGCTGTGTGAAAGAGAGGCCTCTCCGTACAGCACAGATCACCGGGGGGTGGGGGTGAGGGGTTGTATGAGGAGGGGGATTCAAATCCTTTCTCCTCACAATTCAATTCTTCAAGGTGTGTCCTTTATCTGCAGCAATTTCCAAAGGCTCAAGAACTCTCCTCCCTGATGAATGAAATGCTTTCGAGAGGTGTCATCAGCGCAGCACCAAGGCCACTGCATCCCATCCTGTTCTCTTTGTTTATTTTCCCATCTCCTTTCTTTCCTTTTCGTTCCTTTGCCTTGTCCACCCCAGACAGGAGCGCACCACGCACAATGGGAAACAAGCGCCCCAGAGCAAGGCAAGGCAAGCTTCTGGGTGATAATGGATTCAATTAAACCTATTGTTCAACCACAACAGTGCACAAAGGAAACTGATGATAAAAATGCAGATGAACAAGAACAAAGGAAACACACATCATTATTCTACAGCTAAGACATGCTGATATACTGACCCAGTGCTGACAGAGTTAAGCAAAATCAGTCACCTACTTCCTCCATAATTATATATAAAAAAACCCCTGAGCAATTGCAATTACATGTGAAGTATTACTAACACTATACCAATGTGACCTTGGTGGACAAGCTTTAAAGTGCAGTGAACTTCTTATTGTAAGTCAACCGAATAGTAACATGCATATTTGTTAATTTTTTATTAAAAGTTTAACGCGTTCAAGCTTGTACGTTGACCAGGGTTCTTATTTTAAGTTATTTTTTTTACAGTGCATTTTATCCATTCTTTGCTGACATTAACAAGGTTCTTAATATTACAGCAAGTCCTACATTGCAAGATTTAATTTTAAAGGTTGTCTATTACTTTGTATCAAGAAACATCAAAATCAAGGTGTGTTTATTAAAAGAATGATAAACACAGCTTGTTTGGCTTTCGTGTTTTAGTGCTAGATGTATCCAGAGCCAGTTGTGTTGCAATGTCTACATATGTATGGATAGCCATACAGCAAAGAGCACCACTGACAGCCATTCACCAATTAAATCAACAGCCAGGGGACTGCAGTAGTGAGCACACATTGGTACACACACTCAACATGTAGTGAGGCCCCCCCAGGTCCCGCAATACACTGCACTGACAGTGCATTCGTTTTAGAAATTACATTACAGGGAAAGAGCAAACGAGCAAACCAGAGAGAGAGAGAGAGAGAGAGAGAGAGAGAGAGAGAGAGAGAGAGAGAGAGAGAGAGAGAGAGAGAAATATGCGTGCATAAATGAGTGTAACAGTGATCGAGCAAGTGAGAGTCTATAGGACAAATGCGTAGGTGTGTGTGTGAGTGAGTGAGTGAGTGAGTGAAAGAGAGTGAGAGAATAAGTGAAAAAGTGAGTGAGTCAGGGAGCGAGTGAATGAGTGAGAGTGAGTGAGCGAAGGAGTTAGTAAGAGAAGGAGAGGAGAGAGTGATGGAGCGAATATAAGAAGAAGAGAGAGTTATAGAGTCAGGAGAGGAGGGAGTGAAAGACTGAACAATGTACCAGAGGAGGATGAAGGTGTGTGCAGGGGAACAGAGCAAGGAGGAGAATGAATATGTGGGGTTGTGACAGAGAGAAGGAGAAAGAATGTAGAGAAACAGAGAGAGAGAGAGAAAGAGTGAGTGAGAGTGTTGTGTGTGTGTGTGTGTGTGGCCAGCTGTCTCCGGCTATCCCCTGAGAATCCTCCGTGTACACCTGCTATCTTGCGAGACCAGGTGGGAGACAAAGACTGAGTCGCAGGCTGACAGGACGACACGCACAAGACAAAGTAGGGTCCACCTCTCTCCTCCACCCCGGCCAAGCCGCGTGTGAATAACACACCAGCCTCCTCGCAGGACGTATCACGTAAGGTAGTGAGCGAGGTGCTGCCATCACCCTACAAACAACACATCACCAAACATTTCACACAGTAATTTGGTCAGTTCTGAGGAAGGCTCTGAAGGATTACAGTTGAGCGTGTCACTGCACATTCCCCACATAACGCCAGAGCTAGATCTAAAGGCCAGCAGCCAGAAAGAAATGCTGTCAGGACATTGTACTGTTACAAAATCCAGAGGCAGAGGAATTCAACATGCGTGCATGAATGCAATGCCGAACACCGCTTTAGTTGTAAGCTTCTTAGCACTCTGAAATCAATGAACTGATTCCTGAGGTATTATGAATGCAAAGCCAATGTAAAATTAAGTGAGGAAAACAAATCTGATGGCAGATTTACCTTTTCATCTGTCAAGAGGCTTCGTAAGCTCACTTGCTCAACCACGAGATTCTCTGTTCCAGACTTAAACCGAGTCCACGATCAGCAATAATTCTCCTAAGAATTGCTGACATTAGCCTGAGAAAGATTAACAAATGATTAAGCGGATCTGCTCTATTATCACATGATAAGACTTGGCAGAGCCCAAAAGCTCCTTCATGCATACAGTAACTCAGAGAGTGAAATGGTTTTGTGAAACCGTCTCAAAAAGCATCCCCCTTTCAAACTAACTTCAACATTGCAATAATGACCACTGTTTTTCTTCCTGTTTTACTGACACTGCTGAAATGTCCATTACTGGAAGTTCCACTGGCAGTTGATGCTCAACATAATCAAGGCCGAGCTTTCAGCGTCAACTTTCAAATCCATTCTACTTTCAGTTTTAGAAATAGCCAACAAACATTTAGGACAGACAGACACACGCGCGCGCACACATACACACATACACACTCTCAGAGCCCAATACTAATTAAAATCTTCCAATTCAAGGACTCTTTTGATTGACCGTAATGGTTTAGTAATCTTGTCACTGTGCCTTGACCTACTCTGTCGCTGTGCACGATTTATGGCACCCAATTACAATTTGTATAAGCCTTGCCAGGCGAGTGGGCCCAAGTGAGAGAGTGCTAGGCCTTTTGAGGCCTCATAATGTGTTTTTAACACAGATTCAGCCCGCTCTGCCCTTCGGTTCCTCATTCTTCTGCTCCAACCATCTTTTCTGAGTCGCAAACATTGTCGTTCCTGGAGCTCAAAGTGATTCCAGCATTGTTTTGTTGCTCTCCTGCTTTCCTGGATATCGAACACCAAAGGATTACATTTACAGTTTACAGTACTAACATTTACAATGCTATGTAAAACATTTACAGTACTAAACGGTTCTCTTTGGTGTAATCTTAAGAGAAGAAAAATAGTCCAATCAAATCAAGCTATGTCAGATTGAGAATGTAGTATCAGTACTTTATAATTGCAAATAAAGAATGCTTCATTCCGTTTTATCTTACATGTAGTCAATCAGCCAAGACAAAATCTCGCCCTTTACTTTAGTGGGAGCAGCAAGGCTAACGTTGCTAACAGCTTAAAAAATCAATTAGCTGTCAAAGCAGTGGTCCACATGCAGGATTTACATTGGCTTTGTGTTTGTGTTTGTGTGTGTGTGTATGTGTGTGTGTGTGTGTGTGTGTGTGTGTGTGTATATATATATATACACATATATATATATATATATATATACATACATACATACATACACACATACACACACTCACAAAGCCAATGTAAATCCTGCATGTGGACTACTCTCTTGACACACGCACACACACAGTATACTTTATGGTGTGTAAGCCAACACCATTTTTGGATTCTGTGAGGTTTTATTTTCAGCTTCGTTCAAATTGCCAACGATTAAACACAGGAGAGAGTCAACACACATAAATGAAACTACAGCTGCAACCTCATCTCAATTAAAGCAAACCTGAACATTTCTGCCGCCGTTTGTGATGCCTCTGAGCCAATTTGAGCCATTCCAGGCCCAGGGAAGCAGGAGGATGCTGGGTAGTTTGCGAGAAGTCAATCTTGATCAGTGTAACTGCCAGAGTCAGGCTGCCAGGGGTGAGGGTGAGCCTTGTGCCCAATTCTGACACAGATAGCACTTGTCAGCCAAAAGTAAGTGCATCCTCATCCCTCTGTATTTGACTTGCATAATCAGTAACCCTGAAAACACTGCTGCAAACTGGGACACTGCATTGGAAAGCATACACACAGTTCTCACTGTAAGCTGGTCAGGCCCCAGAAGCCCTGCTTAGCAGTGTAAGTCAGCTCCCTGAAGATAATGAAAAACTTTTTACCCAAGCACAAATGACACACCATCTATAACTGTTTGATCTTCAACTTTCTCTGTAAATAGTAATAAAACTACAAATGTGCCCAAAATGATGAACAGGGAACACTTAGTGAGAACATAAATAACAGAAAAAAACAAATGTTCAGCCCCAGGGAAGGCCTCCAGTATATCAGGAAAAATGAACACAAGTGGAAATGTATCTTGCCATTCGAACTTCCACATACGATCCCTAAAACCATTTTACATTGATCAGCCATAACATTAAAACCCTGTCAAGGGGTGGGATATGTTACTCAGTGTTTGAAGTATATGTGTTGCAGGACAAGAGCATTCCTTCATGGCAAAGGCACTCCCTAATGATGACCACAAAGAAATCTCAAAAATGGTTAGATAAACATGATAAAGAGATCAAACTGCTGATCTCAAGTTGTTGAGCACCTGTGGGATGTGCAGGACAAACTAGTCCACTTCATGAACTTACAGGACTTAAAGACCGATGCTAATATCTTAGTGCCAAGTACCACAGCACACATTCAGAAGTGTTGTTGAACCCATTCCTTTATGAGTCAGAGCGGCAGGAGGGGATCTACACAATACTGGGCAGAAGGTTTTAATGTTATGGCTGATTGGTGTATAGTAATCTCATTAGCAAACACAGAGTTAAACCTGTATTCTCGGAGGGAAAGACAGAAACACACATTACAACAAAAGGGTAAATAATATGTTACCAAAAAAGGGTAAAGCTTTCCCTGTTTCTTACAAACAAATTCTCTAAATCACTATTTTCTAATAAAGGGAAGCTTCTCTGGTTACTTCATACCATTTTTTTAACATATGTAAGATTTAAAAGGGGGCATAATGTCCTCAACATTAACATGACCAGTGAACTTACATGTGTCTTCTCAGTTTTCATGTGTAATTCTGATAACGAGAAAACAAATTGATCTAAAATATGTCTTTTAAAACACAATCAAATACTGAGAGTACTACTGCAAGTAAAACAGTGCTTCAGGTATCAGACAGCATATTCAAAAACATTTTGTGCATGTGAGGAAGCTTTAAGGGGCATTAAACAGGACATCTGCTTCTTTTAACCACCACTGTGAACAATTCTGACTCTGCAGGCTTCTCTGTAATGGTGCATTTCACATGAAACCACACTGAAAGACTTTGGTTTTGTCTCAATTAAGAAATTATACAGAATTGAACCTACACTTATAAAATGTAAAGTCAAAAAAAAAAAACACTACTTGCATATAAATAGCTAAGCAATAATAGCCCAGGCTCTATCACAGAAAATCACTTCTATTTCTAAGATCCTATTGCAGTTAAGCTGAACAATTAGATATGGGATGTTTTTCCACAGTTCTCATTGTCCGTTAGCACTCAGTGCCACGGAGAGTGAACGTAACAATTAAGTGAAAATGAGCGGTAACGCAATATATTAAACATCACGAGTCATTTGCCAAAGTGAACATCTCATAGACATTAAAATAATTAATGTGCCCAACAAAGTTGTCAAGTTCTATTAAATGCTTAAGATCCCAGTGTCTCATTGGGCACAGATAGAACATTAGGCTAAGAGACTTTGTGGAAGGGGGTGGGTGAGAAAAGGTCTTTATCTGATGCTGCCAGGCCGAACCGCACACAATTACATAAATGTCATGTCACAGTATCGTTCCGACAGAACAGCATCCACCACTGAGCCTGGAGGATCGCCCAGCAATATGTTGCATAAACTGTGGTTCCTCAGGTTGAGGGTATGGTTTTGGGGTAAATGCAGGCAGGGAAGGGCTATAACGACCAATCAAATGTTTAAGACTTCCACAAAAAACCTTCTTCAGCTACTTTCACTGTATGGAGATTATAGTTATATAGTTATAGCATATTAATTGTTTTATAGTAGTGATGCATGTTCATGGTCAAGACATTATGGCTGAAAGAATAAAGGGAAATTCTATTACTATGAATGCATCAAATTGTTTTTGAATTTTCTTTCTGGAAATACTAAAAATAGCACTTTCGGGTTTATAACCAAAAGAGAAAAAAATACATCTTTTGACAAAAAATGATTAAACAGGCCTACACTCAAGATCAGCTTAACAAACTATTACAACCGCAATAAAAGTGATCTTCTCCACTAAAGATGTAAAAATCATGCAGAATACAGAAAGGCAACAGAGCCCCAAACATATACTGAAAAAAAGGATAAACAACAGTGTTGAAATACAAAGAATAACCAAAAAATGGAGCAACCACTCTCTGTAGCCCACAAACTGCAGTCATTTCAGCAAGTTATTTTCAGATGAACTGTTTTTATTTATCATTGGTTTTTTGGTTTTCAGCCCAGTATGTCCTGAATTTCACCGTCGGCCAAGATTTTTTATTCCATGCATTAAGAAAAATTACGCTCAAGGCAAGTGAAACAATATTAAAGAAATTATCTAATTCTAAGTGTGAACTGTGCACAGCAGAAGTCTCAGCATCAGGATTCAGACGCTAATATAACATTAAAGAAAATTATTTTTACCACAGAAAGTCTCATACTCGATTAAAAGAGTAATTATGATTAAAAATCACCTTAAAGTCAGAGAGAAAGAGCGAGAGAATGCAATCTTTTGTCATCTCTAGGGATAGCCAGGCAGCTAACGCTTCTGGTGATAAAAAATCTGAAGTGAGACGTAGAACAGTCTCTAATGTTTTGGTACTTTTCAGGAAAGAAGAAATGCATTTTTTCTCACTAGCTCCTTTTTGGGGGTTATTGCTTGCTATATTTAGGTTTAATATAAGTGCCGTCTCGGCGCAGCGCAGGACGGAAACATACTTACCTCACCAGAGCCTGAGATTAAAATGTGCATGCAGTGGTTTTACCAAACTGAAAGCTTGTCATTATGACATTAAACAACTGAACGAGAGTGCATCTTCTGGGAGGGTGAATTTTATTAGTTTGCTTTGTGCTCCATTTCCATAATGTTTCCTAGACCACGTTTGGCCTGTACTTCCTCACTGATTTTATGGCTTCTCTCTTTCTGCAAAATATTGAACTCCTACTCCATTAAAATGGTACTGTGGCTAACCTTCATCACCACCAGCAGCTGGCCCAGGTTTGCCTCTATAACTTTCTTACTGATATGCTGACTGTGGTGTGTGCCGTGATATATGGAGGCACATTTTTCAATATAATCATGCCATGCAGGCTGAGTGCTCCGCTGCACTGATTGTAAACCAAACCATGTGTGCACTCCGCCCCAACAAGAAAACACGCACGCACGCGCCCGCTGAAAATGAGTGCATGCCCCTATTCTGTTGTTGAACACATATGCACCTTAATCAGGCCTCTGTCATTGGCTCGGTTGCTAGAATAGATGAAGTCCTTGGTGACCTGACCTCCATTAGATCACTTATTCACAGCTGATGAGGTGTGATAACATCAGCTATTGATTAGGAGATGGAGAAAAAATGATGAGAGAGGAGAGAGGGAGCGAGAGCGAGAGAGAGAGAGAGAGGGAAAAGGAAAGGGAGAGTGAAAGAGGGAGACAGGGATGGAACTGGGGGGAGGGGGAGGGCTTGCTGTCTAAGCAGTTTAGAGGATTGATCAGGTCTCTGACTCTGGCCCTCGGTCTCAGCTCAAGACCAATTCACTCAGCTTTCCAAAAGATGCCATACTTACTTCCAATCCAGCCCAGAAGGGCTTCTTCAAATCTAAATGCAAATCAGATATTTAAGACAATTAACAACCTGCTCTACATGATCTTAACACAAGCTGGGAATGGAGCAACACTTGGTGTAGAGCTCCAGTCCTGAAACACAGTAAGTGATGTCTATTTTATTTAAAAAGTGTGTCCACTGTGAACATGTTTGAAATGGTCAGAGGCAGAAAGGGCTAATATGATATCAGTGACTGTGACTGAACTGGATCCATACTCCCTCATTAGTATTGTGCTAAATAGGGGTGAGCTATTTAATTTATCAGACAGTGGAAAAATGGACAAATTAATGAACAAATTCTGACACTCATCAGTTGCATAAACAAACATTCATATTGTTTAGCTGCTTGCAAGGCTGAGGTTGGCTTCTTATTAAGGATTTTATATTAAAAGTATAAAAATTAACTAGGCTGCACATCTCCTTGTTGGTCCATGACTGTAATCCCCTGCAGTTACCAGTTAATGTTTTTGTGTTATGAGCAGCTTTAGAGTCTTCGTGTTTAACTATGAAGAGAAGCTGTCATTTTTGGAGTGCTTCTCCAGAGCGTTGAGAGAGTCTGATTAAGCATCGTTTCCAGTGGCTCAGAGGCTTCCATTAACGTAATGTTCTTCTGCCCTCTGCTAGTAACGGGGGACTTGCAGTGCATGTTGGTTTACATTTAGTTAATGTAGTGAACTACATGTTCATTAGAAATTATATATGCATTGCAGGAGCTTGTACTGCCCCAGAATTCAATTTTATGATTCAGACAATAAGACAAAACTGGGAGACATACTCAACAACACTCGAACACAATAGGGATCCTTTTCAGTCACATACAAAATAGAGCATCTCGAAAAAGAGCATCTCACAGTATGTTTTTCCAAATGCATCATTTGAATTGACTTCTATTATACTGACCAACAGCACGTATAATAAAAAAGTAGTTCACAGATTTCCAGAATTAAACAAATGTACATACTAGTCTTTAGTAACCGCATGACCTGCATAGTAATAATGATTTACCAGCACATTATTCCCATCATTTTATTTTCTTCACTAGCATTTTTCCCTTTCTTCTAGTCAATTTTTGCAAACTTTAATTAAAAAAACTGGATTTCAAGTTTTAATACCATTTCTATTAGTGCATTTTGACTCTTCTGACTTTTTACCAGCCTTATTTACCAGAACACAGTATAATCACATGCCTTATTAAGATATTTCACAAAATGTGATATTACTTCTACACTTAGGTGACATAAAAAGATAAAATGTTCTCGATGATAAAAATGATGACAGGGGATAAATTCATTATTTGCCAGATTACATTTGCAAGCTCAGACAATAGCACTGATGCCAAAGAAAATTTGTTACTGCAAGATACAAGCCCTGACCCCTGCAGCAGAATTCCGTGAGAGTCCTGGCTCCCATTGATCTCATCTTGGACTTTTTTTTTTGATCAATGCCCTAAGAGGGGAGAGAGTGGGGGGAAAAAAGTGTCCATCAATGACTGACATCAATGATGTACAACCACTGTGGTCACCCTGACAGCACCTGGTTGTCCTGACCTGTAGAAAGGCACGTGGCCACTGCTGGCCAAGGACAAAAGGAGGAGCGTGGCTCTGGAGCTTGGCGAGATTGAGTGCTGTAGCAGGTGCAGGCTCTCCTTTCTGACTGCTGGGACTGTGGTGCCGGGCCGGTGGGGTGCTTCCTGCTCCCCACACGATGGGCCTGTCCCACAGCCGGCTACACGCCAGAGCAGCTCCGAGCCAGAGCACACAAGTCCATGAGAGAGAGATAGAGAGAGAGAGACAGACAGACAGACAGAGAGAGAGAGAGAGAGAGAGAAAGAGAGAAAGACTGAGAGAGAGACAAACAGACAGACAGAGAGAGAAAGAG
>JBBPCY010000109.1:38564567-38591038 GCA_037974405.1 Brachyalestes nurse | reverse complement strand
GACAGACAGGCAGACAGAGAGAGAGAGAAAGATGGAGAGTGAGAGAGAGAGAGACAGACAGACAGACAGACAGACAGACAGACAGACAGAGAGAGAAAGAGGGAAAGATGGAGAGAGAGAGGGAGAGGGACAGAGAGGGAGAGAGAGAGAGAAGAAAGAAATGGAGGGGGTGGGTGAGGGATTAGGCCAGTCATATGTACTGCCAGACATTGCAGAACTCCAAACAAGAGTAACCTGATACACTGTTATGTGGTGTAGGGTGTAAGCCATTTACTGCCTGATACCAAGTCTCACATATTTCTTCGGTATCAGCCAGAATAACGCCGATATTTAAAGGCTTACTTCATGTAGTAAAGAACAATCACTAGCCCACTTTTATAACAGCAATATAAAGCAAACTGATGCATTTAAACACAACACCACTACCACTGTAATAAATAAAATAAAATGCCTGCCAAAGAGATCGAGTTGTGTCTCTCCTCCTGATTGAAAAACATGGCACTATGTTTCCAAATTGCAAATCCAGCAGCTATTAACAACGCAGTGGTGTTGAGCACTGTCAAATTTGTAGGCAAATTTACAAGGAGAATGGATATGATTCAATGGTGGTAGGTATTGTCAAAGTTACAGGGATTGAGGACACCGGGGGGGAGGGGGGCAATTACATTTGGGGGGTGGGGCGTAAAAGTTTTGCCACACTAGGTTTAAATATATGGATGTTTATGCATTTTCAGGTACCGGAATTAAACTACAATCTGTCACTGCTGTTCACCTAAACAACTAGTCTTTCTAGTTTTGAAGTATATAAAATTATGTTGGTTGATTTTTTCAGTTAATGAGAGGCGCTTACACTTCAGGCTTATTGACTTGGTAGTCTTAAAATGAATAATTCAGTAAATTCTTTAAACAGGGTGACCAGATGTTCAGGTGTACCAGGGACAGTGCTGATTTCATGAGGTGTACCCCAGGCGTTCCAAAAAAAACAACTAAATTGTTTCCCAGTGTTCTCCAGCTCATTTTTTAGGTTGATCAATCGTCGCAAGAGCATTCACCATCTTCCCATATTCCACACATTCTGTAGCACAGGCCCTGTTAATGAAATCTAAGACTCTGCAGTGCTGTCTCCATCTCGTTATGGTTACCATGGTTGCGATCACAGGCAAGTAAACTGATACTGAAGAAAAGTGTTTATCATTAGCCTATTGATTCACATGCTAGTGACTTCACCCGCAAAAAGAAAAAAAAAAAAACTGTTGGAAAGAATTGGAGCTATTTTTGGATGCTCCCTGCAACTGTTAATATTACAAATATATACATATATAACTATATTAATACATAATTAACTGCTGTGCTGTGGTTAAAAATGAATGAGTGTCCCAATTCGAGAACTCTAGCAATTTTAACTATAAATTATTTATGAAAAAATATAAAGTATCGACTACAAAACTAACATGCAATGTTTACTATCTGATGTGCTGTCCCACAAACTACTTCATGGGGTTAAATATGTGCTAGTCCTGCAGAACTGGACGGATACAACAAGCTCCACTGTGCTAAGAAAGTTTTAAAGTTCAAACACAGCATTTTTTCTCCACAGTACATTCAGGAATGGATATATACTCTGAGTGCCTGCATGAGCGTTCGTACGGAAGGCTGCGTGGAAGCGTGTTATTTTGGAAGCCAATCTACTCCACGAGCCTGAGCAGCGAGAGAGGGCTTTTGTGATGGATCAGGCTGTTCTTTCTGACATGCTGATGACAGCCTGCGCGGCTGAACACTGAAAAACACGGCCGCACTCCTCAGACACGTCCTAGCACTGATCATCCACAGATAAAACTCTACCAGACAGCAGACTTGTGAATTACTGATCACACAGACGGCTGGTATTGCATTACCTTCCGGTCTGCTCTTAGCACTATGATTAGAAGCAGTATCTGCTGGAAGATTCAATACTCCTTCAAGCTTTTTTGCAGCAGGGGGGTGCTTGGGCAGCTGGAGAATCTAACCACAATTTCACAGTACGCACAAAATATCACAGCTAAAGGCTGCGATAAACATTACATGACAACAGTAGAGGTGTGGGGCAAGAACAAACACTTGCTAAAAAGTATACAAGTTCACTGGGAGTGGGAGCACTTTGTATATGGGCTTGAATTCTTTTTCATTATGATGGATTAGAATTATTATTGAGCTATTACTAGAGCTATTATATACCTGGTCCTAATTGGGATAATTCAACTGAATAACATGACTATGGATGAATATGACTGAACGAATAAGACGTAAACACCCACATGATGTGCAGACAACAAGCACAACAACAATAAAAAATACAGCAACTTTCGATCTGGTGCATTTCTTTCAGTGTTCAAGACAAAAAATCCGTGCTGCTCGTCTTAGCCACAAAACAGGCCTGGAAAAGGGCCTCTGAAAAGTAGACGAAAAAACTGCATTGTCTATCGCAAAAATGAGACAGAAAATTCTCTTTAACTTTGGCACACACTACATAACACAGCAGACACCCCCACACAAGCACAAGAAATCGTCTTAAATGAACATCCATTTCATTAACTGCAGAAAGAATAAAAGACAAAATGTCCCTTTTTTATTAAAGGTACCTTAAAGCAGTTTCCTGAGGGGAGCAACTGAAATGAGCTCCATAAGGGATGAGATGGGTGTGGTACAATGACTGAAGATTTTCTGTCCGCATACTGAAGATACAGAGCGCAGAGAGTTCTGCATGTCGTACTGCAGTTATTTTCCCACTCGATGAACAGTCCTTGCCGTTTTGCTTTTCTCGGACAAGATTAAACCAAGATAAAATATTGAAAGTGAGCACAGATTCAGTTAACAAGATATATACTGTTAACAACCCCTTATTCACTTTACAACATCTTAATTACTCCATAATGTAAGTTGTATTTGGGTCATTTTTCATAAAAAAAAAAATCTATGTGAAAAAGTCCAAATACTGAAAGCTCTCCAGCTGCTCAAGAAATCCCTCTTCTTTCAGTTGTAATGGCAATTTAGACTGCTGTCGCAATGTTTGCCAGAGAAATCTCAATTACATCTTCTCCCCAAGTCATTTAGCCCTGCTTTGTGTACCCTTGAATAAGTTGGGCAGGTTATCTCAAGGTAAAAGTCTGCTGGTTTTTCCCCCGAACTAAAGGGAAACTTAAAAGGCGAGCCCCTGCAGAGAGGGTCTCCGCTGAGGCTGTACTGTCGATTTGTATTCAGACCAGAAAACCACATGCAACAGCTTTATGGAAACACTGGACTTAATGTGCAGAACAGCCCGACGCATTTGCGGCACCAAGCTGCTGCATAAACATTCGCTTTAACACAGCTCGTCCAAAGGCTGGAGATAACTGAAATATGACAAAGAGGCAGAGGAGCCTCTGTTTCTCTCTTTCAGTCTGTGTAGGGTGTATTTGATGATTAACCAGCAGGCTAGCTGACACAGTGGAGGTGGCTGGCCTCTAGTGGGAGATACTCTAAAGCAGAGCTTTCCAAAGGAGCCGTCCTCAGAGCCGCACTCCTACATGTTTTCTGTTTATATCTCACTGGGATGGAGCTCGACTGCTAAAAAGTGCTGCTATGGTTTCTCTCTCGCGCACACACACACACACACACACACACACACACACACACACACACACACACACACACACACACACACACACGGGAGTGCTTTCTCCAACTGTATTTTCTCAGTGGAGTCAAAACATTTCATGACCTTTTCATCAAACTAGACAGGTTGGTAATAGATTGCTACGGAGGCTCTAAGTGTACAGGAATAAGAAGGGGGCTACTTCATTGCCTCAGAGCATGACACTTATGGACACCTGCCTGCATGAGCGCGTGCACACACACACACACACACACACCTACCCAAAGAAGTCCACTAGAGAAGTATTTCACCGCTAACATTCAGTCACTGCATATGATAAATAAAACTCCTCCTTGTTCTCTCCATTTCTCCTTCTCTCTCCTCCCTCATACCCACATACCGTGTCAAAAGACAGCAACTAGAGGCCACATCCTCAAGTTCCACTTGCACTCCTTTTATATGTTTATTGCTGAATAGTGTCTTGCATCCTGACTCGGGAACACTCGTCTCAAAGGGCCTATATTCTGCATATTTCTTTTCTTTTCTGCTCCACTTATGATGTTCATGTGGGTTTATGTACCAAAAAGAGTCATAATTCATTTTAATAAGACCTCATTCCAACCTCTCTTTGCGCTTAGAATGTTTTGTACCTATGCTCTTTAAACTGAGGTATGTAAACGAACTCTGTTCCAATCAGCCGCCCTGTGCAATATTTACCCAAAAAAGTCTGGGATGGAACACCTCATAACTACAGTAGACTTTAGAGGTGGATATATATGAATGCACTGTGGGTTTTGATTTTAAAACATGTTTTTTAAAACATGGCTCATTTATAGATAGAATTTATAGAATTATTTTATTTTTGGGGATTGGGGAAGGTGAGATAAATGTGTTAATGCTGAGAAAGTGCAGCGAGCTGGAGCCCTCCCTCATTGCCAGATTACCTGCACCCTTCCTCATTCCGAGTCCAGTGATGTAATATCAACCAATTCTTCTTCATCAAAGTGATGTTTTCTCTATTAACTCCATGAAAGCACACACAATTTAAAAAACATCAGCCCAAATCTAGGACTAATTTATCTATATAGATACAATACATACATTTACGGCATTTAGCAGATGCTTTTATCCAAAGCGACTTTCATTCCCTAACTACAGGGGACAGTCTCCTGGACCCACTGGTGGTGTGCTGAAGGTAGGATTTGAACCCATGACCTCTTGGTCCGGAGGCAAGTATCCTACCCACTGAGCTACCTCCACCCCACTAATACTGTCAGATGGTGGTCCATTGCTAGGGTAGATTATTGTTATCAATAATGAAAGTAATCAAAATGTATTTGTATTACCACAAGACAGATTACTGAGGCGAACATTAGACAATCAGATGGGAATTCAAAAATTAGGCTACCTCTCAGCATTCAGCACTCAACTCACTACTAAGTGGGAAGAAAATGATGTACAACCTGGCAGTGTAGTCAACTTCAAGTTCTAGTCCAATATTGTCTAATGACATTTAAAAGTAGAAGGAAAACACAGTTGGTTTCTGGGTTGTTTTTTCCATTCCTAATGGGGTAATTTACATTCAAATATAAGTTTGTGTGTTGATTTGCAGTCTAATAACTTTTTTTTTGTTTATTTATGCCTCCATATTAATAAAAATGATTTATGAAGTCTGGCACTAAATGATTACATTAATGTGAAGGGGCAATACTGCTTTAAACGGAGGGAGTGCTAGTTCTATTTCATTGTATTTATTTTTTATAGCAGAGCATATTAAATGCAATCACTAGAACACCTGACCCCAGTTACCCTCTTTTCATTTTTTTTCCTAAACAATTTCCTTTCCTATTTTTTGGGTCCAATTCTACCCAGTGGCTAGGACTTTCCTAGTCACATGACATAATCAACCCTGGGGGGAGGATGGCTAGCACAAGCTTACTCCAAGTCACACAAAGCACCACCTCACCTTAACGTGACATTACTGGACCACTCAACACGCTTGGAGGAGGATGCTAAATGCCAATTCTGCTACATAAGCTAACAGACAATGCACTTGCAAGAGTGATGCGGGGAGAGGGAAAGGAAAGGAAAAGGAAAGCAGATCATTCTTTCATGCCCTTTTCATTCATGATTGCTTAAAACTACTAGATAAACAAATATATAGTGATGTCAAATGTGTGTTCATAAAGTACTTTCCATAAAGACTTTATTAATTAGTATGATTTAAAGGACGATCAGGTATATAAGAATGTGAAAATTCACTGATTGATTGATTACTTCTTATTCACTACAGTACAAGTTTCAGTACACATGGACACTGGCATATAAAATGTTTAATATGCCATGGAAAGAACTGATTCTACCTAGAATCAATCATCATCAAGGCATTTGCAATCTGTCTGCCTTGTCATATAACACTTTGTACTCCAAGGTCAGGTCCTGATAAAATATCCTAAGTATCCTATTCTGCCTTGTTGCAAAGCAGAACTACAGGAGTTAAAGTTACGTTCAGGAAAAAAACTGCAGACTGGTTTGTGGTACAAGCTGTACATATTCTCAACAACATCTTATGAAACCACCATTTAAATCATAAAATATTATTACGTATATACCATTTAACAACCAGTTCAGAAGTGCAAACAGTTCATGTTACTGAATGTATAAAGGTTACAGTACCATTTTAAATGATCATTTCATTACCTGAATTACCTGCAGCACCTGCTAAATGACTTGGGGGGGAAAAGGTACTTTCTCCTTTTACCTCTTCTGACTGGTTGTTTTGCCTTTAACAGAAACCAAACACTTCTATAAATGCAGATCAGATCAGTCAAGCAACTTTTACATCTGTGAGGGAACTTTGACTCACTTAAGGATCCTGCCACAGCAGCTCAATAGGGTTCAAGTCAGGACTTTGACTAGACCACTCCAAGTCATTCAGAGTCGTTCAGAGTAGACTTGCCCTTGTGCTTCAAATCGATGTCTTACTGCGTAACCAATTGTTTTGAGCTTCAGATCACAGATTGACAACCAGAGGTGCTCCTGCAGGATTTTCTGATAGAGAGCTAAATTCATAGCTCTCATGGTTATGAACAGTGACTCAGTCCCTGAGGTAGCAAACCATCCCCACATCATCACTACCACCACCATGTTTTACTCCTGATACAACGAGAGAGGCCTATAGTTCAGTAAATGTCCATTTGGTTTCTTTTGGTTCATCCAAAATGAGACGTTGCTGTGCTCTTGGATTATTGTGGTCTGTCTACTTGGAGAAGATCAGAATTAGCTTTAGTGGCCACATATGTGTACGCATACAAGGAATCTGACTTTAGTTTGTGTTGTTCTCAATGTACTTAGAATATCCTAAACCAGAATAAATGATCAATTAAGTACAGTATGTACAACAGTGTAATAACTGCAAACATTCTGAAATAAATATAGAATGTGTAACTGGTTGCTATATATACATGAGGTTAGTAGACCTGACAGTATATATATATGAACCAGATACACAGTAAATGAAGTGTGAAGTTTCCTCCACTTCTCCAGCAATAGCATTGCAGCCATTCCCAGACTGGTATACTTCAATTACTTGCTCCTCTTTTCCGGGCTCTCCTTTTATTGGGGTACTTGTTGAGACCTTTTAGTCTGCTTCACATGAACGGAAAAGTTCTGTTTAGGCGATATTTAGATTTAAGAGAGCTAGCTGTAAGTCTGGCTGTGTTTAGTCTAATGATGTAATGATCAACTAAATTCAGTTAACTGGCTGAAAGAGTAACTAATGAGGCATTTATTTTTTCATAGAATCAGTTGTGTTGAATATCTACTTTTCTAAAATAAAGGAAATGATAATTTAACAGTAGGATTTTGTGTTCCATCAGGTTGCATTTTCCTAAAACTTTGTTTAAACATCTGAACCAATTCCAACAAATATGCAAAAATAAAATTCAACACATTTTATGTTCCTGTTCTATTTTTAGGATGAAAATATTAAGAAATACACAAGTCACCTGTGCTCAGTTTACATTCCTTTTGCACCTTTTAATTTTAGTTTATATTACCCAGCTAATAGCCAACAACATGATCAGTGCTGTAGCTCATTATTAAAATGTACTAGTTTTTCAGTACACAGAACTGTACTAGTTTGGAGCATACAGAATTTTGAGAAAATGATATGTGCACGAGCCACTATGCCAGTTTACAGGACCACACTCTGGATTTGTATTACAGCTTGTGGAAAGTCTTTTATGTTCGAATATATTTAAAGGATACCACACACACCTGACAAATGGGACATGTCAAAAACTCAAAATCATAGCTTCTAATGAACTTCCAGCAATCACAGTGTTAAACTGAAAATAGAATGACACTATGAAAGTATTTTAGTGTTACAGCAACATATTTTTTCACCGTGTATGTTTCAGCTCAAAAAAAGGCCACATATGATGAGCTAAATAGCTGATCTTAAACTTCACAAATTAAAAAAACTTAAAGCCTTTACTCTAATAAAATAGTGTGAAAAAAATGTTAAATTAAAGTTGAGGTTTGTTGATGCTCTTTTAGAAGCTGTCATCATAGCAAGTAGGACTAACATGTTTTTTTAACTAATAAATTAAAACATTCATTGGTAGTTAAAAAAACAGGCAGGTTTGACCTCCATGAGAAGCAAAACCAAGTTACAATTTATTTGCTGCACAAACGCCGGTCTTTATGTTGTTCGTTTTACAAAAACATTGTGAACATTACCTCCCACATGTTCTCCACCAGTCTGAAATGAAATTCATATTATGAAAAACATATTTGCTGGTTAATGGCATGACTGTTGACAAGTCCTGAAGCTCCCTTCTTATCCACCAAATACTTCTTACAATTTTCTGTGCCTCTTAAGACGGTGCTGTGGTTACATTCTGGCACCTGGACGGAACGTTCCAGCGTTTAAGGTGAAATTTCCAGTAAGGAGGTGCTGAATGAGAAGCTAACTTCCTCTTTGTTATATTTTTGTGTCTGCATGGTGGCTGGTGCTGACAAAGATATTCAAAAGTTTCCCCAAAGTTTGAGCTGCGTTCAAGCTTTCAGTTTCTTCAGTTTTAAACCGGAACAACATACTACAGATTATAGTTATGTTATGTCTCTTATTATTCTTGGCCAGTTGATGAGCAAGCCAAAAAAAAAATCAGCCAGGTCAAGATTTGCTTAACTTATGAATCAATGTGGCCCGCCCAAGTCCCACCCACAGAACATAAAAATCTAAATGAGGAGAAGGCAGCATCAAGAGGTCTCAAGGACTATAGAAAGGCTGGGATGTGCACAGCTAAGGCCCTTGTGCTTGCATAAGTCATGTCAGTATCTGGCCCTTAGTGGGAGCATGTAGGAAGAAGGTAGGCGATGTCCAAGGCCACCTGGGGAAGAGTTCATCTTGCCCTCCTCCTCGACTCATACACTCACTCACTCAGTCACTCTCTCTTTCTCTCTTTCTCTCTCTCTCTCTCTCTCTTTCTCTCTCTCTCTCTCTCTCTCCCTCTCTCGGGGAGAAGACAGAGCGGCCAGTCGGACTGGAGCTGTCAGCTCTCTCTCCTGTAACAAGTGCGCCCGTCACAGAGAAGTTGGCAGAGGCGATGGATGTAAGCGCGCCGAGGGTTTATGGGAGATGACAGCTCCTGCTAAATAAAAGCACACGCACACAGACAGTGGACGGGGGAAGAGGACACAAGGGCCCTGCTCTGCTAGGCTTAATGCGGGCGAAGGCAACCCGAGCGGAACCTACAGTAACTATCACTACTAATCCTGGTGCTCCTACCAGCTGCAGCACCACACAGCGGAGCTACCAGGCCCTCAGCAACACAATACAACACACAGGGTGTGGTGACACAGTGACCACAGGGGTACCTCTGCAGCCAGGTTCAGGATTAATCCAGCTAAAGCCACTTCTACATGGATTAGGCACTGGTAAAAATAAACAAATTCATAAACAAATAAGTGAGTGGCGTTTGTGATCCGAACCTAATTCTCTAAAATAAGTGCCAGACCTGATAGCTTAGCTATTATGACTCAAAGTAATCAAATGCTCACAGTAATGTTCCATCATCTAGTTTACAGTCGAGTATAGGCTGATACTGAGGAGGGACATATATCCCATTAATGTATGTGATTCCAGAAGAAGCACTGAATGAGTAGGTGTCTACTTTAGACATTATTATACACACACACACACAACCCACAAAAGGCATAATGGCTGTGGTCAAGATTATCTCAGCTAATCACATTTCTTTTGTTTCTTTATTCATGCACTTACTTATTTGAATGATTATAAGAATGTCTGCAAATGGTCCCTGTAGCTAATGAGTCTAATAAAGTTAGACTAATAAAGTATGATAAAGTTCAAAAAGTCTAATACAATGAAGTCTATTGCAGTAACATATTGCTATCTAGCAATATATTATTCATGTGTATTTAAGAGCAAGGTGGATATAAAATCTTCCTAAGGGACACACTGAAAAACGTATAAAGATGATTCACAAAGGTGGAAAAATATTTTAGATACAATTTGAATATGTAAAAAAAAAAAAGTCAAGTATTCAGAAAGCATAGCCAGACATGCTAAAAGCGTGTAATAATACTTCAGTGACAGCCCTACAGGCAAATGAAAGTTTTAATGTATTTGTATTAGCATTTTTTTTCAAAAGGGGGGTGAGTGGGTTATAACTTGTTTCTTAGTCTAAAAGCTGTGTGGCCGACTAAGAAAATCCTTTGTCGGGACAGCCCTAATAAGTATGTTTATTTTGCTCTTTGATTAAAAGCCCTGATTTAATCCAGCCTGTGTTTTAACACTATGGGGTGCCACTCTGGAGCCCGCTGAGCCTGAAATGTATATTTTGATATTAGAATTCACACAGTTGTGTTCTGCATGCAGTACTGGTCCACTTATCTCAGTGTATGAATCACTGCAGCCCAGGACCGATATGAACGAGGTTGAACAGAGGCAGGGTCAGTTGACATTTATTCTGTTTGTATGTGTTTTCCACCAGTGACAATTTACATTCAATATTAAGAGCAAACAGATACGACCAATAATCATTAGGGTTTGTACTTTCCATGCAGCAGCATTCACAGACACGCATGCAGGCGTGTGTGTGTGTGTGTGTGTGTGTGTGTGTGTGTGTGTGTGTGTGTGTGTGTAAGCGTGTATGTGTACATAACAGGTCGCTGACTGGGTCGTTGTCCTGTTTAGTCAGCATTTGTTGAATCAATGGCGGTACATATCTGAGGTTTACCACCTCGCCTCTCTTAAGTCTAAACATTTTTTTCTTTTTTTAGCACTTTGCTGCTGTGTGCACAGATGGTGTGTGTGTGTGTGTGTGTGTGTGTCTCTTGAGTGTTTGGGGCTAGGGTCGGGTGGTGTTAGGCCTGTCCGATTGAGCGGGGAATGTGTCCATAGACACGCTGGCTGCTGTCAATCGACTGTTCTTAACACCAGGGGCAGTCAGAGTGACCACCCCCCAGCACAATCACTCCTCCCTGTTAACACTGGCCCCTGGCCGGTTAGTAGAGGTGAACAACCAGGTCAGCATATTCTTGAGAGAACTCACGTTTGCCTGTTTCACCCACAAATGTGTCCTTTCTTTGCAACTGTTGAACAAGCCTTATAGAACTAAAACTGCTAACGGATACATTTGAGTTTTTATTCGCTCCATTATAATGTTCGAAGAAATTTGCCATCATTACATAGCATATCATATTTAGTACTTTTCAGTATGGTAGTATTTTCAGAGTACATTCTGTAGAGTTTAAGTTTGGCTTTTTATTTTATATTGTTTTTGTTTTTTGTGTCTGTGCAGTCTCTGCATAAGTAATTTCCTCCGGGATCAATATGTTTTCAGATTCTGATGCTAATGTTAATGCAACTACATGACAAAAAACAACATCTGATATATTCAAATGGCAATCCATTACAAGCATACAAAAAAAATTTCTAAACCGATTTCTAAACCTTCATATTTCCATCAATAACTACTGAGTGCAACTACTTATTAGTTTTAAAAGTATTTTTGCCAACATTTTGTAAACCCTGTCAAACCTTGCAACAGTTGCAAGGAAATGAAGCACAGATCAGTTGCACTACGTTGGATATGCTGTGGCAAGTGTCACTACCTGGCACATCAATGTCTCTACTGAAGGCAAGAACTCTCCAACACAGCAGCAATCCATAAATATGTCAGCAGACCAATTACGCTTTATTGTGTAATTCACACACCTACACTTGTCACCACTTGATCATATAGCCCTTAACATCTGGAAATTAGCACACTGTATGCTTGTTTTGCATATTCAGACTAGCGTGAGTAATGAGTAACCACGGTTACGACATAACATTATTCTTGTTACTGTTGCTATTATTAGCACGAGGAAGAAAAAAAAAAAAAAAGATGCGAGTTTGAAGAAAGAGCCAGTCGCGAGAGCGTTCAGAGAGAGGATTCTCTCTCCCGCCGGCCATGCCAGCTCTTTCACCAGTTAATACCAGTTCACCCATTTTCTCTTCTCCTCCCTCTAGACTTTTTTTTTCATTCAATCTCCCTATCTTCCTGCCGCAGCCCTCTGAAATTCCCACCATGGCCGCACAACAGATCAGGCCGGCGCGAAAGCTGTAGCCCCCTTCCTTATTACAGCGGCTTGCACCGTGCTCTAATCACCAGCGCCAGACCCAGCAGAGAGAGAGAGAGAGAGAGAAAAAAGGGAGAGATCGTTAATGGCTAGGGTCTGTGCCTCAGAAACGGTTGCAGTGTTAACCAGCTTTTCCGCTTGTTTCGTTGGATTGGGGCGACGCAAGAGAGGCCCTTGAGGGGCCACAGTCATCGCACCCCCCAATGACATACTCTCTGATAGCCAATGCTCTCTCAGGACCAATGGTGCCCAAATAACACAGATACGCACACACACACACACACACACACACACACACACACACAAAATCCAACATCAAACAGACTGTGGATAAAGCCAGTCTTTCCCCCAGTCAGTTCGCTTTTTATTTCACCCTCTGTGAGAAAAAGGGAGGAAATTGTTGGCTAAGCTGCCTTTTGTCAGTGTGCTTCAGAGACACTGTCTGAACACCAGCCCTCATCTCATCTCCCAGCTCCATCTTAAAGCCTGTTTTCGGGACGGCGTCTGCATGTTCAACCTGCAAACGATGACCACGACACATTCACAGCTGTCAATTTTTGCCTTTACAGCACATCACATATTTGACCTGCTCTTAACAGACCTTGTTAAGAGACAGAAAGCACTGAGAGAGAGAGAGATTTTCAGCATTGAGGCTGGTTCACTAATGATGACGAGACACAAAAAAAAGAAAGAAAGAAAAAGAAAAAAAAAGGAGAAGAAAAAAAGTCCACTGTAGT
The DNA here is from genome assembly GCA_037974405.1 of Brachyalestes nurse. Lineage (NCBI taxonomy): Eukaryota > Metazoa > Chordata > Actinopteri > Characiformes > Alestidae > Brachyalestes > Brachyalestes nurse. Next base: position 38,578,036 of record JBBPCY010000109.1, on the reverse strand, counting down.
GGCATTATCCTGTCTAGGACCACACAATCTCTCTGTGTCTGACTATCAAAGCTGTCCCGGGGAGGGCACGGATTGAGGCGCCCCAGGCTTGGCACACGCATATGGAAACAACGCCTAACTCAATGCTAGGGTTTATACCAGAGATGTCATCGCCTGCAGCATCAAAAGGATATTGCCAACGTGCTTTTTCTTGCAAATGTGCTTTTTAAAGGTGTACCTTTAGCTCTGTTGTGCTTTCACAGAAGGGGAGTACAAAGAATGGCATTTATATGAATCAATTCGCTTGACAACGCAATTGTTGTTTTGAGAAGTTTGAAATGAATGCCGGATGTTTGAACGTAAGCGCCACGTTCGAAGCCAAGGGCACTTTCACTGCTACAAAAGGAAAATTAACCCGTCTTCGTCAGTGTGTTCATTAGCGCAGTGCAGATAGCACAATTTCAAACCCGCAGCCGAGGGCTAACTCTAATTCTTGTTTAGCTTTCATACCAAATGACTACTTTTGCTACCCATTTTGCACAGAAGGTTTCAAACTGTAGTGTTCACGAGCGCAAGCGTGTGTGACTGCTCTAGACGCTGTGGCACAGCGGCAGCTCCAGGAGCATTCTAAAAACCGAGGGTGATCAAAAGGCAGGCCTTAGTGCTGCCAAAAATATACACAGCATGACAATTTATGACATGTGGATGACTCAGTGTTTCTGGGCCCAGAGATCAATCTTCACTTCAAAGACGTAAATCTTGTGTCTTACTTATGTAGCCTACGGGGGGGGGGGTGTCGGGGGGGGGTGTCAGGAGGGCATCAAAACATCTAAAAGACAGTGTGTAAGTTTTTGGCGTATTATGTCTGATAATGACGCATTTAGCGATACACGTAGGTGCAGATGTTCACCAAAGTCAGCTTAAACATACAGCAGCACTAGAGCAACAGGCAATATTTGACTTTGCATGTACTTCTCTTACTCCGTAAAAAGGTAGTTTAGATTCACCTAGATTTACCCTAGCGTCACCCTGTCTTCATATACAACCTGTAAATAGCCTGGGCTAACAAAGGAAGAGGGCTTTGAGCTGCGCTGTGTTTGAGGATGGAAAGAGAACACAGTGTGCATGAGTATGTGAGGTGGTTGGGGGAGAGTTGGGGGTGTAGTAGATCTGAGTGTGACAGATTTATTCCTCTCTGCTCTAGCTGGATGAGAGGGGACCATAAATAAGGTGGGAGAGGAGAAAGCTCTCCATTGAACATAATCAAGTAGATCCTTTAGACTCACATCCGTCACTCTGGTGGGTACAGTGACAACGGGGGGGGTCCAAGGTGAGGTCAGGGTAGCGCCTTTTACCCTGGCCCAACCTAGCTCGCCCCCAGCAGCCTCAGGCTAACGGCTATATGGTTGTACTTGGTATAATTAAAATGACACATCAGACCTGCCTCGTGTAACCCACAGTGCATACAAATGAATAGTGTTTTAATAATACCTACATGCTACCGACTGGTATCTAAAAAATCAGCTATACAGTTATTTTAACATGGAAAAAAGGAGGACATGTTACAGTAATGACATGCAGATGAACAAATTCAGCTTTTAATTTGTAATCTACCGAATATGCATTTGACCCAGGTCTGAAAAAAAAGTGAGCACTGTGAACAATGTGCTCTGGGAAATCAAATTAGCAGGCTGCTCTCTGTTCTGTAAAGCCCTACCTGATTACTTGCTGTCATTTAGCAGTCAACAACAATTATCATCATAAATACATCCTGACAAAACAAATCACTGGGCCAACATTGTAGCTGCTACATAAGAATAAACACTGCATGCTTTCAATTAAGAAAGGGAGAAAGTGCAGCGTTTCATACGTGAATATAACTCGCAATAAGCTAAATCTATGCCTTGATTATCTGCACAAAATGTATGGTCAGTGATCAAATATTTTATAGTATCTTATCAAAGCGTCCAAGTATTAGACAGGAATCGCACTGTAAAATCGACTGTAAAACAGGAAAAAGGAAAAAAAAAAAAACTTTTCAAAAGCCAGATTTTGTCAGACTATGCCAAGAAGTATTTTTTTTAAATGTAAAACGAGTTTTTTTTTCTACAAAATAAGCATGACTCCGACTTACTGAATTTAAGTTACTTTCACAGTGCTCACCTCTTTAAAGTGCACATAAATTCTCACTGCCTATTAAAATAATATCCTCCTCGTAATCTCTCGAAAGGTCTGTTCTGCTGAGGGATCACAAACTGAACAATGACAATGACTTCCATGTCATGTTTAAAAGATTAACCAGTGCTTAAACTTTAAGGTGCTGACTAAAGTAGTCAGTCATTTGCATGTATCCTCACCATTCTTTATCACTACGCTTAATGAAATGATTTTCCTGTGTCTATGAGAAGTTGAGGTATGATGCTGTACTATAGGATCATAGGACTGATACGCAATAGTTTACAGACAACAAGGGTAAAAAAAAAAAAACATTTTTGGTGCCAAGAGCAGTCCTACACATTCAGACTTTCCACAAAATCCACAAAAATATATATCAGTCAGAGACCAATTATTAAAACAGCATATTTCTATAATTACTTTAAACATCACTTCTTATTAGGACAAATACCAGTAACTTTACATATATTATGCTTAAAAAACGTATCTTTTAGACACCCACTGCACTACAAAAGCTTACTTTATTTATTGCTGTATTTTAAATGAATAAGTGCTCAGGCGAAGACTTTTGCTTAAAATGATCTGATCTTTGCAGCAGTGATGACCAGCCCTTGATCTCATGTTCCAGTTCAGTGTTCTGTGAGTAAGTGATCTGATGAAACCACAAACAATTTCTTGCAGCAAGCTGTGACCACATATTGCAGTCTCTAATTTGTGTTAATCACAATCACAATGTCATTCAATTACAATTAAGACGCACGGTTATCACAGTCCCACAGCCCTGCTCCGCACCGCCACATACTTTACACATACACAGTCAGCACATCTCATTATGCCTGATTTCTCTTCTGGCAGCGCTGAAAAATGCTCATTTTGTACAGCATGCCTTCTCATTTGGAATTTCTGCCGATTTTCTCCATCACAACATATGGATCCATGAAACAGAATTAATGTTCTCTGACCATGTGCTTCAATCATCTTGTGCTGTCATTTACTTGCCATGTGCATCACAGCAGGATATGATCTCCAAACTGAGAAACAGCTACAAACTTGCATGCAACACACAAATCGAGGTGCCATCGCTGGGACAGAATAAGTAGCTCACTCAGCAAGAGCTGATCGACTTGCAGCTCATACAGAAAACGGCTTCATGTTCACAGTGTTGTTTCTCATACACCAAAATAAATGGTCTTTCTATGCAACCTTTATTATCCAGCACAACACACCTGAAACCTTTTTTCCCCTCACACAGATTTAACTTTGGATCCTTCGCATTACATTGTCAATGAGCACACTCTGCTGAACAATGCTCCAAGTAACTGGCCTAAGTCTAAGCTTAATCTAGATGTAGTGTGTAGCAAATAAAGTCAATTTTTCACCCTCATCTTTCAAGCCGGGTCTGGCGCATACAGCAGGCCTTTGAATCGAGAACATTCCAGAGGTATACATATTAAACTAGTACCTACATTCAGAGAAACTAATTGGTTGTATTTTGCTCAGCTCTACTCTAAGTCACTTATACGTTTTTTTTTTTAAGATGCCCAGCTTGCTGTCTGACTTTTGACAGACTGAAGAGAGCACCGTGTTCCTATTTTAGTTGTCAGGCATGCTTCACTGCCCGAGCAAACAGGCACAAGCAAGCTGGAAGTGAGATGCTGGTTTATGTCCCTTGTTGTATCTTTTTCAGTTTCTGGCCAAACACACAGAGAGAACAATTATATATATATATATATATATAAGAACCGTAAAAAATGTATTGCTTGATACATAATCACACACACACACATACACACACTCTGACACTAACATCTAAAATCTGAATTTATATAATAGGCCAAACATTCTCTATGGAAAGAATTGCCAATTATAGAATAACACATAAAGAGAAACTCATGGGCAGAAAAGCAGGAACATCTATTCAGCTATTCCCTGAGATAAAGCACTTCTAAACTACCGTGCACAAGTGCACAGTCACATTCGTTTGCATTTTTTAGCCCAAATGTAGAACACATGGCTAATAACCCTTGAAATGGAAATGTTACTCTCTCGTATTTCAGCTTTTCCTCCACCTCTCACTGCGCTCCTGGTTACCGTACATGTGCGACGCTCAGCTTCAGCAGTGACAGCATGACAGGTAAATGTGTTGTTTCAAAGAAGGCAAGAGAGTGAGGTGTACTTTTGAATATCACATAAGAGAAGCTAAATCTCTGTAGGCACTTCAGTAACAGGCGACTGCAACTTAAAATCAGTGCATCATTTTCAAAATCAAGAAGCAACTCGTAGCCAGCGGATATTTGTTCCGCTCAAAAAAACGTAAACATCTCCCTGCCGGCATGCTGTTAAGAGAGAGTGATCCTTAAGAGAGTGATCCTTAAGCACAAATTTTACACTCTTGATGCTAAACACAAGGAACTGCTTTCCAGGGAGTGAAAACACAAGAATACAACACAATTAGAAGACTGTTGACAAATGCGGTATTGTCGCCATTATCATGTAACTATGAGTGGTTGTGTGTTGGTCTGTCAAAGCAGGTTTGTGTGTGTGTGTGTGTGAGAGAGTGTGTGTGAGTGTGTGTGTGTGTAGGAGGTGACAGAGAGGGACTTGTATACTCACAGTTTGAGCTGTCAGGTCACTCAGGTCCGGCGCTGTATCAGGGGCTCATCCTCTCAGCGCTTATCCCACCGCAGGACACAAAGAGAGAAAGAGGGAGAGAGAGAGAAAGAGAGAGAGAGAAGAGCAAGACTGTGAGAAAGAGAGAAAGAGCGAGAGAGAGAGAAAGAGAGAGAGAGAGGGTCTTCCCTCCTCTCTGGCTCTACAGGCTTGTATAAGTAGGAGAGGGAGAGAGAGGGCTAGAGAGAGTAGACAGAGAGAGAGAAGTGAGATGGGTGTTTTTTCGATGTGATCTGTGTGCCGGTCCTGGAAGAAAAAGCGAGCGTCACAATGAGTGCGGCTGCTTCTTTGGCGTGCTGTGCGTGTCTTCACACATAGCTGGGAGCCCACACGTCTGCAGTGTGTGTGTATACACACGAGCACACATAGACACACACACACACACTGGAGGGGGAGGAGGGGGTAGCGCCTAGGCACTCACTCACTGGCTGTGGCTTACACTGTGAGAAATATGAGAGAGAGAGAGAGAGAGAGAAGGAGGGAGGGACAGAAAAAGAATGGGGGAAGGAGGAGGAGGAGAAAGCGGAGGAGGAGAGGATGCGCTGACAGTTTCACGCAAGCTCCTCGCCTGTGCTGACCGCTAACACAGTTTCACGCGAGCTTTCTGCCAGCTCTGACCGCTAACACAGGCTGACAGGTACTGAACGACAGAAGCGAGAGAGGCACCGCATCCCTCCACTTCCTCTCCCATCCCTCGCTCTCTCTCTAAATCTCTCTCTATGAACATACGCCCTCTCTCCTTTAATGTGACACAAACACATAGTTAGCAGTCTTCAGCGCTGTATGTAAGAATACTGATATAATGATCTCTGAGGCAACACTAAAAAACTGCAGTTCCCTTTTGTGATGAGATTGGATGCAATTGAGCAACTGACACTCCAAGAACGAGTTTTTTCTTAATGCTGTGTAAGTGTGACAAAAATGCACTGTTGGGCTGATTCCCACAGCATCCCCACAACTACACAACTCACATACGAGTGTCTCAGTAGTTACCGAATCATTTGTAGTAGTTGCTGAATAATAATTATTCATAACTAGGATTCATAACTGAATAACAAGCCTAGAGTTTTAGAAAAAATATAATCTATTACTGGCACCAAATTGCATGACTACAGATTAAGTTATCAAATTAGTTAAGTAATATTTATGTTGTTTAATATAATCAAGTATGTGGTTCTATAAGTGGTCAAATGTGTTAATAAAGTTTAAGTATCTGAGGTTATTGGCCTCATCTGCTCTTCTATTTATTCTTCCAGAAACCACATGTTACTGTTGTAATCAATCATAGGGATGCAGCTATTATCCAGTTTATGAGTATGTTTATTTTTGATTGACATACAAATATCTAATTACATGTTTTGAAAAGGGACCATCTTATGGCAATTGCTTAATTTTTTGCTATCCAGATGTAGCTCAATACAGCCTAACACTGAAAATACGCCCAGACAGCCCTTGAATGACAACATGGAGTTTCAATATAAAGTGCTGAAACTCCCCGGCCCCCTGTGGGTCTCAAACTATTCAGGGCAGAACACACTCCACTGATTTCAATTAAAAGGCAAATTGGCCATTTGAACCATGATCCTAACACTGGGATTTAATTTGTGCCATGTTCTACAGAAGTAGATATATCAGCATCACCTGATTAAAAATCCCTTTTACATTAGCATCATTACCATCATAGCATTCACTGCTAATAGTTATTACTGTCATGTCAAGTAGGGGTGCACAAGAAGTAGTATTGCAAATATACTGTTATATGAGACAGAGTATGTTTTGCAGTTTATTCAAACCACCTTGGTGGGACAATAACGTGGTTGGTCTGCATTATTCTAGCCACAGCAGTTTACTTTTTGCACTGTGTGTGAATCGTACACAAAACATTCACAGAAGCACTTATCGGGGTCCCAAGTTGCACAGCGCACATCAGGAGAGCTTAAATTCAAACCATGGGGATACCACAGCCATGCACACCCCAAAACAAAACAATACTGGCCTTGCTCTATACCATCACTAGCCAGGGCAGGTGTCTGTTAGCTGAAGTAAAAGAACTGTGAGTCAGTGTTCTCCTCCAAGCACACTGAGGTTTCCAGTGATGTTGTGCTAGTAACGGTGTGAAAAAATGTAATGTCAGACTTTACATGACTGAGAAATCATGTGCTAGCCTTCACCTTTGCGTCATGTGACAGGGGGGTCTGAGCTACCAAGTAGAATTGAGGGGAAAATGCGAATAAAAACAAAAGAAATACTCATCTGCCACTGTAATTGGTCTATAAGATGCTAAAAGCACACAGTCAAAAACATTGATTGGTTAAAGGGTTCATTTGCAAATCACATCTATCTGTGATGCAGAAGCCAGCATGGGGAAGTCAATTAACAAACAATATATATGTGCATGTGAGATGAGTCCACATAATGAAGACCTACCGGTTTTTAGGGAGAGCTGCAGAATCTACAAAATTATTTGCATCATCTATGTCTTTACCCAGGTCCAGCTCTGAGAGTGGGTATTCTGCTCAGACTCGCTCAGATTGTGGACAGGCAGTGAAATCCCACAGGACTCGTCTCACTCCCTCCCTAATTAAATTCTACCTCGTTAGCCTGCACAAGAGGCAGGGAGAGACACTGCACATCTAAATCAAATCACATCAAATCAGATCTTTTTTTTTTCCTTTTTTTTGTTTCATGGTGAGCTTATTTTTTTAGCAGTACCTGGAGCATCAACTCTTTGCAATCAAAATAAGACGACTTAAAGAGCCCTGAGTGCACTGTCTAGCCAACCTTAAGTACAGTCTACATTAGCAGACCATCAGTCCATTCCCCACTTACATTAACATGAAAATGTACTCCAACACTGTGCTGTTTAAGCCCTTGCATTTGCAGGCGAGCACACACACACACACACACACACACACACACACAGCTCAGACAGTCATTTAGCACATCTGCCGTGTGGATCCCTTTGGGTGAGCCATCATATCCAGTTAGCACTGTGGGCCTGAAGTGAGACCCAGAGCAGCAGCCTGTCTGGCCTGCCTGAAGCTCGGTACTGCCGGCTCAGCGCTGCCCTTCTCCCAGCCCCACCAGCGCCACTCAGCATCCCTATTAACAGGTCCACGCAGGTGCCCTCAGCCTCTGCCGCTCCACTCCACAAAGAATAGCAATAGCCACCATAATAGAGCGAATAATGGCAATAATAGCAGGCTGCAACTCCTCTGTTTGCTAATTGGCTTGTCTGCTCACAGCCTCCACTCTAAGGGTCATGGGATTTTGTGGGTGGCATCTGTAAATAGCTAATCAGCTCCCCAGGCACTCGCTTCACTTCAGAAACTATTTCTCTTGAATTCGTAAATAATGGGTGGGGGTTGGTGGGGAGGGGGATAACGGCGGATGGCTACGATAACTGCCAGAGACAACAGAGGCAGAAATAAATAATGAAGCAGTGAATGTTATTCCTGCGCAGCCAACAGAAGCCGTTTGAAGTGCAGACTCGCCTTCATCTTGTCATGCCTAAAAAAAAAAAAAAGCATTGCGAGGCCACACGCAATAAAGACGTCTTTGACGCTTTTGGAGAATGACTAACAAGGAGGTGGGGGGTGGCAGGATGGTATGGCTGCTGGGGGTTAGGCTGTCTGAGGTGAGCCTGGGTAGGAAGAGCAGGGCACCGGAAACCTGCTGCGTCCATCTGATTCTGACCTAGCTTAATTTCACTCACAGCAATGGGCTGGTGAGTTCTGCCAACTAGAAGCCTGGTCATTTAACTGTGGCCAAAAATAATCAACAAAAGAATACGGCAAGTGCCCAGAACAGAAACTCTGTGTGTACTAAAGCAAGTATTTTCATGAATGTGTCTGTGTGTATGTGAAAGAAGGGGTGGGCAATATACAAGTACAATACATAATCACAATTTTTACTATATGTGCAACCATAGGAAACACATAATCACAATCTTTTGATCAGTAAACTGTGCTAGTTTGCAAACTGGAATCAAAAATTCTGGGTGCAGGTACTTTTATTTGTACCACCTACCTGTGTCACAATGAAATTAAACTTAATACACTTTTTAATGAGGCAGTTAGCATTCGTTCAGTACTGACTTCGTCCATAAGCTCAGAAAAGCATTTCGTGTTTCACAGTATACGGTATCACCACTTAAAAACACATATCACCAACCTCTGGACATGAAAACACATTCACAGATTAAGTATGTATTGAACAAAGGAAGCTTTTGGTGTTTATTTTTGCCTTGCAATAAAAACACATTACAAAATGTTGATGGCAATAGCAACATCATGAAACCTATGGCAGTTTATATTGACCTATAAGTATGTATTTATACTTCATTTATGTATATACAAATATTTATAGATATAGTTGCCAAATAAAAAGTATCAAAGAGCAAATCTTCTAAAAGGCTAGTGGGCTAGTGTGTATGAGTGGCTTTACCAGCAAATCTCTTGTCATCACTCCATAGCTCTCACCACACTACGGCATTACACTGCTCCATCAGCCTCACAATCAGAGCCATTCAGGCTGAGCAGATCACACCATGCCACTGGAAGTGATGGAGCCTGACCAGGAAAAGCACACACTTCAGTAGCGCTTCAGCAGACATTACATCAACTCTTTAAAGCGACGCATACACTGTTCAATTTTTGCCCATTTTTAAGTCCGTATTGGTCGTCGTCAGCTAAACTTCAGGATCAGGCCGAATTTCAGCTTAATCGAATATCATCTGACGTGCAGCGGGAAAATGATGCCTGATTAATTGCCCAAATGAGCTAAGATTCAGCAGTCGGGCGATCGAATGCAATTCTTTTTGCTTGTCTTGCAGTTTGACCAGTCTCACAAGTTGCAGGCAGACCACAGTCACATACACACACACACAGTCACATTACTATACAGTTTGAAAAGTCACCTTTCACCATTTATACAGGAAGGTCCATTCATGACAACCTTGCTCTTTTTAATTGAATGCACATGTGTGGTATTTCTTTGAAAAATACTGCATATTGTTCTACCTATGAACACCACCAAATCTTTTGTTGTTTCAAAGTGGCACTGAAGCTGAAACATGCTTTGAGTGTGCTGCATATTTTTTTTTATGAAAACGTATTAGAAATTGTCATTTGACAGAACTGTCGGCAGGGTTGTGTTTCACATTCGTACAGGATGGGTAAACACGGTGTGAGTTTTCACCACAAACAAGGATTCTAAAACTGTGCCATGTACATCTGGCTTTTTTCTCCCAAAACACCTTCAGATTTACCATCATATGCACCTTTACTGATGAAAAAATCAAAGGACTATCAGAGAAAAAAAGAAAAGGGGCAAATAAGCAAAATTACAGAAAGTAGGGGTGTTACAATATATCATAATGCATTGCCTTACGTACTGTGGTTATCATGTCAGCTTGTAGCTAGCACATTACAATGCTTCCCCTAGATATGCTCAGGTCAGGGAGTTTTGTGTATGAGGTGTCATTAAACATATGCAACACCAAGGTACCAAGGTAGTATCATCATGCATAATTGTTTTAAAAATATAGTAAATACACTATGTGAATACAGTTTTATATTTAAATTTATGGCATTTAGCAGACACTTTTATCCAAAGCGACTTCCATTCTCTAACTACAGGGGACAGTCTCCTTGGAGCAACTAAGTGTCTTGCTCAGGAACCCAGTGGTGGTATGCTGAAGGTAGGATTCGAACACATGACCTCTTGTTCCAGAGGCAGGGAGTTCAGGAAGTTCAGTAATGATCTGCCGGGCAAAAATTAGCAAATATCACAAGAATGCTAAGAAGCAAACAGTGGCCTGCCAGTTAGATTCATTATCTCTATATTTTATCTCCAGTCAGGAAGAATGAGAGTTTTACCTGTCGGGCTGCCCACCTATCTAACAGTTGTAGGAACAGATGTTACAGAAACACTTTCTTAGATCAGGCCAACATAAAGCAACTTTTATTCAGAATTTGCATGCTGTTCAACATTCATTCTGAACAGAGTCCCTGCCATGCACAGCAAAACCTCTGCATCACTGGATGTTCACGAGTCTAACACTAAACAACGAAGGTGTGCATGGCAGGGATCCAAAAAGAAAGCCACCACTTTTCAAAAAGAGAGGACTGCTGTCTACAGTTTGCTAAAGATCACATGGACAAGAGAGAGGGACTGGCTTTGGAAAAGTGTTTTGTGGATGGATGAGACCAAATTTAAATGAGAAGTGTTAGCTTTGAAGAAAGAAAAACATTGCATTCCCTTCTGTGAAGCATGGTGGTGGTAGTATAATGGTTTTGCTGCATCTCAGTCAGGACAGTTTATCATCATTCATGGAACAATGAGGTCTGAATTATACTAGTGAATTTCAATGGAAAATGTCAGGACTGTGAAGCGAAATCTCAAGAGAAAGTGGGTAACGCAGCAAGATCCTAAGCACACAAGTAATTCTACTAAGAGTGGTTGAAGAAGAACAAAGTTAACATTTGGAATGGCCAAGTCAAAGTACTGAGCATAAGCCAGCAGAAATGTTTTGGAAGGATAAAAATAAAGCAGTTCCAGATTAAGATTTAAAATGCTCTGTGTGGATAAAAGTCCTCTAATCCAGTGTGCAGGACTGATCAACACAAGGGGGTAACACCAGATACTGAAAGTAGTGTTTCACCTACTTTTGCCACTCACAGATTTGGTTCAATTATTTGGTTCAATTGCCCTCAGTAAATAAATGGCCATTTTTAATTGGGTTCCCGTTACCTGCTGCTAGGTTTTAGGTCATATACATGCGAAATATAGAACATTTCACAAATTTTCAGTCATGACCGTAGACAGACAGACAGATAATATGTATTCAGTGTGACTCAAACACAATCTGAAATCAGAAATCATTTCCATATAGAGTAAAAAGGGCTGGAAAAATTCCTGCCACATCATTTACTACAACAGACTGCTTGGAAAAGGCAATTACATGCCATGGCAGTGCTGTGTTGCAGGATTGGTGACTGTATTTTGGAGCAACAAGCTTTTGGTCTGTACACACATTTGTGTGTGTGTGTGTACGTGTGTTTTTGAGCCTGTTCTCTGTGTGCCGTGTTTAGCGAGAGGTCCTCTTGTCCTGATTCAAAGAGCGATTCTGCAGTGAGGCCCTGATAATATCAGGATAACAAGAGCTAATTAAATTTAGTGTGATCACTGGAGAGTGAATTATTTAGAGAGAGAGGCTGAACCACTGTTAGATTGCAGCCACTCAGTTTCATTTCTCCTTTTGTTCAACCTCAAGCCTTGCTCTCTGCCTCCTAACAAAGGGCGGGCCAACATCTTAGTCTTCTTTTTCCTATTAAATTATTCATACGCTACTGTATTACTCCTCTCCCACTACATGTTAATTATCTTCTACTGAATATGAGTGATTTCTTATAAATGTACTAACATTAATTTATGTGAGCAAATGTTTGTTCATGGGGGGTGAGGGGTACGATTGATACACCCAATCAATATATGGATTAGCATATCTGAAACTACGAGTGGATCAATGATGTAGCATTCATATCAGGTTGCTGCAGCAGATCTATAACAAATATGATTCAACAGTTATTGTATTATAAATTGGATAAATGAGTTTCCTTTATATAAAAAGAAGGAGGAGTAATTGCTACAAATGTTGGGTCAACAAATGCGTGGTGGTGACGTGCAGAGCACCGTTCCCATCCATCCAAATCTAGCACTAGCCATCTGAAAATGCCAGCAATTTCAGAATGTATTTATACTAGAAAATAATGATAGCAGCACAGTTTGTCCAGGAACTTCTCCATATTCCAGTATTGATCAGTCAGGAACCCGTACCAATTTAGTACTGGTTCTTGATACCTATCCATACTGAAAATGGTAAAAGACTGGCTACTCAGCTTTAAAATACCTTGGATTTATTTATCTGGCATTATATATATTTTAAAACATGTTAAAAGCAAATACCTTCTCGAAGCTTTCAAAAACCAGGAGTCTCGGGCATCAGGCAACCTATTCATAAGTATTCCATGTAATAGTCTTCTAGAGTCATTAAACACTTCAAAAGTCTGGTTCCCATCACTACTGATGTGAATTCTAACTCAGTAAGCTGTTCTAGAGCGGCACAGGTCTTATGACATCAGAATTCCTTTGACTGCATCTTAACAACAGAATAATGCTTCTGCTACTTGGTGAAACGTAGAATTGGACATTTTATTCAACGTTTGCAAAACGAACTACTTAACAAGCAACATGAATGAAAATCATCAATAAAGAGGCAGTCATTCCGTCAGCTACTTTTTAGTATGCGGTTATCATACACTGGTTGCTTTTTAAAGACGCTCTCATGATACATGCAGTTGTTCATTATTTTAGCAGTGCAGGTGACGGTCGTACATACTCAAAAATGTCATGCACGCACGCACGCACGCACGCACGCACGCACACGCTGACGGTCGTACATACTCAAAAATGTCATGCACGCACGCACGCACGCACACACGCACACGCACGCACACGCACGCACGCACACGCACGCACACGCACGCACACGCACGCACACGCACGCACACAGACTGACAGCTGTAGTCAAGACCATCTTTGGCAAGTCCCAAACAAGTGTGACAAGTCCAAGACCAGGACTA
>JBBPCY010000109.1:38547648-38564467 GCA_037974405.1 Brachyalestes nurse | reverse complement strand
CACACACACACACACACACACACACACACACACACACACACACACACACACACACACACACACACACACACACCTCAAGTACCAAGAACAACTTTATCTAACTTCCTCATGATCTGCAAGAGAACATACAGTGTAAACAAAGCAATCACTGCCTAAAGCCACCTGTCGTCATACTAATGACTATTGACTTTTGCATCTAGTAGATAGTCTAAGAATTTGAGGGCGAAAACACACATTCAACCTCTTCCTTCAGCTTTACAGTAAATCAATTGGCAAAGTAACACTTTTAGTGCAGAACCAGTGTGAATAATTAAAGACAATCATATAGCCGTCTGCAGGTTTAATGCTTTTAACTGAACCTGTTGATGTATAAAATCACTATTAATCTAAGTCACATCCTCTACATGCAGACTGTGGGGATCAGCTTCCTATGACTGACTGATAAAGCTATGCTGAAAACGATAGTTCCATAATCTTTTCAGGTCATTTGCTGATTATACTGTTCATGTATACAAAGCACACGTTCTGTCTTATTCTTTTAAACCAGAATTGCAGAACAATCATTAGAATTTCTAACACTGTCCAGACACTTTTAGGGGCTTATTGATCACTGGTTCATGAACATATCATGAACAGTTTATCATAAAAGGCAAAAATATCATTGTAGGCTGATTTCATTTTTAAGGTGAGTGCCAATGTATTAATATGAGGAAAAATCTGCACTGAAATTAAAATAGACACTGTAATTATAATGTTGAAAATACATTATAAAAAGAGGAATTCCTATGAATGAAGAACAAGCAACTAACCAACTAATGATGTTAAACATCAGTAGTCTTCTAGGGTGTAGAAATCAATGTCATACCCATGTAGCTAATGCTAAAGCTCCATTCTCAGCCTTAAAATTCTCTAGAGGCTGCTACAATTTTGTGAGCCTGCCCATTTCTTTGCAAGACTAAAGCTAGAAACATTAACGGATGCTCATTTATTTAGGCTATGAAATGGCCCTATAAATCCATACAAATCGATATCAGACACTGAGGACACTTGCCAAGACATCAGCGGCGGACAAGACTTATGTTTGTCGACCTGAAGTTTACTTGAACAAGACTAAACAAAAACATAAAAAGACTCATTTTGAAGTTACTTCCATATCATCAATGCTGTCTAGATGAGCAGAAATCCCATTAGACTCTTCCCCATATCCAATAAACGGTGATGTAAGTCAAAAGTTACTTAAGTGCTCAAGAGCTGTCCCTTGTGGAGAAAGTTCACACTACAGAGTACGCCTTTAAAATCACCTGCAGTTAACTTATTTATCATTCAAATCGGGAATTAATCTCCACAACAAAGCTCTGAGAAGAAAAAAAATAATAGATTATTTTCTGTAATCAAGTTATCAGCTATAATTGAATTATCATGACAGTCTTAATAAATGTTAAGTCTACCAATAATACATAAAACTTGTTGCAATACTGCAGAACCTTTCTGCAGAACCATTTCCACCTTATTTGACCGGGCTATACTGGATATTTAGCTTCATGTTATTGGTAGTAATATTCTTGCCCTAAAGAGTAAGAACATCATTCTGTCGAGGACAATGAAAGCCTTTATTACCTCCATAATTGCATTCGATGGATAATTTCCTTCATGACCTGTGCAGGTTATTGATGAATCAAGGTAATTTAAATCCCTATAAGCACATTTCCAACGTATTGATGAAAATGTTGGCCTTGGTAGTGGTTCAGGAATACCCCTCATTTGCTATAATCTCACAGTATGCAGCCCTAATGAATACAAAGTGGACAGCACATGAGTTGGGGTAAGTGCTGCACTGTTGAGATGAATGAAATCTATTTTACACAAAGGGCCATTGAAATTTCGCAGGAAGGAGGAGTCCTTATTTTAGGGGCTATGAGATGAACACTATTAAACACTAAGTGAAAGTGTTATTATCTTTTCCTCATTCAAACTGCTGCAAGACAAGGTCACAACTCATGCTTTACTTATTCATTATCCTGCTCGGCACATGTTAAGTTTCCAAACTTTTCAGGTCACATACCCACTTCTACCTCCTGACCAGTTTGACCAAGAGATCAAAAGTTACGCAAGAGCTGGAGTGTTTAAAAAAGAAGTGAGGGTGCACAATGTTTAAACAAACTGCAACAAAGTCATGCGTGACATGAGACAGGAATAAAGAGAGAAAGAAGGAAAACAAAAGACAAAGAAAAAAAGAGAAAATGAAAGGAAGAAAGATATGCAACAATGTTTCAGCAAATTGCAACAAAGTAATTCAAGGCATGAGAAAGCAGGAGAGTTAAAGCGTGAAAGAAGGAAAGAGAAAGAAAGAGTGAAAGAAAGAAAGAGTGAAAGCAAGAGAGAAAGAAAGAGTGAAAGAAAGAAAGATAAAGAAACAATGAAAGAATGAAAGAGAAAGAAAAAGAAAAAGAAAGAAAGAAAGATAAAGAAACAATGAAAGAATGAAAGAAAAAGAAAAAGAAAGAAAGAAAGACAAATGTGTGATTGAGTGAGGGGGTGATAGAAAGAGAGACAGAGAGAGAAAGATAGAGAAAGAGAGAGAGAGAAAGATAGATATAGAAAGAGAGAGAGAAAGATAGATAGAGAGAGAGAGAGAGAGAGAGAGAGAATGTCCATGCAGACTACACATGAATAATAATTAGGCCTACTAGCCAGTAGCCACAATATCATCAACAGATAAATGGCAATGCTGACCCGTGTTAATGCGAATGGTGCATCTGTGTGTCTGCAGACAGTTTAAGCCTCAGGTCTTTTCAACACCATCCAACA
Source organism: Brachyalestes nurse (assembly GCA_037974405.1). NCBI lineage: Eukaryota > Metazoa > Chordata > Actinopteri > Characiformes > Alestidae > Brachyalestes > Brachyalestes nurse. The sequence continues at coordinate 38,561,659 of JBBPCY010000109.1, read as the reverse complement.
CCACACTTCAGGAAACCCAGGGTTACAGCAATGTGTACAGAGAGCATGTGAGTGGATGTACTGTATTGTTTAAGATACTACATTTGTTAAACCATATATTTCTACTTTGATTGAATGCAGATCTTCATAGGAGGAAAACAGTCATCCGATGCAACTACACATTTAATGGACTGAGATTTACTGAAAGTTTTTCAATTGTACTCCAACAAAACTGTCATGACCCAGTCCAGCCACAGGAGGGGAATCCTTCACATCCAGCTCAAAGCACCACATGCTGCTCACAACAGAGAGATCATCTCTCTTTCATTACGCCCACTTTGAACCATCACACTGATGAAACGGTCACACTATATGTAACCCAATGTAAAATGACTCATACTCAGTTCTCATCACTCAGGGAAAAAACATTATAAGAATGGAATGTGCTAAACCAAATGTTGTAATCTTACTTATTTTAGTGTAAGAAGATTTTTCCCAATTTGCATACAGTTCATCCCTGCCATTATATTTACAATTGTGGCATTTACTGCACACACTGTGATCAAGTGCTTTACTAAAGAGGACTTAGGACACCATCAGGCAAAGGCACAGCCAGACGCATTAGTCAGCGATGATAATACGTTATAATACGTTATAAATTGTTTTCATTATTATTATTATTATTATTATTATTATTAATAGCAGTAGTGGTCACAGTGTTATTTTTAGTAGTATTATCATCATCATCATCATCATCATCATCATCATCATCATCATCATCATCGTCGTCATCATTCCCCAAATTTCCCCATTAATAAAAGAGATATACAGAGGGTATGCAGAGCTTTAGTCATGCTTATGGATGACACTTTGATTGAAGCCACAACAAATGTGTGATATTAGACACATTTGATGACTAAAATATTTAAAAACAAAAACATCACTTTCAACACTTTCACTTTTTCAAGTTAATACGGTCACCTGTAGCACACAGCTAGCTCTGCACACCAGACTCTGGGTGGTCTGTGAGACTTCTAACTTTCGTATTAATTGTAACTCCAGCTGGAGTCCAAACTGCTCCGGATTGCTAGCTAGCTGGCATGCTCTCAGTCATGTTCATTCCCAAGAATAAATGAGAGTGTGCCGGCTAGCTGCTGTCCGGAGTAATGTATCCAGCCGACGTGACTGAGTTTAACTTGTGCTCCAGTATAAAACATTTTTCAGCAGTCTGAATCCTCCCCTGGTCGTTAACAAGAGCCGGCCAAAACAAATTACATATGAGGATGGTGAAAAAGATGCTTGTTTTAAAAATGATTTTAAAGAGATGCTTTGTGAAATTTTGATTACTCATGTAAAATAGCTGACACATGGTTTGCCAAAAAGTACTGATAATCTTCATGAATAACTAAGATCTAAAACCTTGTAGCATTGTGTTACATTTGGCGATGACAGATACAGATATCACCAGAACATAATGTGCAAAAGAATAAGGTATTTGTCCATGGAAATAAAAGTTAGAACTCTTATTGCATGTAAATCTTGTTATCTTGGGATTCGAACCCATGACCTTCCGATAGCAGTGGCAACTCCCTAACCACTAGACCACCCGCTGAAACTTGCCAACACTGTAGCCCCACATGGCTGAAAATGAATGAGTTTGTACCCCAGCACCCACTTCTACAAGCTGTATTACTCACTTATGGAGTAGCACCACCAAGTGAAACTCTATATAAAAACGTAGCAGTCAGAAGTTTAGTGCATGTCAGCGAAGTCTGAACAAGTGATCGTCAACAACATAGTTTTGTAAGATGTGAAACTTCTTGCAAGTAACTTCTTTTTCTTTGTAAGACATGAACCTCAAGGTCTGTCAGGACAATGTAATGACCCCATTTCTTGTTTTGTTTAGGCCTTGTCTCCCGCCCTTCTCCATTTCTTTTTCCTCAGTTCCAGCTGTACCTCAGAGTATTAGTTTGCAAGGCTCTGAGTTTGTTGCTCTGTGTTCTTTCAATTCTTGCTGACCATTTCACTACCATCTTTAAGAGCTTTGGATATCTCTGGTTTTTTAGTCTGTTCACGAATGCAGGTTTTAAAGGCATGCCAGGATCCTTGCTCACAACGGCATTGCTGTTCAGACCACAATGTTCCAGCCAAATCTTCTTAAAGTGTTCTTCTTATTCGGCAACCTCCCCAAGTGCTCCTTTTCTGCGGGCATGGAGAGATTTTTGTGCAGTTGACTTATGCAGGTTTCAGTTCGTTTAAAAAGGTTTGTACATCCTCTCATCTTGTGTCAACATTGTCTTGAGACTTGTCTGCCTTCGTCTCCACATTTTAAGTAAGATTATTTTGATCACTGTTCCTCAAGTTTACATTTAAGATCAGAGTAGCGTCTAGTGGGAGTAGAGAGTAAATTTTTCATAAGCATTTAAGAACTTGTAAAGTCTTGCATGACTGTTTATATGCGCCTGGCAATTCTTTGGACCACTTATTAATTTATTCTGGTGTGGCATGTTAAGTTTTACTTGGGAGGTCTCTTTTGACCTTGTTTTTGACAATGCAAGTCTGTCTCTGGCCATCCTTCTCAAACTCTTCACTTTGAACTTCCACTTTCACAGTTCTACAGTGTTTGATTACTACAGGTGCAAGCCTAAGCTGTGATGAATTGGTAGTCCTTATCGTGGAGGTAGAATTGGCCTGTGCACTACTGTTCTGTCATTGATGCAGGAGAAGGTGTGTTATAGGACAGTTCCTTGCTGCTGCTGTGGTCATGTGGCATGTCCTCCAGCAAATGGCAGCGCTGTTGTTCTTCAGTGGTTTTCAGCTCTTTTAATGGATAGAGCGGTTTTGGCTTCCCTTGCTTAGCACGGCTTTTCTGTGTATTTGGAGAGGCTTTTGTTTTATCACCGTCTTTTAGTTTTAGCAGTTTAGAGATAAAATTTTAGCACTTTTCATTTTCAGCTAATAGTCTCCGTTTTTCCTTTTCTTCTTGTAATAGAGAAGCTAATGTTTTAACTTTGGCATTTTCTGCAGTGATTTCTGGTTTCAGTCTCACAGTCTAAGACTTTTCCAGATGTCAAATTTGCTTGAACAAAATAACAGACCATCTGTCTCAAATTCTTGCAAACATGAACTGTGTCTTTCCAAAAGCCTTTTAAACATCAGGCAATATTCAGAGTAAAGGGTAAAGGGAGCATTTGGCTGACACCCTTATCCAGGGCAACTTACAATCAGTAGTTACAGGGACAGTCCCCCTGGAGACACTGAGAGTTAAGTGTCTTTCTCAAGGACACAATGGTAGAAAGTGGGGGTTTGAAGCTGCAACTTTGCGGTCATTGGGTTCACAGGCGAGTGTTTCACTATTTTACTATTGTACTATTTTGCTATGAGCTGTTATCAAATCCAAGACTTTTGTATGCATAAACGTCCAGCATCTGATCGATTGTTGTAAAGTGACCAATCTGTCATACACAGACACCACAGCAAGAAACTCCTCCTTGCTCAAGGGCACTTCAGAGGCACTGCTTAGGGGTCTTGGGATTCAAACCCACGACTTCCTGATCACAGGGCGAACGCCCTAACCACTAGGCTACCAGCTGTTACGCTGTAATCAATTTTTCTGTGATGTTCTGTCATTATTTTTACTCACCACCATGAACATGTACAGCTAGTATTAAAGGAGCTGTTACAGATTTCTATTCTAGGTGTGACTACGCATAGCTATAAAGGTAAATTATTATAATTTTGTCTTAATAAAAAGAACCTACAGACTCAAAAAGTCCTTCAGACAACTCCAGCTCATTCAAAATGCTGCTGCCAGAGTTCTAACTAAAACCAAGAAAAGAGAGCATTACTCCCAATACTCAAGTCTTTGCATTGGCTCCCAGTTCAGTAAAGAATTGACTTCAAAGCGTTACTTATTGTGCACAAGTCGCTCAGTGTTTTGGGTTCTACAGGCATCTCTCATATGTATATATGAGTATATATTCATGCTAAGTCTTTCATATCTGCAGGAGCTGGTCAGCTAGTGTTGAGAAGATTTGAAACTAAACATGGCAAAATGGCATTTAGTCACTATGCAACTCATTGCTGGAACAAAGTGCTTATCAATATTAGATCAGAACTGTAGTCAGTTTTAAAAAGCTGCTAAAACTGAGCTATTCCCGTCCGCCTTCTTTTTAAATATTTGCACTTCTGCTGCGCTTTCAATGTTCTTTTATTTCTTTTATCTCTCCCATTATCTTGTTTTATTTTATTTAATTTGATTTTCTATTTCCGTAAAGCACATTTAATTACCTTCTGATAATGTGCTATATAAATAAACTTGAAACTAGACAGACTAGGCAAAAATGTAGGCCTTTTTCTTTTGTACAGAGTAGGCCTACGACCAGAAATACTTTTAGGTATGTAAAAAGAATATGAATATACACTTTCAAAATGCAAAATCATGTTTTAATTCCTTTGCCTATTCTTTACACAAAAAACAAAAATGTTCAAAGTACGATACTGCATTTGTGTTTACACAAATCATTTTTTTCTGGTGCTTATAAACAGAAAAATGATTTACTCACTCGCTAGTTAAAAACTCTTTCTGGATCTAACTTTGGGCATTAAGTACAATCCAGTATATCTATTTTCTCACAATCAATCAAACTAGTAATTTTTAATTCTGTCCCACTTAAAAATAGAATTCATCAACTCTGTCACTGTTAAAAATAATTATATTGAATTCTGCTCCAGAGTTTATACCAAAAGACTCTTCTAACCACAGGATGGTGTTTACAAACCATACTATTTTCTCCATCAACCCTGATAAAGGCTCCTTTGTCTGTGGTGTTTGCCAACTGTACTCTCCTGGTTGCATTTTGTAATTGACTGCTGTCAAATTCAGTCATTCTTGGCTCCATCTGTAAGATGGCACCAGGGATTTGAAGCTTTCTTTGTAACTATGGCAATAAGAACATTAGGTTCAACAGTTCTCTTATACTGAACCATGTCTAGTTAGATGCTACTACATAATTGATCTATCTCCAAGCAAGCTGTGTGTGATTATGTTTTCAGGAAATTTCAGGAATTTTTCAAGTGAATATTAATTTTTCACAGAATGGGTTGTACTTAAAGTTAATTATTCAGTTTCATTTAGTAAGCTGCTGTATTTAACCCAAGACAAGCTCCAGCCCTAGTTTGGACCTGCTTGGAAAGCCAGGTAAAGTTCACTACACTACTTGAACACTAATACAGAGATAAGTCCCACTGTTTGTCTGTTTGGTGGTTGGTTAAGCCAAGTCATAGGAGCTTGAGATACACTGCCTTTGACCATGACAATCAGGAAGGAGGAAGCAGGTTTATAGCTTTGTAAGCAAGAATCACGGTGTAAAATCAAACATGGGCAGCTACAAGAAGCCAGTGGATGGGACAAAGCAGGAGAGTAATGATGCTGAAGGGAAAGCAAGCCAACAGACATTGACCAGCCATAACATTAAACCTACCTGTTTAATACTGTGTAAGGTCCACTTGCGCTCTGATTTGTCAAGGCATGGATTCAACAAGACCACTGCCAATATCGATATGACTCCAATATTATTTTGCAATTTACTATTCCTACTGTGTTCAATGACGTCCTTCTTCTTCTTTTAGCAAGACCTGCGCACAAAGCAAGAAATGCCTCGTCAGGCATGGTGTGAAAGAACTTAGGAAGAATTTGAAAAGCTGACCAGAGCTAGGCCCTGCAGCTCAACATCAGTTCCTGACATCACTTAAGACCTTGTAGCTGAACAGACCCCACATGCTCATACTGATGTTCCAAAACCATTGGAAAGTCTTCCCAGAAGAGTAGGGGCTGCTGATGGAGCAAAAACAGGGAGCATATTTATGGCCATAGTGTTGAAATAAGATGTGAAACATGCATATGGATGATATGTCTGGTGTTCAACTACAGGCCATGTACTGTATTTGATCAAGAACTCTGTGGGAATATTACCCTAGACAAAATAATTGAATGGTTGACAGTATAATAAAAACCTGAATGTAAATCCAAATCTTGAAAGTGAGCCATACCATAAATGCACTCTTCATTGTTCATTAATAATACAAGAGACCAGGGTAGCAATCTCTTCATTGGCTAGCTTCAGAAAAGAACTGAAGGGTGGAAGGAAATTTAAATATTCATTAATACATAAACCCCGAGCCCTACACTGGCTCAGAATTGCTTTGAAGATGAGGTTGGGTGTGAAGGATAACTTTAGCAAGGTTAGGTCTCTAATTGACAAAAGATCCTTCATGAGCAAAAAGTCTATAGGCAATCATCAGATGCAGTTTCTCTTGTGGAAGACATTAAGATTCACTCCCATTTGCATAATGCCTTTAGGTCCAGTATAGACATTAATTACATTGATAATGCATTAATTTTTCACTTTGAATACTACTCCAGTCGTTAAGCACTCCCCCGTTTTACTCAAAGGTCAGTTTTAATCACTGACTATGCTAAAACAGATGTTTTATTACAACCCCTCATTACGCTTTGTTCAAATTAAAGGAAATGATCAGTAGGAACTCATCAAACTGCTATGCCCATCATATAACTAGGACTTAATAATTCTCCTACCTGTCAACACTTGGACATTTTGGCTAGCAGAGCCCTAATTCAACAGCTGTTGCATTTTTCAACATTATAATTTAGTGAAGATTTATTTAAACTGTTTTACCTCTGACTAATATCTGACAATAGCACTATTACAAATACTTCCAATAACAAAGAACCCATGTTTTGTGAAATAATGACATACTAGTACATGCTATATTTACAGCATTCTCAGTCTACAAATTTGAATGTGAAAATTCAGCTTGTAACGAAGTTAATTGTGTAACAAACTTAATGCAGTGCGGGGCAAACCAGTTAAGAAACCCAAGTCAAAAAGGAACAGGCTTACATGTGCTTAAAGGGCTCTAGTCCAGCGTCCTGTTCAGTATATAGTAATAAAAAACTGGAAAGAAAAGGTCCTAGTTTACAGAGTCTTACTAATTCCTTCTGTGGATCAAACTTCATGAACTAACCTGGTGAAAGTGCTCAGTAAGACTTCACATTTAGCCACTCTAACAACTTCAAAAAGTATGTAGTTTAGTATGTGACTTTCCTATAATGGCCATTTCACATGAGAATGTCGTGACAGAAAGAGTCGGCCCCAAATTGCACCACCAGTCATTTTCATTAACAACCACGTTTTAATTAAACATTGATTACCTGCTAATTAGTCTAATGATTGTCCCCAGATGAGGGGGGCCAGGTACAGCAAGTGACAGAGGAGAAAAATGAAGGATCTGAGGCAAATGGAAATTGTGTTTGAGATCCCTGAGGGCGGACTGTTTTGTGATTATTTTTGCTTTTATAAATGAGGCCTTCACCATGCATTTCTCTAATTTATGTTTGTCTGATGGCTCCCATATGACTGATGCATAAAAGATTGAGTGTGTGCACATTTTCATCAAATTTGGGTAATTTTCTGCCACTGGAAAGCAATAAATAAATTCAAAAAAAGACTGCGACTGGCACACATTCAAATTAATCTCCATTGTGATGATAAAGGAATGTAGCTGTGGGTGCAAAGCTACTTCAGTCACTAACAGTGCTGCGAGCAACATCCTTCAGCGAAAACAAGTACACTTCTGCAGCTCCCCATCTCAAAATCTCACATCCGACACTGCGCATTCATCAGAATTTCTATAACGCATACATTGGAAAAATAATGAGAAGGAAGGAAAGAAACCAAACTATTATGTCAATCAAACATCATAAAACAAAAAGGGGGCTTTAAAAAAAAAAAAAAAAAAACGCTCACATTTAGACCTCTGGACCTATCAGTGTACACAGTTTAAACGGAGCCGCAGCCCCTATAGATCCAAAGATTAATAAAAAATAAATAAGTAAACGGAAAAAAATAAATATATCACAAAACCCCTATCATGAATAATGAATGTGTCATTCCCCGCTCCATTATTCTTGTTTGCTTTGATTCAGGCATTCTTGTTTCTCAGTCACAGGAATATTTCATCCACATCAAATACCCCTCCAGCACTCACTGTCAGCATCAATACACAAGTGTGTGTTTTAATTTTTCCCAGCCCTGCCTTTGTTCTCCACCATGGCTGATTCATTAGAAAGCCCATTATTGTTAAAATATGAAAAGGAGCACGAATGACACACATGATATAGCTAATCATACCCTCTAAACTGCTGGACACAACACAGTAACCTGTACTGGTTACTGTTTTTATTTCCTTTGATAGTTTATTAGCATACAGCACACACCAGTAACTCCTAGTTACACATAAAACTAGACATTAACTTCCAAACCACACAGTCCTACCTGTCCTGAGCTACTTGCAGATGTAATTAAATGTGATTGCTGCAAATGAATAGTTAATTTGGTTCAGTTAAAAGGTTAATAGCTGAATGCACTGCAAGCTAAAATTATGGGAACTGTGAAATATAAGCAGAGAAGAAAACCATATATCTGACGGTCATAGATCGGAGACTCTTGGTGGTGAAAGATTTTTTCTGGACCAACGCTTTGCTTGGATCAGAGATGATTATGAGTTCAGCGGTGCGAAAAGCAGTATCAAGATGGGTAACGGAAAGATCGATTTCTGTTTTTATGGAGTTAATTCAATATGGACTATTTAAACTGATGGGGCGGAGAGAGAAATGAGATTGTATTAGCTGGGTATGGATTTTTGCCATGTGAAAGCTCTGGTTGCAGAAGGAGGCATGGTTTACAAGTCTTGACACTGTTTAAAAGATATTCACAAGGTTAATCACTGTAAATTACATTACAGTGACAGTCAGTACCTCCAAAAGGTTATGTAGTTTTCACTCCAGTGAGAAGTCATAACCTGCAAGTACCTTTGTTTATGAGCATGTAATAAATCTTATAATACGCACACACTGACTGTTTAGCCACATTTAAACAACATGTCACAAACAACACTTTAAAAACACTTACTTTTACTTGCTATTCAGTAAAAGTTCAATTCTCAAATCACCAGCCAAACTGGAAGCTTTACTGACCTTACTGGCACGAAGCACTGATAATTAATTCATTAGTGTTGGAGATGGCTCTGTAAAGTAGGTTTCAATAGGAATGACAGCTTGCACTCCACAATGTAACATGTTAACTGACCACTTCTCTCCATCATTCAGTTCACCTCACCCACTCCCATGAATAATTAAAATATCTGCAACATTTCAGACAGAGACAGTTAGAGAAAAAAACACCAGCTCCACTGAATGCGTAATATCTGTGTGTGTGTGTGTGTGTGTGTGTGTGTGTGTTTGTAATGTTGCAAGTTAGAAGTTGGGGTGGGGTTTGTCCAGCACATGCCACAGAAACTTGATCGTATTGAGAGCTGGGGAATTTGGAAGCCAAATCAAAACTCACATACTGGGACTGCAGAGTGCTGAGAAGTGTAAAAATCTTCTGTTGCATCACTTACTGCTTCTGCAAGCAAAGTCAGCGCAAGACCTGGGAGCTTCAGGAAAGGAGTTTCCAAGGCCGAGCAACTGTACACAAGTTTAAAAACACCATACACAATTCCAAACACTGGCTGAAGGAGTGTAAAGAACACCGCCACTGGGCTCTGGAGCAGTAGAAATGTGTTCTCAAGTGTGACAAATCATGCTTCACTATCTGGCTGTCAGCAGGAGCAACTTGAGATTTGCAGATGTCAGGAGAACACTACCTACCAGAATGCATAGTTCCAGCAGTAACGTCTGGTGGAGGAGGGAAAATGATGTAGGTTGTTTTTCAGGATTGGGCTAGGGCTCTTCATTCTAGTTGAGGGTACTGTTAATGCACACCCTAGAAAGACATATTAGGCAAACATATGTCTCCAAGGTTCAGGAACCAATTTAGAGAAGGACCTTTTCTTTTCCAGCATGACTGTGCCCCTGTTCCTAAATGGGAGGTCCATGGTTTGATGAGTCGCGTAGCCAAGTCAAGGGGTTTATTGTCCTTCCAACCATAAACACTGTGAAATGAATCAACGTTCCTCCAGGACCATGGTGCAACACAAAGAACCAAAAAGAACACCACAAGCGGAGGAAGAGTGGAAAAAAACACAAGAGCAACTGTACAATTGCTTACAGGACAAGACACAGTGCAGCTGACAGGAGCATTAACAGTGATAGTGTGAGTGAACACAGCATTATGACATAGCATATTCTAGCAGCAGTGTTGTTAAGTGTACAAAAAATGCAAAGAAACCCAAAAATTGACAGACAGCAAATAATTGTGCAAAAATAGCAAATAGCAGCATCAGAATTAGAACAAATATAAAATATATAAAATGCCACTGTATTTACTGTGGCAGTTTAGAGTACGTGTTCTCTGTTTGCAGCAGAATAGTTTGGTGTATGTATGTCTTGGGATTGGGAGAAAGGAACCAGTTTAGTTCAGAGTAGGGCATGAACACAAAAGTCAAATAGAGAGAAGTCGACTAGTCGTGCGTTTTTTCCACTCTCTCTGCCCTCGCTTGTGTACAGTCTCTGCCTATGATTGGCTGACGCTGACGCGCGTTCCTTGGTTTAACCAATTATTACAGTCCCTTCATAAAAATGGCGTTTTTTTTGCCCTTTATTTCGTTTTGCTTTAATTATCGTGTTGACTGTTAATGTTAGACAACTTTTAATAAAAGTTGCTCAGTGTTGCACACCTTTGTTCCTCCACTGCGTGTGTGATGACGTCATCAAACAACTAGTCGACTTGACTTCGACTTTGCTGACTGACTAGTCGACTTGAAAAAATCTAAATTTGTTAATGCTCTAGTTCAGAGTGTGTATGTGTATGTATATGTATATGTATGTGTATGTGTGTGTGTGTGTGTGTGTGTGTGTGTGTGTGGTGCACAGTTTGTTAGATTGCTCTGATTTAGAAGTCTGATGGGCTGGATGAAGAAACAGCTCCCCAACCTGGTAGCGAAGGCCCAGATGCTGCAAAACCTTCTGCCACATAAAAGGAGGGGAAAGACGGTGTGGGCAGAGTTTAAGGAGTCATCCACAATGATGGTGTCTTTGTAGATGCAGTGTTCTCTGGGCAGTTTTATTGCCAAACCAGAAGCGAGTTTCTAGGGTTCTCAGCACCCCACACCTCCACAGTCATCCACAGCTTCTGGTTAGGGGATGTGGTCCTGGAGGCAGCATCATCACTGATGCACTTGCTGATATAGCCAGTCATTGACGCAGTGTACTTGTATCTATCCTTTAGATATGCGCAGACATCTTAGGTAGCCAGGAAAACCACTTATCTTGGCATCAAATGTGGTTCATTTTTTTTCTTGTTACTACAGAAGCAATGACGCTCAACAACTACTTCCCTCATGCCTTGGTGACTGAAGCAAAAATCACAGCCTTTCTTGACTGAGCCACAACTAGAGCTTTTCTAAAAGTTTAAGTATCTGACAACTTCTAGCCAACACTGTGCGTCTTAAACATTCAAATAAGTCTACCTTTTATGATATTTACCCCACATTGAGGTCTACTGATCTCATTAGCCAGAATTAAGACATTCACGCACTTCAAATCCTTATGTATTGTTAATTTATTTACTTGTATTTATTCTAGTGTACTATATATATATAAATGGCCGCTGTCCTAATTGACTGTGCTGTTTTATGCTTTGAACACTGCTTGTAACTAGCTTGTGAACAGGCAGAATAAAACTGCTATAGGCTCAAAGGGCGTCCATATATGTAAATGTGTTTTCATGACATCGCAAAATATTAACAATGCTTTGATTATACATTATACAAACGAATTCAGAAAATCTAGCTTCCCGTGATACAGGCTCTTTAAGGAAAGTAGTCCAATCTTACTTCTACAGCACAGACAGAGCTGAAGGGTACCAGAAGCCAGCTTAATAATATGATGCAAAGCCGGGCCATTTTTATTCATATTATGCAGATTAGTGCTCTGTAGTCCTTCAAGTAGTGCTAAGGAGAAGAAACCTTTACAAAAGATTCTTAACCTTACATGCTAGTTTCTGACCCAAACAATTCAATTGGCCATGTATCGCAAATATGAAGAATCACTTAGTCAAGCTGCGAGCCCTTGCTCACTCTATGAAGGTGCTTTTGATTTGTGACCATTTGTCTTATTGAGTGCTGTTGCTTGTCAGAAGGAACTCTGTGAAGGCCTGTAGTCAGAGACATACAGTACATCTGTCACTGTCAAAAGGACAGGGATCCTCACAGCAGATGGGTCAGTCATAACAGTGGGACAGAGGGCTCACGGGTCCAGGTACACCAACAGAGGGACAGACAAACTGCCTAACAGACAGAAAATAAAAAACACATGATGCAAGCTGACGTAATGCGCTTCTCTCCCCGTCTCAAGTCATCATGCTGTGTCATGCCATTCCATTAACTAATAGCTTTGCTCCGAACACGAAAGTGTCATCACCAGGTGCCAAGCCTGAGTAGGCCACCTCTGGCACTTTGCCACAGTCATGCAAAGAAGTACATTAGGCATGTGAATCTTTGAGCTGACGGAAAATCTCTAGCATTAACGATAAATGAATTTTCAATTCATTTGAATAAATGAATTTCTATAAATCCAAGCCTTTTCCTTCACATTAAAGCTAAAAGCGGATCCAATTCTGCAGTACTGCATGTCTGTGGAGTCTGCGGAATCTAAACTAGATAGGGATCATTTACACATCTCTGGGATGCAGCGTCACACACTCTCAAATGATGAAATGTGAATACATCAAAAGAGTTAAATCTCTTGTAATACAAATCATAAGTGTGAACAGGTCTTAAAACTTCTAAGCTTACACACATCTTTGTGGTGGCAGCCTAGTGGGTAGGATACTTGCCTCTGGACCAAGAGGTCATGGGTTCAAAGCCTACCTTCAACAGACCACCTGTTGCTCATTTCCTGAGCAAGACCCTTAACTCCAAGTTTTTCCAGGGAGACTGCCCCCTGTAGTTAGAGAATGGAAGTCGCTTTGGATAAAAGCGTCTGCTAAATATCATAAATGTAAATGTAAATCGTACTGTTGGAACGTTTTGGTGAGATATTTCTGTTTCGACAGCTTTAAATCAATATAAATTACTACGGAATAAAACTTTTGATAAAAAGTTACATTCTGAATGGTTTTGCTAATACGTGTTATATCTTAGATACACAGAACTACATTAGTTCTAAAAAAAAGAGATGTAAAGTCTGAAACTTCACACAGCCTACAAGCCAAAGCAACATCTATTCCCTAACTACTTAAGGGTCTTGCTCAGGGACCCAGTGGTGGTATACTGAAGGTAAGATTGGAACCTATGACCTCTTGGTCTAAATCAGTGGTTCTCAACCTTTTTTGAACAAACGCCCCCTAACCTCATCATGAGACTCTTGACCCCCCCTCACCCTCCCTTTTCAGTTTAGTAGTTGAGCAACGAGGGAAAAAAAAACATTTCACAAGAGCTGGGGTTTGAAAGTATTCTATGTATCCTCTCACATTCCAAACAAATCCAAGACGTCAGTGCAGGACTGGCCATCGGGCATACCGGGCACGCCCAACCCGCGTGCAGATAATGACCCGAAACCTGACCCAGCCCGAGGAAAAAAATCTCGAACCCCGTTTACAACACGTTTTGATCAATAATGAAATGCGTTTTGTAACTTTTTTTACCCACCCGCCCGCCCGCAGCCACTATATTTTAAAAAAGTCAGCGGATCACGAGTCGACCCGCGCATCTCTACCGGGCAGGTAATTTTGGGCCGCTGCAGAATCCCGTCAGCCCCCCCCCCCCCACCCCCAACCTCTCTCTTGGAACGACAGCCGGTCTTGGCTCAAAATGCTCGGTCAGATTTTTGGTCCCAGTCCAGCCCTGCAAGACGTAACACATCACATCAACCAATTGCGTGCATAACATGCCTAAACTGACCAATAACAATAGCCTTTGCTCACGCACTGAATTAAGGAGACTTGGGCCTATAAATAATTTTGAAATAACCGTTATTTAATTGAAGGCGGAGAAAGAAGACGGCAGC
>JBBPCY010000109.1:38532698-38547548 GCA_037974405.1 Brachyalestes nurse | reverse complement strand
AACAATTACGGGGAACAGGGTCTGTTCTTTCCTCCCTCGGAACGGGAGCGTTTATTTACTGTCTCAAAAATAACAGATTGGTCATGTAAAACTCCTAACACTCCCTGAAAGACTACTCCCAGTGTCCCTAGAGGCTCAATTACCCAGAATGCAAAGTTTCTTAAGGTAACAGGCTGTAACACTGTTCAGGAATCGATAATGGAATCAGTAAGGAATCGGATCAATAAGAAGAATTGATAATGGCATTGACATCTATAATTTCTTGATTTCCAACCCTATGTATATGTGTATACAGCAATCCCTCGCTTTTCGCTGGGGTTACGTTCCAAGAGCACCCGTGCGTAGTTGAAAAATAATGTTGTTGTGTTTTGGTAAAAAAAAAAACCCTAAGAATGCCTATTTTTATAGTGTAAACCCTAAATATGCCCCCAAACATGCTCCCAGACCACTTTAATTTCATTTTAAACTCAGTTTAATGTATTACCCTTAAGGAAAATATAAAGGTAAACCCGTATTCGCCTCGTTTCAAGGTAAACCTGTCTTTTAATTTAAACTTCCTGCTGAGATATGCAAGATTGCGTGACAAAAGTATTGGGACACCGCGGCGAGGTGAACGGGTCCCCTTGTGCGAAAACATTCAGAAAAAATATATTTATTGCCACAAAAAAGCAAAAAAGGCGAGGATATTTGCAGTTTCCGCTTTATTGTGGGGATTTCCGCATAAAGCTATGAGTTCGCTTCTCATGACTGAATCCGCGAGTCCTGATCTGCGTAAAACTGGGGGATTACTGTATATGTATGTATATATGTACATAGTGCAAATATAGTTTGGTAGCAGGAGGCATTGATAAAACCAGTAATGAAGCACCAGGACTGACATCTTTGTGTCTGAAAGACATGCTGTCGTATGCATTTTTAATATGCAAATTCAGTTACTTTTAAGACCTTTTCAAGACCTCCAAGAAGCCTAGAATTTAGTTGATTTCAACAAGGAACAAACTGTATTTAGTGGAGCAACAGCTCTAACATAAAACGTCTTTTTCAACCAGCCACGGTACTTCTCATCCTCCAACCATCTCTCATTGAATTTGCATTTACCCGTTCTACACTCGCAGGTTTTAAGGGGAAGAATAGACTAACCGGGAACAGATATCATTGCTTCATTTCACCATAGAATTAATTTAATGCCATCCCTTTTCAAATTCCAGACATTTCAATACTTTTCAAGGCCTTAATAAACGTGAACAATTTTTTAAGCCTTTTTAATACTTTTCAAGAATCCACGAGGACCCTGGTATGTTATAAAACAAGACCACATTTCCACCTTGACTGTACACTATTTTCTGATAACCAAACTCTGTGATGTCCATAACAGCTTATTTAATAATTACCCAGCTTAAACAAAAGCAAGAATAAACACTAAGGAAAACTGAATTATACTGTCACCCGGCTAGCCTTGGATAACACGTTAAGCATAAGTTTCTCATTATAACTCAATTTAAATGATTTGACTTAATAAGGAGTTAATTAACAGACTAATACAATATTGTTTCATACCTCTAATTTGTTGACAGCCTCAGAAGCCCTGAGGTCAGAGTAAATATAGCTGAACACAACTGAGTAATTATTTGGAGCAACAAAGTGGTGAGTACAAACAAAATGAACATTAGAGGTCACTGTCATGTTTACTCATGAAAGTACCTCCCTGTCAAAAAGTGCAGAGCAGTTTATATGTTAGTGCTTGGCTTAATTTGTATGACTTTATGCTACGTGAGTGCTGGTGTATGACCTTTGGTTACATTTGTATGACTTTAGCTTAGACTTAGGGTTAACTTTTACTTTTCATGAGTGAAAGTAGAAGGTTTGACTAAATTCAAAAGACATTAAAGAAAGTAATGAAAGAAGTAAAAGCTAAATGACAGCTAAAGCTTTATAAGCTACACTATTTAAAGGTTGCTTAACTGATAGCTGTCCTGTGCTAGCTGTAGCTTTATGCTAGAGTAAGATGTCTTAGGCACCCTGTCTTACATTAACCTTATTTGGAAGAAGTCTGAACAACAAAAGAAATCAAAAAAGTGCCTGTCCCTTATCAGGATGATGTCATGGATTCTTACCGGCTGTGACTGGACAATGGAAATGTTCAACCTAGGATCATAAAAGAAATGCTAGTCTGAGGTCAACAATCACACAATAGAAAACATAGCAGAGATCAGTACACAAGCCCTAGTTTTAACACTATTTCAGAGTAGCTGTTTACAAAGATTGGGATGATTACACACATTAATTGAGAATATGCAGGCAATGCATAGTGACTGCAAACACATCATTCTTATGCTTTTCATTCATCTATATACACCTCAGCTGCGAATAAAAAAAAATCCCCCGTAGCGGCATCACACTTAAGCTGAAACTCAAGTGACAAAACTGGAGATGAATCCCAGATGTCTACTAATTAAGTATCTGATGACATTTCACTGATTCAGTTACAATGAAACTTCAGTAGTCTTTCATCACTGCCAGAACATTTAGCATGTTATGGTGAGGAATACGCCTTTCTTGGATATAGAAGCTGAAAGACATGCTGCGATTTCTGATAGCTCAAAGCCTTGAAGAAAGCTTGAGACAATATTCAACAGGACACAAAGATCACTGCTGTCTCATGAATGTGTTTCTTGCATTCGGTCAGGAGAAAAAGCCATCAGCTTTGCTTCAAAGCTGTACAAAAGAAAATCAATCACAGGTGCCAAGAGCGCTTCAGCTTGAGCTGCAGTTCCACTGAACAAATGTCTCTTGAGCGCATACATGAAGGATGCATAATGCCCCAAACTAAAGCTCATTTATTTGAAGGCCAGACGTTCAGAAAGCAGAAACGGCATAAGAGCTGTCAGTTTGTATCGACTGAACCATTCTATTAGGAGTAAAAAATGTGGAATGGCCATGAGTAAGTTTATCAGGACTTCAAAAAATAAATAAAAGAAAGAAAGAAATAATGCAAATGCGAAGCAAACACACAGTCACAAAAAGAAGCTGGATTAAATGTGGTTTCTTCACTCCAGAGTTCAATCAATCAGAAGTTAGAACGGAAACCATTACAATAGTTAAACAAATGCCTTTTCCTGCTGAAAAATGAGTGACCCTGGAAGGTCACTGGACAAATGTGGCCAAGATAGAGCAGGGACTCCCACTGGAGATTCTGAACGCTTTTCAAATTGAAGCCTGGCACTACTCTGACACGCTGCTTCATCCCAATGACGCCCAGAGTGTCCATTATTGGTGGCCTGGCCGCTAAATGAGCAGGGGGTGGATGACCTCTGTGATCTAATGAGCTGGTGTCACAGTTAAAAAGTCTAGTGTGGCCCTGTTCAGGGCCAGATACCTCCCTGAAGAACAGTTACACAGTAATTTGATGCATTGTCTGCCTCTGTGCCTGGTCAATAAGACAAAGACTGAGGCTACAGCCTGTAGAAACCTTGTGGAGGATTGAAACTTGAAGAAAAAAATCAAAACAAAAGGATTTCTTGCAACCTGACACAAGTGAGCTGTAGAGGCATTTTCTTCAAGCAGTCAAAACAGGTAAACTGACGCTGCCAAAAACAAAACTAAGAGACATTTCCCCCCACCTGTGTCCGAACTACCTTTAAAATAAATATTTTAATGGAAGAGTAGGCATTTATTACAACAACATTATTCAACCAAACAGGGCATAAGTGACACAATGATATTCAGTGGAGCAAATTTGTACATCAAAAGTGGTACATGATTATCATCACAATGTCAGATAGTAAGAAAATACTGTTAATGAATAGCATTGATGTGAAGCTGGAATATTATCAAGGCCTTACTGTGGATGAGTGGACACACTACACTGTACTACTTTAATAGCCATCCAAATTGAGGTTAAGATTATTTTCACAGCAATATTGCTGAACCTATTTTTCAAATTATACAGAAATATTCTCATCAGTAGTGAGATGAAAGTGACCATTCTGTCATACGTGAATGCAAAATTCTTCCTCTGTATTAAACCCATTCACCAAGTGAAGCAGCGGGCACCCAGGAGCAGTGTGTGGGGACTGTCCCTTGCTCAAGGTACCTCAGAGGTGCTTAGCAGTCTTGGGAATCGAACCCATGACTTCCTGATTGCAGGGTGAATGCCCTAACCCCTGGGCTACCAGCTGCTCAGTGGACAGTATGGCCAAAATTCACAGTATAATTACATTTCTAGAGGTGTTGTTCTATGTATTTTTTTCTAATTTGGTAGATTTTATAGGTTTTTTCTCTCCTTTCACTTTTAATAAGTGCAATATTTAGCAGCTTATAAATAGTTTATGATACTGAATTGAACAGCATAGAAATAAACAATTGGTGCATACACATGGTGCATACACCTAAACATTTTCATTTTTAAGGCGATTAAAAAAAGCAAAAAAGCTTACAATTAGAATGATTTCTTTTGAAAGCAATGACAAATAAAAACATACAGTGATATGTTCACTAATTCAATCATGGTCACTACAGATTATTCTAACTGCTACTGATTGTTTTGACATTCTGACTAATCTGAGTGTTTAAATAAAGGCGTAACAAAAATGGACTGAACACCACCTAGCTAATAATTTCATTATTTAAATGGGGGTGCATCAGGCTCAGTTTCTCATTCAAATGGGAGAAAAACGAGAATTTGCAATATCAAGTCAGGCAAATTGATCCAGGTCAATTTTAGGTGATTTTAATCAAAGTAAATGTTAGTCCATTTTAATCAAGGAACATTTTAGTTCAAGTTTAATCAATAAAGTTTAATAGAGCAATTATGATGGCCAAAAAAGAGACTCTTGGCACCAACTGAAAATTCTCTCATCATTGCATTCCTCGATTTCACAGTGGCCAGCACATATAAATGACTTTGTATGTGCTACTGCTCTGTGCTGAAAGTGGTCCTCCACCCAAATAAATCCTCCGTAAAGGTGGTCCTATGGGGTCCTGACCATTGATGAACAGGGTAAAGGGGGCTAACTAATGATGCAGAGAAAGAGATGGACTGCAGTCTGTAAATGTAAACTATGAAAGGCACCTATATGTTAAGTTTACATTTAAACTGAAGTTAACAGGTAAAAATGTAAGTTTTTTAGCTAATCTGTTTGATTATGTTTAAAAAAAAATCTTAAAAACTATTTGAGTAAGAATCCTAAAAGCAAATAGTTGCTAACTAACCACAAAGCTGCTGTGCTCCTCTTCACTCACTGACAGATCAGCATGAACAGAAAGCTAAATCCTAACTGCTGTGAGCTAGGAGACAAAATTGTGGACTTACAGGAGATGGTGCTCAGTATGCAGGAGGCTGTGCTCTGTTCTGCAGCAAAAATAATCCATAACACTAGACCTGGAATAAAACAACTAAATTTCTGTCAAAAAAAACAACTCAAATATCTTATATAAGTCAATTTTGATTAATTGACATACATGTTTCTGCTTCAGTGAAAAATGATACAATGTGCCTGAAATTTGACTTGATCAATCATATTTGTGCAGAAATATAGAAAATTCTGAAGGGTTCACAAACATTTAAGCACTAGTTTTAGCAAAAATAAAGTGAAAACTGCAAATTTGTGATGTGGTGCAAAAATGCCTAAAATGCCTATTTTAATAATAATAATAATAATAATAACAATAATAAATTTTATTTGAAAAACACCTTTCAAAACACTGTACACAACAAAATGATAAAAAGAATAAGCATAAGAGCAGACAGTTTACAGAATCTACATAAAACAATACAAAATAATATGGTAGAGTGGAGAAGATCATGTTGAATTAGCTATTTTGAACAGGTGAGTTATGCTCTCAAAACACTTTAGTCTGCACTGTAATTCATGGGCGTTTACAAAGCGAAAAACACGAGAACACTTGAGACTCCCACGCAGGAGATTCTGGACTATAGCTACCAGAGACGTATCACATGGCAGCAGCCAATCAGCAGCAAGGAGAAATATATTACATTCTTGGACTGGCTACTTTCAAACCTGTGACATCTGGCCTCGTCCGCCACGCCCCCTTGTCCTGTTTGTTTATGGTTGGGCAGCAATTTACGCTGAGCAGCAGAAGCTCATTCTGTTCAGGTGAGTCTGATTGTCTTGCAAACCGCCGTGCCCAAACATAAACAACCAGCACGAGGATGAGGGGGCGTGGCGGACGAGCCCCCAATTCCAAAAAAGCAATAAAAAAATGCAGAGGATATCTGTGGTTTCTGAGAACTTGCGGGAGTTTCCGCAAACAATTAGTAGTTCGGTTCTAAGAAAACATCCATGAATGACTGAATCCTTAACTGCTGAACCGTGAAAAAGTGCCAGTTTACTGTATTTATATTTTTCCCATTTTTGTCAGTGCTTATATGATTCTGAGTGAGGTCTGGTGGTTATCTGATGTTCTGTTTTACAAAATATATACCAATCTTTTTTTTACAGACTAGCACTAGTCACTAAAGCAAGTTAAAGCAAGTAAGTTAAAGCCCTGTCCCACTTTTAGAGGCAGCAGAAGGTATGAGGGAGTTCAGTTGCTTCATTCGTTTGTGCAGAGGAACGCTACCCCTGCCTTCACTCACACCATGCTGAGACTTGAGGCTGCCTTGACGTCAGCCCTCTTTGTGGCCTCCAGCATTTAAAGTTTTGTGGGTCTCACAGTTTCTTTTTATGATGCAACATAATGACAGAAGTTGCCCTCTGTGGTTAGAGTGTACTGAAATCTGTTGAAATTAACACACATTAACATCATATGGCACTTTTTACATTCATCTACAATAATCAGAATCAGCATCAGGCATTATTGGCCAAATATGTTTGCACATACAAAGAAACTGTGTTTGGTTACATGGTTCCACTGTAGGGTTGTCAAAAAAAACAAACGTGAATCACGTGAAAGCAATTTATATTTTAATGAAAAAAGTGACTCTGAAGTATAATGAAGTATTTACCTGACTTGTAATCAAGTGATATATCTGCTATGCTTGTCTCTGCAGTTTCCTTCAGACTTTTCTTACAATGCTCTAAATGTTGGCATATTTTAGCGTAAGCTGCTGGGTGAGCCACTTAGCTATGCAGTGCTACACACTGCAGCCACTGGCACTAGTTAATGACTTCGCTTTAGTGTAAGCTCTTCTTGTAAAAGCAACATATTTACAATAGGAATATACTTGACAATATCTGACAAACAGGACAATTCTAATGTAATTTCTAAGCTCAACAAACAGCCATGTTACACAATGACTTACAAAGTAGAGTTTCTCTCTTAAACAGTAACACCTAGTATACTCGAGTTCTCCTGCGTATACACACATTCACAAACTCACGTATTTGATGAACAGCACATTTAAAGTGTAGAGTACAGCAGCTGGATATTAAGGTATGATTGTGTCGAGTAACAACAATGGGATTGATGAAGAAAATCCGGCAAAAATATAACACAATGTTTCAAGAAATTTTACATGACATTTAGTTTTCTGTATGAAAAAATGAAAACAAGAAAACTGGCACAAAAAAGTACCATCAAACCATGCTTAATAATACATGTAATTGCTCAGTGTTCTTGAAGTACTGACGATATCACAATATGCTGAGAATCAGACTTGCTGTAATGTATCATAAATTATTTACAGATCACAGTTTATTATAACAATTACAGTCCTATTGCTAGGCTCTGTGTGGTGACAATAGTTCAGTTACAGCTTCCTTTCTGAAAGAAATCAATTCGATCTGTTGCTCTACACATGACATACTGTACTGTGCCATGTGTGAGTTCATCATTAAATTCGAGCACGTTGAGCCACGGAAATTTCGAGAAAATTGTATCACTGTGATGGCAAAGGTTAACGCTTCCAGTTCTCACAAACAGTACCTCAGTTTGTCTTCAGTTCTCAGGTATATACACAAGCTAAGAACACAGTCAAATGCCAAGGACGTCCTTCAGCAGAAACTTTCCAATAACTTTACTTTAATGAAAAACACAATGACAAGCTCAAGGAGAAGCCAGTCACTGAAAAACAATTTACAGCTCAAAAGTACAAAAGAGAGTGCTGCGGAATCAAAGAGGAAAAGCATGAGAAAAAGTTCCAGGAGATGTTGACAGGACCTAAAAATCAGTTGAAATGGTTGGTGATGGACATGTTTGCGGAAGCCCTCACCTTGAGGAGGCCTCGTATGGATTGTGTAGTGATGCAAGTCTCAGAGTCACATATTTTCCTCAACCACTCCATGGCTACGGCCTCTCAGGGAGGTTTTAACCCTGAGAATATGTTTCAGTTTAGCCGAGTCACCATTAATACTGGCCACTTTAACACTCTAACCTTTGTGGTGCTCATCTCAAGGGTGTTTTTAGAGGGAAAAAAACAGCTTTGGAACAATTGCTGGGGGCAATTTCAAAGTGACCTCCAGTCAAAGTCCAGGTTACTATGATTATTTCTAATCTTTTGTTTTTTTCCTTTATCATTACGTTCCATTAATCCTGGAGTTTTCTGTTTTAAAGTAGCAACAATGGCATTTCCTGAATATACATATATGAAAGCTAAAAAACATGGATATGTAAACATGAAAAAAGCTGTCATCAAATGAGAATATAAATGTGTTGATTAGGGTTAGAATGATTTTTAGAATTCCTAATTCAGCTCAATATAACACAGTGGTGCCTCAAACCATATAGTAAAAATACTATTTTTGTCAAAACATCCCTTATGCTAAATGTGTCATAGCATAAGCAAATTTCTTTTAGGATCAATAAATTTTCTGATTCTGATTCAAAGGAATGCACAACTTTTTTTGCAAACATGTAACCCTCTGTTGGCCAAATTATAAATAATTATTATTAGTAGTAGTAGTAGAAGTAGTAAAAGTATAAGTAGTAGTAATAGTAGAAGTAGTAACAGTACTTCTATTAATGTTATGGTGCAGTTTTATGCAAACAAAATGCACTGTATGTAGGTAAATGCACTGTGTTTTAATGCGGCTGCTACACCTGTACCACAAGGTAACATAATTAGACATGACTCATTGGGCTTAATAGCTTGTTACTTGACTCCTTATGTTAACAAGCAAATCATATGAATTATATTAAAATGTTGGCTAAAGGAAAGTCCTGGAAATATGGTACTCATGACAGCTCTGATAAATAAATCATTGTTTTTGGAGAGCATCATGTTTGTAAGTTTCCAGAGATACTTGCATGCTAAGAACAGCCTCATCCTTATTTTATGGTTAACACATTATATATGTAGTCTGCTTCATGGTACATCCAAGAGAATTAGCAGTCCCGACATAGAATGTTTCAAGAAAAGACTTCCAGTGCGGGTCCTGAAATATAGATTAGCACCTATGGCTATGTCCTTTCAATTCATTATAGTGAAAGGCAAGTGATATCAATTATGTTACACCTGTCAGTGTGCCAAGGTCAGAGAATCATATATTCAGCTGCTCAACCCTCTCCTCGCAGATGCCAATCAATAGCATTCATATACAGAGTGCATTAGAAATGTACCAGCGCTCTGAGCAATGCGAATTACAGAGATTTGCTAATGGTGTTAAAGAAGTCTTTAAATAAATCTGAGTTTCTTCAAGAACAAAAAACTGTTATCATGTGGGAGTAATGGTGGAATTTAAGATAAAACTCCAAGCTTAGCCTTGTGGCCTTTCCAGCTTCAATGCACAGCTTTTGAGAACCAATCCTGAGAAGAGTAACGTGCTATTGGCAGTCATGTGGGCCATCAGCTGTCACTGGGAATCAGGAAAGAGCCACGTGCAAGACCTCACTGTCCATGTTAATATTCTGGACATAGCGAGAAACAGACAGAAAATCAATACTTTCATTTTTTTTTCAATATTACAGAATGAGGGGAAAGGGGCAAAGCTCCAACCTCTCATAAAATTGGAGATTGGCTCCAAAGCCATTTGCCATTTGATCTGAGATGGAGCTGGAGACAAGTCCCTGGGGCAGATTTATATAATTAAATGCTGTTTGTTTTCTTTCATGAACGCACAGAAAAACTGCAACAGACAAACATTTTGCTAGTTTTATCCTGAATGATCACACAGTCCACAATGTTCTTTACGAGATGGACTCGACACAGGCTGGTGTCGTACCATTACTGGTTTATGTACTGTCCATGTCATTTTCTGTGTGTGTTATAGGCATTGACACATCAATAAGAAAAGAATTTACTGCATGCCCTTTTACTGATTTTATTGAATTTTTTGCTTTTTAGTAAGAACCATGGCTAATGCAGTTAGCAGAGCCTTTTATCTCCAGGACTCAGGGATTTAGGCTCCCCTCACAAACAGTTTCTACAGTTTATCCCAGTAGAACACACTTTGATGTTATAGAACCTTACAGTTATTTTCCTTTTCTCCTAGATGCAGTGGACATGGATAGATATTGAGGTACCTGGTTAGCTTTGTGGAGAATTAGTTTGCTAATAAACAATAGGGCTGTAACGATACAACAAACCCACGATTCAGATCACGATTTTTGACCCACAATTCGGTTCGTATCGTCATTCTTTGGGGTGGAGGAGAGGTTAGTGCTTAGTGCAAGCAGTACCATTCGAGAGGCCACTTTGTTTTGAGTCCTCATGTTTACCACAGATTTATGAATCAATAAATGCTTCAACCCCGTTTCTTTTGCATTCAATCTGTACAGAAGACCCCAAGGAATCGCCACGGGCTGCTGCAGAACCTATTCTTCATCTACCGGTTCACCATTGTCCAAAACACGCTCCGCCCAGCTGGCCAGAATTGCACAAAAACTCGCTTAAAACACAACAAAACTCCTACAAACAAGTGTCATAATTTCCTTTTACTTACATTCGAAGAAATTCAGCTCAGACACACGCGCCTCCCCAGTGTGTCTTTGGACCGTCGCTCCTATTTGCTGGACAATTATCCCCATCAAATGTCCTCGGCTGACCTGAGAGCAGTCTCGGTTCATTTATAAGGCCAAGGGGGGAGGAATCACTTGAATCATAACAACCTCTACTATTGGTTACTGCCTGAAATTGACGTGAAAATACACCAATCACGGTGTAAAAAAGGTGTACCGCCCATGGGCCGCCCCCCTAGCGGCAAAAGACAGGAAGGATAACCTGGGAGTTGGAAGGGGTGTGTCGCGATTCAGCCTTCTCACACCGTGACACGGGTTCGGATTAATATCGGATATCGTTACAGCCCTAATAAACAATGCCAGAAAAATGTTTAAAGCTTTAACTACAATGCCAGAAATTTTCATCCAAAATGCAAACTTGAATAGACGCTGAGAAAATTGTCAAAAAACAACCTTAAATCTAATTTCTGCAATCATTTATTCATCAAGCTGTGAATTTATTCAAGCTCAACAACATCCCACATGTTTTAGTACAAATAAACTTTTCATTATGAGCTCTTCTCATTCGATGTGGCACTGATTTAGCTAAATGTTAGCCATCACACATTTAATTCTAAATCTGTATTTGTTTACATGAAACATATCGAATCCAAACATAACGATTGTCAAACATTTTCCCTGCACTCTCCCAAACTGTTAAAATCTATTAAAAGGAGAGGCCAGCTGTAAGCACCCAAACTTGAAATTTGAACCAAAAAAGTAAGACAGTTATATAAGAAAGACGTTCGTACTGGCACAAGCAGTCAAGCCCTGTTGGGTTCAGATAAATCTTATAAGCTTCATCTGAATTCATTTGATATGAATGTCTATATTAAACACAAAAGAAACTGTAAAGTACCAAAAACAATAAATATAAACTGTAAATATTAGTAATAGTGAGGATGTTCTTTGAATTCAAGACTTTTTTGATTTCCTAAGTGAAATTTACAAAGCCTTTAAATATGTTTTTCCCTCTAAATTTACTCAGCAACATCTACTGACTTGCTGAGTTTAACATATTGGAAGTAATGCACAACACATATAACATAAAATGTGCCCTATTTTTTCCACATGCCACATATAATACTGCACCTGCCCCAATATGTTATATCGAACACATAAATAATCATTTGCATTCTCTGTGGAGGATGCCTACTATTTCAATCAACAGAACATAATTTGCCTGGGGCACCAAAACTTTTGCATAAGATTGTGTATCCCATTCCAAAGCATTTACAAACTTTCTCACAATGTACGCCTTTCACTGCGATTCAGAAGATTCTGTTATTAGTATTTCAAAAGTTTGGAATAGGAAGGCAGCTTTGGGTCAGGTCCATAACTGTTCAGACAGCCCTGAAGACAATCTGGAGAGAACACAATATGTGTGAGCATAACTGTTTACTCCAACTTCTAAGATGTCCCTGAAGCCTCCCTGAACTCCAAGAATAGACTTGCACTCAATGGGGTGGTTGCACACATTCCTATTCTTGATCCATGAAATTTTTATCATGGGCAACTTTTATGCTTCTGCCATGAAAGTCGAAGTGTAGAGCCAAAGCAGAGAATAAACATAACCTGAGCTCCACCTGTCCGTGCCTGGCATCACTATCACAAATCTCACAGAGACAGCATGTTTGTTTTTCAGACATCATACACAGCAAGCACTTGAACTAGAAAAAAACTAAAACTAGCAAAACTGAAAAGCAAGCCTCTGCAGAACAAGGAGAGGTTAGCTTTGGGGTGGCATGATCACTGCTAGTGTGATTTTGTTTTCTTTACTTTAAAAGGGTTACATCTCAGGTAAAGATGTGTCTCCAAATGACACTCTACCAAAACCCTGATCTGGACATGGAGAAGTAGTTTGGAACTTCAAGAGATTTTCCTATGAAAATGCAAAACCCCAAGAATTCCAAGCAGAATTGTGCACATTCTATTCTGAATACAATAAAACATTGATAATCTTTGCACAACACAGAAGGTTTCATGCATAGTAGAGGGATGGATCAAGTTTTTTCCCCCCACTACCAACAGCATTTACAGTTTGGACACGACTCAGGAGTCTCTGTTCAGCAGTACTGTTTTATTTACTGTAAGTGGGTATCAGGTACTGAGATGATACAATCAGGCTCCTCTCAACGTGACCACTCGTTGGTCTACACTCGTCCATGCTGCCTCTCTGGCTCTCAATATAGCCAGACCAGATATCACACACTATCCTTCTCTCTGTTCCTGGGTGCACCAACAGGGACGACCTGCCAGGTATACAATACATGAGTGATGTAATGATTTACAAAATTCAAACTCAGACTTCACGCAATTTTCTGATACAACAAAATAAGTGCCTGAATATGTGCCTACACAGACTGGTTTGGCTTAGCTAATGTTCTCAAGCTTTTTCTACTCTTTCCACGCCACTCACTAACAAAGTACACCTGCAAAAAGTCCCCGCAACCCCACTTTAATAGGATGCACCCTATTAGTGGGCAAAACACTTGCCTGTGAACCTGACGACCACGAAGTCGCAAGTTCAAACCCCCACTTTCTACTACAGTGTCCTTGAGCAAGACACTTAACCCTCAGTGTCTCCAGAGGGATTGTCCCTGTAACTAATGACAGTAAGTCACTCTGGATAAGGCAGTCTGCCAAATTACACATTAAATGCCACTTTAATGCACCCAAATGTGTAGTTTTAACCACTGATGGTGGTTTCCACAAAAGATGAAATACAATGATCTAGATACGAAGATGAAATACAGTCAAAAGAAAGCAGAAGAACTGGTAATTATTACATTATTACATTCATTATTACATTACATTAAAAACACTATTGACCCTGTTGTGCCTTTTCTGCCTATTTTACTCCTAGACAGATTAGTGCTATTTTTAGGATGTGATGATTTGATGTGGTCATTACATGTGATGCAGTACTCCACATCCTATCTGCAGTAGAGTGACTGAACTAACTTCAGTACAGTTGAAGCGAGCACCATGCTGCTGTGAAAATACAAATACTGAAAAAAAAATTAAAATGGTATCCCTATTGTAACACCAACCATTGAGAAAACACCATGTTAAGAGCTGACAAAGCTCTACTACAAAATATGAAGATTTAAAAGTAAATACCCAAGAATTTACTATTCATCAAGGCCTGGGCAATTAAAAAAGGGCACCAAACTTCACTACAACACACATAAAACCAACAGGTATTTTCTCCAAGTGTAAATATTATTTAAATGTGTGGTTGAGAAAATGCTTAAACTGACTGAGGGACTCGTCGGTTTAACCAACTGAAACAATCTTCCATTTGATGTAAAACACAACACCACAGCTTGACTGCCTGCACACGCAGCTCCACTTCGGAAGCAGTAGGGCACTGCATCACACTGACACACCAGTCTGGCTACAGAACAGGCCATAAACCTTGCCAGTCCACAGAGTGTAAAATAATAATGGCAGTGTTGCAAAAACCAAGCTGTGATAATAACAAGCTCTAATGGGGCACTCTTATCGACATCGATTTCCAATAATGGAGATCATATAAAAAGTAGGTAATTACACTGTGCAAGCAGAGGGCGTCCTGAGCAAATATCATTATTATCAAATTAGAGTAGAAGGCTGTAGCAGATCATGCACACATTAGGATGGAGGGCCCTGGGGATGTGAAGGGGGAAGGAAACACAAAGCATAAGACCCACCCATAACCCCCAGTGGTTGTCTCCTCTAGAGCCATTTATACGATGCCCAGGGTTAAAGCCACGTCACTGACTACAGCTTTAACAGCGGCCTGCTAAAGCTTGCAGAAGTATTTTCAGAATCAGAATCGCGTTTACTGGCCAAGCTTATGAGCGAATACAGACAAGGAATTTGATCTATCTATCTATATATATATATATATATATATATATATATACACACACACACACACACACACACACACACACGGAATTTGATCTA
>JBBPCY010000109.1:38510179-38522105 GCA_037974405.1 Brachyalestes nurse | reverse complement strand
GTCAGTCTAGTAATATTCTGTATCTGTGGTCAGTCTAGTAATATTCTGTATCTGTGGTCAGTCTAGTAATATTCTATGTCTATGGTCAAAGTTACTCTGCAGTCATAGAACCGAACGAGTCGGTACTTTTAGTCAAAGAATCAACTCATTCGCGACCGACACATCTGTATGGAGAGCAGTGTTGACATATTGAGTTTCGTTTGAAACGATTCGCACGACCTGCCAACCTGTTGCAGAGTGCGTTCTAAAATAGGAAAAATAAACGTTAACTACACGAGATACATGTTTTACTTTGGCAACAATTTAATCCATGTCATGATGTCTTGTTTTGTTTTAACGCTGGGGTATAACTGGAGCCTTGATATGTATATAAAATTCTGTACAACAGTACAAATTTCTGTTAGATACACTAACGTTTTACACTCAAGTTTGCTTTCAGTGTAATGCTTCTAGTCCCTGCGTCACCTTCTAACCCTTCATCGTTGGGGAGTTTCTTGAAGGGTATTTTTGGTTGGTGGATTATTCTCAGCCCAGCAGAGACACTGAGCTGTTTAAAAACTTCTTAAGATTGGAGAGATAGAAGTACTGCGCAAATGTAGAGTGGACAGATACACGATCAACTATTTCCTACCTTTTCGCCTTTGACACTCAAAACTGAAAAGACTACAGAAAAATTAAAAAGCTAGTCTCTGACCTTTGAACTATACTGTACCTTGTGTACCGATTTTTGTCTTTTTATTAACAAGATTTGTGTGCAAATATTTCATGACAACTGCACCAATAGAAATAGTCCAAAACATATTACAATAAGTTTGTAAAAGTATATTTTTAGAGGCTTCGTTCTGACAGCGGTGATAAATATCAGACACACACAAACTTTGTTGGTTTTTTCCATTGCTATACCTGCTAAACAAGGCTTAGCATAACATAATACTACAGTCAGTGGCCCTTCAGCCAATATCTACACTGTAGTGGCCACTCCCTGGTTGTGGCAATGCAGGGCCTGGAGCGTGTGTGAGTGTACCCAGCCCTCCTGGACACCCACGACATCTCTATCTGCCCCGTCGCGACATGCCATTAGCATAAACAAGCGGCTGTGGCCATGTCTACCTGTCAGGGACCTGTCAGTTCGTGGCTGCAGAAGAGAGCACGGTGCATTAACCCGGCCAACTTATCTCCCACGCTGTCCACAGAGGGGGGATTACTGCGTAAGAATTGCTTTCAGGGTCCCTGTCACTCCTGGCTGATTAGAAGGCCGTCTGCTCTTCCATCACCCAGCAGACAACAGGGAATCCCGGCTGTTTGCATGTCCTCCACCGCCGGCACCCAGACCTGACGCATCGCGCCCAGAACACTAATTGGCCACTGTCATTATCCCAAATCCAGATAACTGGACGTGACTTGTTAGGAACTGGCACCTCTACCTCTTCATTAATAAACGCCAGCTCCCCCGCCTCAGACTCAATAGGCAGGTGATCCATGCTCGGCGGGGCTCGGACGCTCTGCAGCTGTGCTATTAGCACCGTGAGGCTAATCCACGGCGAGAAGCTCGAGGTCAAATCAAACTGGCTTCAAAGCAGCATTCCTACTCCACTCGCTTAATTAAGCCAGGAACACAACACTGATAGTTACATATATATATTTTCCCCTTCAGTCTTAATTAGGCTGGTGTGACATAGGAGGTTTCATACCTGCAGCCATATGTAATTAGTAACACTTATCTGCCAAATCCCGCCAACAAAAACGTGTAATTAAGCTAAATCTATGTAGCAGTTTTAAGTCAATCATTTCTTAATGAGCAAAAAATATGTTGGCTGCTTCTACAGTGAGTAATGTAAGTAGGAACACATTGTATTTCAAGGTTATACCCATATGTTATGAAGAGCTTGTTTGTTCCCAGTGTGACTGAACAACGGAGAGCGCACGTTCATGTCTTGCAGTAGAAACAGGCACAGTTGCTAACCAACACTAACCATTTTCTCTGAGAGATCATGCTAAGGCTTGTGTTAAGTTTGTGCATCTGATGCAGCTTTGCTTTACGGAGCGATCCATGCTTTTCCCACCAGACTGCAGGGCGACATGCTCTTCCCCTCGTCTTGTTTTCCATCCTCTCAACCCAGCTTGAGATCCAGAAAAACATGCCATTTTATAATTGCCTGATGTCTAGTAAATGCCATCCAGCCTGCCCCTGTTGCTTATCTAGTTATGATAGGAACCTGTACCATCCCAGATGGCCCTTAAAGAGGAGAGGTGTTCCCTGATGAAAACTGTGCCCTCTGACCTGAAGAGAGAAGCAGCCCAGTTAACATCCCCCACAAAAGCCCAGCATTACAGCGAGTGGCCTTCCACTGGCAGTAAAATACAGAAGTACATTTCTATGGAAAAAAAAACATCAGCAAAAGTACAACGCAAAAACGTGCATACTGTAAATCAAATCAATTCTGGGACCTGTCGACAAAAGGTACCGATTTCTTCCCATTCTTCCTGCTTCATTTCGATTGTTTTACATTCTTGTTCTCGTCTTTAAATTACTGGCCCGCTCATTAAACAGTGGTCAAACCTTCACATTTGTTGTTGGGGGCAGGTGGGCTGGTGGGTGGACTGTTTGTGAAGGTCCATGGATGGAACACAGGAAGGATGCAGCCAATTTAATGCAGACCTGATTTGCCTTGATCTGTAAAGTAAATTTAAATGATTTTTTTTTCTAACTGCGGGGGAATGGGTTGCAGATGGATGCCCTCTCAGCAGCCGGCTGCTTTGAAAAGAACGACTTTTTAAATTACCCATAAATCACTGTCAGCACACAAGGGGCCGCTGTTCCAGTGGCCAGCCAGCAGTCAGAGGAGGGCGCTAAAGGTGGCACAGCAATCTCAGACCCTCTGCCATGCTTCACTGCACCACTCCAGGTATACACGCATAAATACCCACACACACATACACACATACACACACACCCACCTATCTACAGACAGACAAACTGCACAGATTACACTACTGGCATCCCATTTACACTTCTTGTGCACAAATACATATGCATGATTTACATATACAATGGACAAATGTACATAGGCAGATAAATATAAGATATTAAAGCATGAGTAGCAAATTATTTGATCAGTCCATTGCTGGACAATCTTAGACCCTACTGACATTCACTGCATCACAACATGCACACGAGTGTGCACAAACACACACACACACTATATTTTGCATATCATCCGTACTTAAATAACAATGACCAACTGCATGATTCATTATAAAGACAGTATTATTAGTCCTGTCTAATAGGGTTGACCAAAGAACAGCATATAAAACAGAAATATCATTTTACTTGTAGTTTTTGACAGCATTGTTTACAAAGTGCTATTACTGGCGTTGTTTGTTCCAAAGTCTCAATCCTCAGAAATGCAAAAGATTGTAATGCATCAAGAAATTGTGTTCAAGTTCACTGAATATATTGCAATACCATACAACCCTATTTGGATCATGTAGTCTAGCACCTACGGGTGCAATAATTACTGTGTATCAAACTCAGTGTATCAAATGCCATGGTTTTTTTTTTGTAATTACAGATATACCCGTTGGTCCCTTCTGAGCATCTCTCATTCACTGTCTTTCATGGGATAACTCACATGAGAGATTTTTTTTTCCCCTGATGTTGCTTAAAAATTCTAGAGGCTCTGATTTTGGGGCTTGTTTTATCAGAGGGATGGTGCCAATCTGTGATCAAACCAATCTGTGTGGTGTGTTGTAAGTGAATGTCATATTAAATCTAATGTGTATACAACAGGCTTATTTGCAACCCGAACATTACTATGGTAACAAGCTTACAGCAAAATAAAAGAGCACTTCATAAGAGAAAACACAGGCACTAACCACCAGAAATACTGTGTAGACAGTTTTGCAAAATAGCAAGATATAAAACATCATCCTGTGAAAGCAGCTAGATGTGCATCCAAATCATCTCTTAAGGAAGACAGATCCTGTCTAAATGGAGGAGATTTTTCACTGAAGGCAAGTTGAAATGGTCTTCACGCAAGCAGATGGTGGTATGCTTTATGGTCGTCTAGTAGACACCAGCCCTGTCACCATGGAAATACTCCCTGAAAGGCAGCGCTTACTACTTAACATTCAAAAGCAGCCATCTTTGAAATACCAGCATCAAGTGCTATGGTACAACTGGCTGCGTCCTTTCTGCTCAGACTTACTCTCCTAAAATAACGATGACATGTGCAATGCTAACCAGCTCCGTACATCTTCAGATGTTCGAGAGGCAAAGACCAACCAGTAAACATAGCCAGACATGCATATGCATTTCCAGCTCGGTCTGTGTAAGTGGAATATCTTCAGAGACAGTTCAACCTTAATGACAGGTAATTAGTCAGCTGCAGCTTTGGTGGAGTTTGAAAAGCTGATGACAGCATATGTCCCAGTGATAAACAGCGCAGTGTGAGAGAGAGGCAGCGAAGGAAACCAGCCATGCTGCATTCATCTGTTACACTCACAATTAACGCACTTAATTAATGGGAGAGATATCGGTATTAGATCCGTATGTGCCTGCCGCTGTGTAACAACATTTGCCGTTAAAAGAAATTAAGCAATAACCGTCGATTACAAAGTGGTACAGCACAGAATTTGATTCTTACAAATGACTACAAAGCACAACCAGGATATTACTGCACTGCCGCACTTCAGCAATACAGCAACTAAATTCTTCAGAGTCTACGCTAAATAAATCAGCATTTATGCCTCGCACGCACTCCTGTGGTACTGCTCATCAGTTTCATAAAATCAAATATACACTAGAACTCTGCTTTTAAAGTGACAGCATAAAAATGTGCTTTAAGTGTATTCACAGTGGAATGCGGTATTTTTCATGTATGTGAGATGATCATTTCACACCAGCAACATGTTGAAACAACTGTTGATGCAACATGAACTAAAACCGAAGGAGTGTCATGTATTTTACATTCTACAAACAGTGATACTGCAGCATGTCTGATACAGAGAGTGAATATCCTATGTTATAATAACATTAGGGCCATGAGAAAGAGCTCACCAGATTTTATTTTGATTAAGAAAGCCTAAATGAAAATGAACGCTGCACAAATACTCTCTAATTTCATCCATTTTAGACGATGACAGACAGACTTTTGCTACTAATGGCTTTGAGGCTACAGCAGCTGCTCGACTCGCCCATCAACTCAGAACTGTTTATCAGTCACTTTTATATTTGAAGTGTTCTTGTAAAAAACAACATAAGACATGAGACATAAGACTTTAAAGAAATGTCATGAGTTATACAGCACATTATGCACCCCTTTGCACATTTTGTGACAAAAGGCATTTTTGTCCATTGAGAAGTTCATGTTTTACATCTGAAAACAGCTGTAAAACATACACATTCAATAAATCTGTATTATGTTAATATTAGCTGGAATACAAAAAGAATATTTATAATGATTCTTTTATTATCCGTTTTTTAAAAATGGCATCTGTTTTTCTAAATACATCCTGTATTTGTTTTCCTGGATACATCCTTGAATGAACGCTGTAATTTATTTTATGTTTAATGTTATCTGGCACACATTTGACACTGTGTGCAGATTCAGGGATCAACAGCTGCACTGATGTTGAACTCCCACTTCAGTAAGCCCTCCTACAATGTAAATGGGCAAAACGTATTTAATTGAGCATTTACTAGATACATCTGGAATATAAATTTGACTATTTTTAAATACTGGCATCACCTTTGAATACTGAGGTGTACTTAAAATGAAACCACCCAACCCTACACACTATCCACTGTCCATCACCCAACAAACACATTAGTGTGGAAGATCCCCAGTTTTAAAGCTATTTAAAAATGTCCTGTGCATTTGAAAGCATGCGTGAATGCGAGAATCTATATTTTTTTATAATGTATCGGTCAGTATTGACACTGGCACACACACACGATACCAAATGTAGATATTAGGACTATACTTTGCTAGATGGTTATTTATGAGGAATATTCCATTTATTTTATTAACATTCCAAATGAAGTTAATTCATACAAAACCTTTTATGCAATATTCTCTTTTTATTATCCAATGCCAATATCAGTGCCATATGTTTTTTATTTATTTGTTTGTTTTAGGAGTAGAAATTAGTATAATATGTTTGTAGAAGCATAATATGTTTGTCTACTATAAATATTTGATAAAATCAAAACTGATAAAGATTTGGTTAAATTACAAAATATATGTCACAAATGTTTATATTATATTAAAACCTCATGCTTGACCATAAAGATATGTAACCGTTTCAAGAAGCCCATTATACTCAAATGTACTGTAACAGACCTTACATTAGGCAAGACTAGGATACAGCCGAAGGAAATGTGTTGTAGGTTTATGCTTCTAAACAAATGGAGAAACTGGTTTAACCTGACAAATAGAGTAAAAGACTTTTAGAAACAGCTCACTTTTTAAAAACACAACAAATGACACAAGGACACACCACAGCAATCCATCATTTCAGCCATTCCACTGACACCAAGCTACAGCATCATACCCTCTTCTCTTTTGAACTGAGGTTCTCTTATCCTCAGATCTTTAACCAGGTTAACGTATAGCGCTGTAACCATCAGAGACTTACAATGCGTGTTATGAAGTGCCTTTCAAACCTGCCACATAATAAATGGGAATGCTTGACAGAGGTTTCAGCAGAGTATTTGAGGGCTTAGTCTGAGTTCTTTGAAGTGTCCAGCACAGGCTTAAGTGTAGTCTTGAGCAGAGATTTATTCTGGCTTAATTCTAACCCCACTTGCACAGCGCTACAGAGAGGCAGCCTTCTGTCCAGTTTTCATTTACACCATCCACCCAAACTCTCAGCACACCGTTCCTTGACTGAGAATCTAACTCCAGTACACTTAATGCAATACTAAAACCCTATGCAGATGGTAGCAGCAGTGTGTGTGCGGTGATCCATAGGCGCACCCAACTACTTTAACTCTGGCGGTCTTATTAAACCAAAACACGGTTTAACAAGGCCAGAAGGCTATTCTCAATCCCTTTATCTCCCCCCACTTACACTACACACACACACACACGCACCTTGCTTGCCCTTACCTATGTGGGTGAATATAAAAGAGCCAAATGAGTGTTCATTATGATAATGTCTTATCCTCAGAAAGATTAGGTGTTCACCTTGAACTTTTCTCAAGGCCAAAAACAAACAAAGTCTGTCAAGAGGATTTGATTGACTTCACTGAAGCTCCACCATAAAACACTGAAGACCACTGTGAGGAGTGTTTTCCAGTGAACAGAGACAAGAATACCAGCCAGTGTGCCCTAAGACTTCATCAAGTAAACTCCTTAGTTAATGTTCAACAATGTTCAATGTAAATCACCCGTCATTCCTCAGCCATAGAGGCCTGCGGTAGCTTACCTTGCCCACTCTGTCCTGGGTCTCAAACCTGTCCGATGCTAACTTTGAACTCAATGTCCCACGCAACTTCTGACACGACATACACTATAAGGACAAAAGTATTGCGACGCATCTATTCATCGTTAAATGAATGTGATTCAATCATCCCCATTGCCACGGGTGTATCAAGCATAACATGACATTCCGGACAATACCATGTTAACTTACCAGCTTTGTGAACACAGTTTTTGGTGGAAGGCCCTTTTCTATTTCAGCATTGACGGTGCCCCAGTAAACAAAGCAAGGTCCATAAAAACGTTTTTGGATGGAAGAACTTGACTGGCCCACACAGAGCCCTTACCTCAACCCCATCCAACACCTTTGGGATCAACTGGAACTGTGATTGCGAGCCAGGCCTCCATTCCCACAGAAACTCTCTGCAATGCCATTAAATGCAGTGTCTTTAAGTCCCTGTTCGTGTAATGGCCTGTTGTTTCTGCGTGCGTTGTTTTGCTTGTTTGGATCCTCCTTTAAGATTAGCTCGCAAGCTATCAATGTCATCTCAAACCCTGGACGGTTGGGTCTTCGCGTCCGTTCTACTGCTCGTACTGCAGGAAAGGGTGCGCAGATTTGACTGCGGTTAAACTAACAAACTAACTAGACAAATCATTCCGTTCTTGAATTCGGGGCGAATTTCGGACACGTTTGTGGAAAGTATCTACAGAACCGATCCTTGGAACTCGACCTCACATGCAGCAGAACAGCTTTGCCTTCTGACCTGTGATTGGTAAAGAGCTGCACTATGTGGACAAAAGTATTGGGACGCCTGACCATTACACCAACAGGGACTTTAATGGCACTGCATTCAAATTCATAGACTTTAACATGGAAGACTTTCCACAATCTTCCACAATGTTTCGGTGGGATTTTGTGCCCCCTTTTTCTTCTGTAAGTCATGACTTCTGTAGGTCAGGACTCTGTGTGGCCAGTCAAGTTCTTCCACACCGAACTCATCCAGCCATGTCTTTATGGAGCTTGTTTTGTGCACTGGGACACAGTCATGCTGGAATAGAAAAGGGTCTTCCCCAAACTGTGTCCACAAAGTTGGAAGCACAGTTTGAACAACAAACTGTCTTGGTCTGCTGAAGCATTAAGATTACCCTTCACTGGAAGTAAGGGGCCTCGCCTAAACCACGAAAAACAGGTGGGACCCAATACTTTTGTCCGAATAGTGTATTTGTATTTCAAAATGTACTTAATGACATTGTAAGCTAAACATTTGTTCCTTATTAACATCACTCTGAAAGTTGATATTTCCCCATGTTGAGTTTATATCCACCAAAGGCTCATTTTCACACTGCAGATTATGAGTCTACCTTTGATGTTACTGTTGCACAGACATGGTTTAAGCAAAGGAAAATCGTGAGACGGGCCAGGAATTAAAACATAATCCGTGTGTGAAAGGTAAAAGTTCCTTTCTTCAAATATCTAACGTCTCTTAAGCAGACTTTGCATCCTCAGCAGCAATTAATCCTTCAAAACCGCAGTGTTTCGTAACATGTGTTTTGCAATGCTTGTTTTCTACTGAGATACAAAATCGCATATACTGCAAGGTTTTATAAATATAATTAAGTGAATTCCATTAAAGAGCGTGGAGTGCAACAGCTGGACACAGTCTGCTTGAAGAAAAACTGGAGAAAATGTGTGTATAAACCGGTCTTTGTCTGGAAAAGTTATTACATTTTTGTATATATAGTGATTTATATAGTTTTTATTTGTCCAAACCTAACCTGCATTATTTTAATGTGTCTTTTCAGTTGAGACAGTGATATAACCTTTATAAAAAATGTGGCTCTGTGTTTAAAGGGGGTGTTTCTGAATAGCAGGTTCTTTAGTTAATACATTAGATGAATGGATGACATATGCAATCCGGATGTGCCATATAGAGAATAATGCAGGGACATGTAAGCATGAGTTTACCATTTGTGTCAATAGTTTATCATTCAGCTGCGTTACTTATAGATATTATACCAAGCATTTTTGAATGTAGCATAGTCTATTCATATTGTGGTTGTTTTCTTTCTACAGATTTTTATTTCGATTTTATTTTCAATTATTTTATTTGACATTATTCTTGTCTCTCGTTGTCTTTGTGTGTTGTGGCAGTCATCACATTTTCCTCCGGGATCAATAAAGTTTTCTGATTCTGATTCTGATATAGTATCCTAACGTCCTAATAAATACAGTTTATCTTCTGAATTTGTATTAACACTCTTATAGGAACCTTGTAGAAACCCTGTGGTGATATAAAAGCTCTTCTAAGCATGTCCTGAATATTAAAAAGTTCTTAGAATAAGGTTGTGGGAACACATTATCCACTTTTAAATAAATGATTCTTTAATTTAATGTTGTTCATCTATATCTATAAGTATAATCCTTAACATCATAGCAGTAACTAATGACAAGAACACTTTTTTCTTTCTTTTTTCATTCTTTCTTTTGTTTTTTGTTTTTTTACAAAGCAAAAGCATTCAAGGGTGTAGATCTGCCAGTTCTATATGCTCTCTTACACAAGAGCACAAGCCATATATAACCTATTGCATGAAAGAGGTGTGATAAGAAAGTGTTTTTCCTTATCTAACCTTATCTAACTTCTTTCAAGACTTTGAAGATCTGATACCAAGTGCAAGTCTTCTGTCTTTCGTCCTAACCAAAGTGAATAGCACCCTCTGTTGGAACTTGGGTTAACTGAAACTTAAACACATCAAAAAGTCTGTCTCAAACTGAGCTAAAGAAATAAAGAGTCATGGCCTTATCTTTGCATTGTAGAATTATAGCTGGAAAAGGAAAGAGCTTTGTTCTTTTTACAGCCCTGTCAAATCACTTTGGTTTTACTGTACCTGTTCATCTGGTGGTCCAAACATTCCTCGTCTCTTTCTTATTACTCTATTACGAGCTGAAAGGATAAATGGTTTGACACAGGCATTCTTTAAGTCGTTATGACTATTAAAAATATGATCTATGTAAAACTAGATTTTTGACCCACTGGTGAAATTTCACATGCCATCAAATACAGCACGTAATATTCTCATCTTATGAGAGAAATCTAACCGCTCTTTCCCTGGATATGGTAAATCATGCGCGCTTTATCACTGTGCAAAAGTCAAAAATATATTGAAATGTCTTCATAACCTTCATGCCGGAGTTGCTGGGAGGTCAGTCATTTCAGATTTTGGAATGGCCCTCCACAGGGACACCTCCGCTGCATGAGCTCTATGATAATAATGGTCTGTGTTCATTCTTGGACAGCCTCCTTTCTCTCGGCTCCCTCATATCACTGATATTTTCAACTCTGCAATAAATGTCACTGAGTTTCCACTGGAAAAGAAGGAATGCCAAGAAGAGTCTTGAAACAATGGTTATCTGTATATAAATATTTAATACCTGATCTTTAAAGCAGGGTTTCCTCACAAATACAGGACTGCAATGTTTTAACAATTCACAGGTCAGTTTTCCCCTCATAAACCAAGAAAGTTCTTTTTTAAACTTAGAGTAAGGTGTCAGCTTCTTTGGAATGATTGTAGGAAAGTCTGACTTTAGTCACCTATGCTGTAAGTGTAATACTGTGTTGGTGGATATGGTCATGAATTGCTGAATAAAACAGAACTAAAGTTTAAAGTGTGTGTGTGTGTGTGTGTGTGTGTTTGTACCACAGCATTCACACTGACATTCAAGTGTCTGTTCCTCTGGTACAACTGTTTCAGACACAACAGTGTTGTGTCCTCTTTCTACCCACTTTATGAGGCATGTATAAAGTTGAAATTTGGAGGCCAAATCATCACCTTGAACTCTGTGTCATGTCATGTGCCTCAAGCCGTTTCTGAACAATATTTGCACTATGGCAGGGTACATTGTCACATTGTACCGCAGGTACATTGTACCTGCTGAAAGAGGCCACTACCATTAGAGGATACCATTACTATTAAAGGGTGTAATGTTTAGGTAGGTGGAATCAAAGTAACATGAATGCCAGGACCCAAGACTTCCCAGTAGAACATTGAGTATCGCGCTGCCTCGGTCGGCTTACCCTCTTCTTATGGCGCGTCCCGGAAAATGTCATTAATCAGACCAGGCCACCTCCTTCCATTGCTCCATGGTCCAGCTTTAAAGCTCAAGTGCCTGTTTAGGTGCACTCTAACCAGTCTGAGGCTATGCAGCACAAACACAGCATGTTGTGATGCACCGTGGTGCTGGCTTGGGACTAGACTGGGTAGATTTCACTCTCCACACACATCAGTGAGTCTTGAGTATTCAAGATATTGATGTAAGTTCAACGGTTGTCCTTCCTTGAACCTCTTTTGGTTTAAGTCAGTATCATGTGTATAATAATGTGCATTAGTGGTTGGATGTTGGCCCTGCAATCAGAGGGTTGGGGTTCAAATCCCAACTGCTAGTGTCACCGCTGAGGTACCCTTGAGCAAGGTACCGTCCCCACACTGCTCCCCGGGCGCCTCAT
>JBBPCY010000109.1:38485116-38499153 GCA_037974405.1 Brachyalestes nurse | reverse complement strand
CACGCGCTAGACGCCAATCTATCTTCTAGCGCAATAACATCTCTCTCTCTCTCTCTCTCTCTCTCTCTCTCTCTCTCTCTCTCTCTCTTTCTCTCTCTCTCTCTCCCTCTCCCACTCTCTCTCTCTCTCTCTCTCTCTCTCCCTTTCTCTCTCTCTCTCTCTCTCTCTCCCTTTCTCTCCCCTTGCTGTGAACATTTTGTCCATCCAAAGTCTATAGAAAAGACATTCTCTCATTGAGAGAATTTTATATTTCTATCCCTTTTATATTTCTTATCCCTTTATTTGTGTTTTCTGTGCTGTGAACCAAGTTTTGTTTGTGAGCTACATTTCTCTGTGTCTGTAATCTTGCAGCATTATTACAGTGATAGGCTGCGCTGTCATTTTTTCCCGATCTACTCAGTATTGTTTGCCTTTATTAAATTAAAGCTATTATAATTATTCCCTAAATATTTTGTGTTATGACATAATTGTCCAGCCAGCTAAAAAAGCCAATCAAGCCAAAATTACGTTTTTTATTTAAAACACACCAACACTGTAAGTTTGAAATGATTTTTAAATATACCACTTAATCCCCAGTTCACATGGTTCATATAGTTGTGAAGACCAACATGTTTACATACAGTATAACCATCTATTCAGCCTATAGCAGTTTATCTCCACCCATTCATAATCCAGTTCAAAAGTGTGTTTCAGCCCAGACTGCTTTTTTTTTATTAAACCACTATAAAGGGCAGCCAATTAGAGCAGAGTTCTTTTACACATATCAGTCTTAAAGATACAGTAACGAAAACGAGGGATAAACAGGGGTTGGAAATGGTCGTGTAAAAATGAATTACTTTTTGAACAAAACCACATAAATGTCACCAAGTAGATCTCAGAGGAAAAAATGAGAGGAAAATTGTTGGATAAGGGCCCTTAAATGGCCTGCTGTTGGAGTCTCCCCACTCTATCTAGTGCACCATATAAGTCATGATATCTACTCTAAAGTAGAGTGGTTTATATATAATGCTTTCTATCTATACTAGAAAGCCCTATACAATCAGCCATGGGTTGCACAACATACTATTTAACATTGAGCACACCATTTGAGTGTAAAAACCCTCATGTCTCATGTCTGATAAAACGCCCTTTAGGTACATAGGGAATATGGTGGTGTTTTAGATCTGACCCTTTTGATACTGTACTGAGGTGAATGGAAGACTTCTCCTGCTACTTTATCTCCAGCGTTTTATCTGTGTTTGCAGCGCCAGTTCACAGGTTTGTGTTAACTGTCTTTGTAAAGCTGTTATGGCTGCAGCGTCTGC
This sequence comes from Brachyalestes nurse, assembly GCA_037974405.1. Classification (NCBI taxonomy): domain Eukaryota; kingdom Metazoa; phylum Chordata; class Actinopteri; order Characiformes; family Alestidae; genus Brachyalestes; species Brachyalestes nurse. Next base: position 38,497,849 of record JBBPCY010000109.1, on the reverse strand, counting down.
CACCGAGCGTCACAGCATAAACAAAAGGGAATTTCACTCTGAAGCCCTGGATGAAGAAGCAGCACTTTTACACTATGACAACAATCCAACACCAGACTGGGACACACTAATACTCTCCCTCGCCATCCATCAAGCCGCAGAGGACACGTCAAACACTCCCATTCTTTGTAGCCCGTTTCTCTCACGCTTTCTCCCCCGGCTCTCCTTTTCTCTTGCTGTATGTGTTTGACACACAGTGCCAAGTGTGTTGTGTCAGGTGAAAGACCGGTGCTGGTAGGACTGTGAAAACCTTTAAAGACACTGTGGTTTAGAGGGGGATTAGCCTTAAAGTGTGCCTGAGAAAATGGCCCCTACTGTTTAGCAACTCTTTATTATTCTGATTGTATTCTCTGATTCACTTTGTGTTATTATAGAGAACACAGACGCGATGCATAGAATTCACTTCCTTCAAACGTGTTACATTATTTTCACACTGATTAAACATAAAACAGTGACAATTACTGAGAGGAATAAGTAAACTGAGACACAGCATAACTGATCGGGGTGGGGGCAGAGGGTTTGGTCCCTGCTTATTATTCAGATATTAATCTGAAAACGTATTAATCATGACCAGAAGGGAACCCTGAGGGTCTAGTGGTTTCTAAAAAAAAAATACTTGTCCCCATTTTTTATTCAGTCAATCATTTTTAATCCATAGAATCATGTTTGTATTCAAGCTGCAAATATTATCATAATAGTCTCACACAAAGTTTTGGTTGGAAACAATACCGAATAATAGAAAATTCCTCAAAACGGCCAGTGGAAAACTGTCCAGTAAGCCTTTTTGGAAGTCCTTGATACATCACTGACTGGTAAATAATGACAGCTATTCCAGGATTCTGCGGGAACCACTCTAGATATGATACATACAGGACAAAATATGTCCTAGTAGGTGTCTTAAAGCTAGAGTGACCAAAAATGCATAATGAACTACTCGAATCCAGAGGTTCTAAAAGAGGTTCTAACATATTATTGTTCAGGCTTGTTTTTTGCCCTGTCTTTTAATCATGTTTTGATATTTATAACCTTAATAAAAGGCCTTGCCTTAGTAATCATGATATTAATAATTACTGTAAATTCTACTACTATGAAACTCATATGCAAGTCAGAGTGAAGAATTGAAATACATTTCCAATGGTAATTCATGTTGAAAAAGGTAATTTACTTGACATGATTAAACGTGTACATCATTCCACATCAATCAAATATGTTTCAAAAGCACTGCAAAAAAGGATGTCGAGTGAAAGACAAGTTGTCAGTGTGTTACTTTTTATTGATGTACATATTTAAAAAGAATTTTATACATATATATTTATATATTTAAATTATATATATGTATTTATTTATATATACTCGCTGGGAAATGCATGTATCTCATGAACTGTGTGCCTCTTGGTGTAGGTCTAGATGAGGTTTGAAACCATCCAAACTATTTCACAGAAACTGGCCAGGATGCTTTGGTGGTCTTGGTCAAACGCCATGTCTGCCAGGGGCCTTGTCCTGCGGGGGCCGACAAGAACCGTGTCGCCTTGCACTGGGGTGAGACCTAGGAGGGGTATGTGATGACAGATTTACTCAGAGCTGACCGTTGGTCAGGCTGAGTGGTTTTGCGGCCTGGCCACGGACACCAAGACGTACCTGTCAATGAGGTGTCATTGCACAACGGGGCCTGGAGAGGCTTTCTTCTCCAGCAGAAAAGCCGTGGAAAAACTGACTCAACACCTCCACATCATCCACAGCGTGCGAGCCCAGTCCCGCCCCTGCCGTCCCGCCCAGGCAGTTATGGCGAGGCATTCCTTTGAGCTGAAACAAGGCGTTAATCCGTGATAACTTTTCCCCATGCCAACATGTGGGTGCACGTCTCTCCTCTGCAGCCCGCCTGCCTGCCCCTCACTTGCCAGCCGGAATAACTCTAGCATAGCTGCAAGATTTAGGAGGTAATATCTACTGCATGCATAAGGGAAGGGGGGGGGGGGTGGTTAGCTTCAATAGGAGGCTGTAAATCTGCTCCTTCTATTATGATGGACACATGACTTAAAATGCTTTGTACCAGGCAGTCCTTGAAAAGACTTTAATGTGGCTGAACATACTCGTGCAGCCCATAAGGTATGCTATTCAATTGAGACACAATTATACTGCTAGCTGGTGACTGCTGTGAAGTTTAAAAAGTCTTTCAAAATCCCAAGCTTTTTTTTTTCTTTTCCACACACAGCCAGGATCTGAATAGGATAATCAGAAACACATTTTCAAACTCGGGCATTTCCAAATAATCCATTCGAAAGGCTGATTTTATGGCCTATAGATTGGCACATCAGCAGCGGTAATATGAGACTTCCAGTCTTCTTACTCTGGCATTTTAGATAATTAGAGTTCTCTCAGTGACTTTTCCTATAACTTTCATCACGGTCGTCTTGGTTCTGAGTCGACGTATCAGGTTCCCCACATGCCAGGGCCCCCTTTCACCATTGTCTGAACCGAATGATCACATTTTCATTCTGAAGCTTGGCTATTTCTAAATGATACCCCATCCAACCTGTGCTTCACAGTAGTGCTAAAACGGTGATGCATCATGCACTTGACTCATTAGGCCACGCAGCAGTGCTTCATCTGAGCAAAAGCAGAGAGAGAAGTATTGGCTGCTAGAGGTGGTTTCGGTGCTCTAGTGATTGATCACGTTAACTGTGTTTATGCAGGCTAAAGGCTTCCATAAATACGGCCCTCTTAGTACCGCATAAATGTGCACCTAAATATGTTTCCTGAATATTTCATGAAGGGGTGCCTGAAGCAGCACAAGAAAGATAAGACTCTTCTAACTTCCACTCGCTAATACACTTCAACAAGCTAAATTATGTGCAAAGGTGGACATGCACTGGCTAAACAGAAAGTTAAAGGTTGCTAGTCAAAAATGGGCTAATTCTTCATCCAATATGTTCTGTAATGTTCCACTAGAGGGCACATTGTCCCTGGTATAGATGGCAAAAGAAAACACATATACATGTCCTAAAGGATATTGATGAGAACAGCATGAACACAGATAGCGGAGGCCCTTGTGGCGTAGTTCATTAAGAGGCTGATGTATATTGTGCAGATAGTAGCATCACAGACTAAAATGGTGTGCATGTCATAGCACAGAAGCATAATTATAAAACAGAGCAATGGAAATTATTAATACGCAAAAGGGGAGATGATGATAACATTAGTGTTTTTTGTTGTTTTGCTTGTTTTTTACTGTTGACAAGCATTTTTCAGTACTAACTTCACTTTTTCACTCTTTACTCACGTCTCAGCAGGAACACACAGCTTTGCTCTACAGTTCAGTACAGCGACCAAAAATCCATTGCAACATTAAGACTGGTGCTCTTGCAATAAGAATGCCTTGTCACACACAATCACTTAAGAAAAACAAAAATGATATTAGCATGAATTTTACATAAACATATGAAGTAGTAAAGAATAATTGACTCTGCAGATTGTTTTATGGTTAGTGAAGGAAACTAAAACATTCAATGCATTGCATCATTTCGCAAAGAAAAACTGTCAGTCACAGGAAATGCTTGGTCTGCCTTTCTTGTCCTCATCTAATGTCTTCTCTAGCTTCATCAAAGGGCTGGGGCCATATTGGACATTGTGAGCAAAATAACTCCAGAAGTGAGTCCTCTTTAAAGACGGTCAGCTCCAGGTTAAGACAAGCTGAGATGTGAATAACCTATGATTGGCTGATTCACATACATTCAATTAGCAGTTTGTCTCTTTAACCATTAGTGTTTTTTCAGCTTTGGTCATCTTCCAGTACGGTATTTGATACTAACCAAACTGAAATGCAGTTTTCTACATTAGGTTTTGGATTGTTGTTGTTGTAGTAATGGAATTGTGTAATAGTGTGTGTATTTGCCATTTTAGCTGCATGCACCGTTTTGCCAAAAGCTGAGACTGCGTGAGAAATGAACGAAGGAACTTTTTAAATTATGTTCACTAAATGCGTTTTGCTTTCAAGCAAGGAAAAAATTGGACAATGGGACAAACCACAGAAGCACAGCTCTGAAGGCTGAGCTGTTTGATTGGTTTTGTTGGCTGTGATACACTGGGGGATAAAAAGGGGATTAAAAAGATATATTATCTTTTGAAATTTGGATAAGTAATTCTTATACTGCCTCTATCCATCAAAAACATGACACATGTTTGTTTTGGAACGCAAGCGACGCAGACTGGAGGTGCCAGTGTTCTTTATGACTATTCACATCTTCTATTACTCCTCTGTACACATTGCAAAAGAGCACTGTCCTAGAATGTATAATCATAAGTCTGCATATGTGGGTATTGTAGAAAGAGCTCTATCATTCTTGTGGAAGCACCTAATTTTATATGATCGTAGGCAGGCGTAGAAACTTGCATTCCCACACACACACACCCCTCCCCTCCACACACACACAGTTACATATGGTACAGACAGGCAGATATGCACACACACGCGCATGCACAAGAGTGGCGCCACAGTCTGCTGGGTGCATTTATTATGGATCAAGTCTGCCAATACTTTCAACACCAGTCCAACCTCCCTCAAACAGCTACAGGCCGATACGTGATGGATCTCACTCCTCTGCAGACGATCGATGCAGGACAGACAGTTCCCATGTCTCCTTTGCCAGTCCCGCCGTCCAACTCCTAAATCATCCCGCTGATGAAGCTGGACAGGGAATAGAGCGAAGGACGATTTAGGTCTTTCAACTGACACATTTCAATGTACAAGAGATTTCTCTCCTCGCTTAGTCATTAAATATTTCATGCTCAAATATTTCATCAATGCTAATTAGCAGTCAAAACGAACAAAACACTGTTTCCCCACAGGCCTCATTACACGAGTGCATTGTGAAAACAATGCAAACTAGTGAATTATTCTCAAGTTACAGCAGTGAAGAATGAAAGCCTGGGCCAGAGGGATCCCGGCTGTTCCTCTCATGCCCCAGTTTGATGTTCGAGGGAGTGGCGCGTGGGCACTAAAAGCTGGACCTAAGGATCTTCATCTAACTTGGCTCCATGGAAAGATTTTTAGGTAAAACCTTTAAAGTAATGTACGTTCTTCTGGAATGTTATTGACTGAGCACAAAATCCCTTTTGCCTGCCAGTGCTATAGAAACGATCTTCCCAGTACACAGAGGAATAGGTGGAACAATGGCACACAGCCCACACAGGCCTGGCCATTGGGAGAAAATTACAGGGGGGATGCTGCCAATATCTGCTGCCATAAGCCAGGGAGAACAAAAGGAGATGAAGCCTGCGGTTCGATTAAGCCACAATTGACCCAAGCATCTGAAGGCTTTCATATTTACACAGCATTTTCGAAGTGTAGGATCGGGGAAAAATCCTTTAACTCAGCACAAAAGGTGGATGTGGGTTTTTACATATATCCCTGCTTATCGCGTGCCAGATGAAAAATGATTATTCGCATAATCAGTATGACATACAAATAAATTTCACACTTATTCCTACTATCTATAGCAATATATGACCCTGATGCATTCTATTGTTTCACCAAATGTGGCATACAACATCTAGAAACATGCAAATTCTTTCAAATGTTCAGGATGGCCAAACACATTCTTAAAAGGAAAAATACCTGTAAGGGTTCTTTGGAACAATCCAACATAAGAATCCATTTTGGTTCTGTTTTAAAGCTTCCATAAAGATTCATCTAGATCTGTCCGTCAAAGCTGGATTTTATAATGGAAGCAGAACATAACCCTAGTGAATTTTGTCCTTTGTTGATCTGTTATGTTCTAGATTTCTAACTGATAATTACAGTAAAAACGTGAATCTGCTGTGCATATCCTTCCGCCTATTCATCCTTCTACACATGCCAAAGGCAGATATTGCTCTTACCATCCTTTCATCAGGTTTGGAGGTGCCAGTGCATCATCACTTGTCAGACTATTATTAATTGTACTTTTGTGTCATTTTGAATTTGATCTATAGTCGCCTTAGCACTTAACATCTGACAGAATGATTCTCTGATGTATGAGTCATAAAATCTAATAACCCAAATTATCTAATTCTGCATGACATAAGTGTCATATTTTGTATATCATGCAGCATATGTGTATTGTGTATTGTGTGTTGTGTTTGTGAATGTTTTTCTTTTTTTTAATGTTATGCTCTGGCAGTGATATGACAAATGAAAGTGCATGAAATTATGTTTTGCTATTTATTTTGCAGTGATGTTGAAGCATGCTCATTGTTTATCCTCTTATAAATCTGAATGAGTGGAATCTAACCTACTGTGAGAAACACTCAAGAATGAGGAATAATTCCCAGTGTACTTATGGGATTCATAAGATTATTTCTCTTCTGCATTTTTACATGACATTAAACACTGCATATATTTTATGAATGTGTTATGTACTGTGTGGCTGGAGGTGTATTGGACCCGTGATGAACATCAATGTTCTTTGTTCAATGTAAGACTTAAATACAGCCTTTTTTAGAAACGTTACGGAACAATTTCTACTTATTTGCTGAGTTTAATATATTAAAAACTATGCATATAGATAGAATGTCATGTACCATAAAGTCAGGAAACAAATGGCAACCACGCACACATTATCTACCAAAGGCAAACGCAGTGCCCACTATTCAAGAGGCAGGGTGACCATGTGTTCCTGTCAGTACAGCCCTGATAGGACCTGATAGGATCTTAAAGACTGAGTGAACTCTCAGTCTCTTTAATGCATCCCTTCACAAATGGGCGCTGGAACAATAATAGCAGAGATCAACGCGTGCCCCCCCCCCCCCCCCTTTTCCTGCCCCCGGACTACAGCCGAGACGTAGAGCGCTGCGCGTACCCCTCCCCCGGACTGCGTCACCTCCACATTAAAAATGCTCCCAGCGCCCATGCCTTCACACCTTCAGATATGCTAAAAGATTTCACTGAAGTGACAGTATGAACGTCAGAACAATGAAGCAGTGGCCTAGAGGGCCATACGAGCATAACTGTAGCGCCAACAATTACGAAAATGACACCGTATAAATGCCATTCTATCACTGCACTTCTATCACTGCCCTTCCAAATATTCAATAAAAAGAAAACTGCTTATTATACACAACACTGGCATGACACTGAAGTACCTCACCGTCACACAACAGGTCTGAGCTGTGTATTTGCTACAAGCTGCCGTGCAATACTACCTATTTCTATTCATATACTCAGAAGGAAATGCTGAAAAATAAGCTACTTGGAATTTCTCTTAGAGCAAAGAACAACTTAGCCTACGGCTTATGTTGATGCATGTCTTTTCCTGACAACATCATCTCTTTAACTGCAAATCTAGGCTATAATTAAGATTTTTTCCCACACGATGCTCTGACAATACATTCCATTCTCATAAAATAACAATGTTGACAAATCAAAGGGTGCAAACTCGAATGAGGATCTATTTTGTTTCGCTGGCAGCGTCAGTCCTCCTTTCCGCTGTTGGACCGGCTGCATTTCTGCACCAAATATGGATCTGACATTTATTTGCAAATATTGAAGCTTTTGCATTCTGTTCTTTTTCTTCAGTCGGGTTTTTTTTCATCAACACTTGTCCTTGGAACATGTTCAGGGCTCCCTGTGACGCAAATGCTGTGGTTCTTTGAGTTTGGTGACTCAGCTGCCTGGAAATCAAAGCTATGCTCAAAGCTATGCTCACCATGACAGCAAATGTGAAATATCATTCCAGACATGGCAGAAGATTTGTTTGAGAGGCATTTGGTATAAATCTTCTAAAAAAAAAAGCAAGCAGTTAATTCATTGGGTTTGATTGCTCGAACATGGCAGTATGAGACACTCATGTTTTCTTTCTCTGAAGATCCTCTTTCCTCTTTCCTGGCAGACATACAACTGGTACCCACATTCCAACAGAAGAGATATTTGGACTAGTTACCAAGGAACAAACACCAGCAATAAGAATCTGTTTTATTGCCAGGGCGTGGCTTAGAAAAGCCCATTTGAGAGTTTAAAGGCAGTGATTTTTAGCACTCTGGCATGGTGAGAGTGAAATTGTGGGTGGCCAAGCAAGCCCTCCTCGTGGCTGGGGTGCTGCGCTTGACACCTGATTGTTAGCAATGCTGGACAGATGCCAGCACTTGGGTGGCATGTTGCAGTGTAATGATACAGAGCTTTCTCTTATTTCACCAGAAATGAGGAGGCCTGAGAGCTGAGGGGGCTCCAGAGCGTCTATCAGCACATCTTTGCTCAAACTGATCCTTAACCTTGCCTAGTAAGGTTTATCACTGTATATTTTAAATGATGGATCCCTAATAAGGCAGTGAAGGTCAATAGGTTGGGTGGGTTAAGCTGGAAGTCACTTGTTAAGCAGCATGCTGGAGCCCTATGAGCTTATTGGGTGGTCAGAAAGGAAGACCACTGCTGTTCATCAGGCAGCACTCATCAGTTTCAGCCAGCGTTCCCCATAATGATCTCCAGCTAGGCCTACATAACCTTAAGTGGTGCAGAATGTGAATAAAAAAATCGTTTTGGGGTCCCAGAGCGAGCCCAGAGTATTTGTAACCCATGTGACCATAGCATACCACACTGACCAGCAGGTTTTTTTTTTATACAAATCCACAAAGAGAGCCAGTGTTTCTCAGTCTGCATGGGGGAAATTTCAAGTCTGCTTTGAAAACTGCAGTAGGCCATGTAACCGAGTCCCGAGCATGTTATGACTACCCTCTCAGCCTACCATCAATACGTCAAAACCCACAACAAGTCAGTCAACGGCCCAGTTTCATCACTTCTCAATCTGCAGGCAGGCAAAATGGGGCTTATCTTAGGCCTAATATTAGCTTTAAGTCTTAAATTGCTTTGATGCTAATCTCTAATAGCTAATTTCAGGGTGCTGTTCAAACAGAAAATGGGCTCAAAGAATTCGTGGCAGTCCTATTGCGGTTTGTCATAAGGAGCTTTAAAGTTAATCGATAGAGAAAAGCACTTCAGCGCGTTCATTCTTCACCCAGGTCAAGTTGTTCTTTTCATGCCAATAGACTTTAGGCAGCAGACGGAGCGAGAATGTTTTTACATGTGATCATCCATCCAGTGTGTGTTTCAGGCGCCACGCAGATTAAATGAAAGAATCTGAAAATGAAGGTCTTTAACTTTTAATCCTTTTACAAAGACCCTTCAGACTGTCTGAGGATGGATGGCGTCTCTGAAAAAAAAAAGAGGCCCAAGTCACTGATCCTCTCCTTCTTGGGCGTAAGAATTAAAATCATCAGGCTCCAACTGTCCCTGATTTTGTCAAATATGTCACATTAAGGCAGGCTGGCCTGACAGATACACCAGACTCCTCACCATGGCCACTATAGTTCAGCTGCTGTATTCTAAAGAGCGGATTGTTTATTAGCTGAGGTCTCTCGAGAAATTACAAGTTTGTTTCCTTAAAATGACAGAAACTATATTTAGGATCAGATGTTGGAACCATAAAAATAGGCCTATTTCAGAGCCTGGATGGGTGGCAAGCAGTCAAAGAATGTGGGAGAGAATAAAAAATGAGTGAAACGTAGTTTTCTTTCTTGTTTTTTTCCCTCAAGGTGTATATTTCCACGTGCTCAACTTCTACCCAACTACAGTTCCCACAATCTCCCACAACAGACACATGTCACAGAGATGTTGGAACAAACCAAAAACATAAAAAAACAAACAAGAAAAGCATAAACAAAACAAAAAAATGCCCTTTTAGTGGTTTTATTTCAAATGACTTTCGACTACATGGAAATAAAGAATAAATAGACGTTTCTCTTAATTTACATGATGATTTCATGAGTTTACTCCTTTGTCTCCTTGTCCATTCACAGCACAGCGAGCTGCAAAACAATTACACTGTAATCTATAGCTTTATTTCATCTGAGGTCTATAAAAGTTAGATATATATTTATATACATATATTTCTTTATTAATCTTTATTTATTTTTTTCCGAATAATGGAAAAAAAGCTTGGAATTCCTTCAAATAAACGCACTTTAATGCGAAATGTTCTCAACCATAAATACAACCAAAAAAATTATGCTCGGAGGAAAAAAAATACAGTAGACGCTGGTTATACTTAATACTGACCTCTTTACAAGTTATAAAAAAAATAATATAATAATAAGAATAAAAATTATAAAATGACACCACATATACATAGCATGTACATTCCTACACCGGACAGGACAGTGCATGTGTGAGAGATAGAAACAGAGAGAGCGAGACAGAGAGGGAGAAAAATGGGTTGAGTAGCTTTGAATGTCTCCTCAGAGTCCTCAGGTGGGACAGGAGCACTTGCACTCCGAGATGACGGGGTACTGCACGGGGATCCACATGCACCGCAGCCCCCCCACCTTGCGCGGCACGCAGCGCCACCTCAGGATGGTGAAGTGTGCCGACTTGGCCGGCCTGCACACCATGCCCTCGGGCACCGAGCACGACCTCTTGCTCGTACAGCTGCCCACCTTGACGTAGCGCGGCCAGAAGCGGCTGCCCAGGTCCTGCCACGCGTACACGACCGGGCAGAACGTGTAGGACCACAGCCACAGCTGCAGGCGCCGGCGCATCTTTTTGCTCGGCTTCTTCCAGCCGGGCAGCTCAAAGTCCAGGGTCCGAATGTCCCGGGGCATGGAGCCGGGGGGCCTCAGGCGTGACGCGTCCATATCGCCCCCCGTCGTCTCTAAGTCCTCCGCCTCTGGCGCGGCGACGGCCATGAAGTGCGCGTCGAAGTGCGCTCCCAGCAGCGCGCGCAGCTCCGTCTCGTTCAGGTCCCTCTCCTTGGGGTCCAGCACGGGGTCCGGGTCCTCTCTGAGCTCCACCACGGGCAGGCTGTCGCTGGGGATGGGGCGGAGGAGGTAGTAGTGCTGACACGCGCCCTCCTCTATCCGCGGGCCGAGGGAAAACAGCAGCACGCACAGGGACAGAAAGTGAGGGGCTGTATCCATTATGGACTTCTTTTCTTTTTTTTCTTTTCTAAGTGAGTGTATCTCTGCAGGGAATAGCTTAATCCTCCGTTGCGCTCTCGGGTCTCGGCGCTAGCTCGCGGGGCTCCGGGAGACTCCCTCTCTCGCGGGTGGTCCGAGGCGAGGCCGGGGGGCGAGGTGGGGGCGCAGCGGCATGGCAGCCTCGGGGCAGGCCTCAGTGGCGCGCGGGATCATGCTGCTGCTGCGGCTCGTGCGGTTTCTGCTGCGGCTGCTGCGTGCGCGCGCGCGCGAGGGCGCCCGACGCTCTGCATGCTCTCCTCGCGCTCCGTCGCCAAAAAAGTGTGAGCGAACGAAACGCTCCGTCTGATTTATCCCGCCTGCTCGGGACGGGAAGCCCCTGCTCGGGGTTTGGGGCACCTCCTTCTTTTTTGTGTGTGTGAGGGGGGGGGAGTCCTATTTTTATTTTCTCCACCCGTTCTCCGCTTTTTTTGTTTTCTTACTTTATTATCCTTACATGCAGATTTCCTTCTTGCCCCCATCACGCTACATATATTACACACTATATTCCGTTATTTTTGGGGTTTTTTCTTACTTGTATTACACTTTTCCCCCATTAAAAATCCAATTTGCCCGACTCCACATATATGTGTTGGCCTCTCAGTATTCTGCTGTTTTTTTTTTATTTTTTTCATTTATACCTATAAAGCTTTTACACCTATATTACAGTGGGTTTTTTGTTTTCCCACGTAAATTCCGTTCTGTTTTCTCAGTAGTGTTACGCTTTTTCCCACTCAAATGTCCTGCTTGCCCTATTCCACTGTTTTTCCCTCTTAGCGTACCTACTATTTTTGTTTTCTTATTTCCCCACCTATATTCCGTTATTTCTTGTTTTCTTACTTTTTTGGTGTATCTCTCGAATTACACCTTTTTCCCATTAATATGTCCTGTCTGCCCTATCAGTTTACAGTTGTTTTTGTTTTCTTCTTTTCCCGCCTATATTCCATTTTTTATTGTATTCCCACCTATATTCGGTTATTTTATCACATATATTCCTTTGTTTTTCGTTTCCCAAGTCTATTAAGCTACCATGAGTTTTATCTGCCAATTTTCATTGCCACCTGTGTTTGTTTTTGTTTTCCAGTCAATATTTCAGTGAAGTAAAGTGGTCATGCATGATGACACCACAGCACACAGTGTGAACAGAGTGAAGTTCTTATCCCCCCATGTATTATTATTATTATTATTATTATTATTATTATTATTATTATTTATTTTGTCCACCCGTATTCTGTTTTATTCCCCAGCGGTGTTATTTTTCCCACTCGTATTGTTGCTGGATTGGTCAGTAGTTTGTATTTCCATGGCTCAGTTCGAGCTTCTATCCAATCGTAGCACAGGAGGGTGGGCTTTTCCAAAACAGGTGGAGAATCGAGCAGAGCGGCACATTTCGAACACGCGCCGCCCTCTGCCGGCGCCTGCACGTGCACGACGTGTCCAAATGTCTTCTCTTGTTCTACTTTTGGCTGCTCCTGATTAGAGTCGCCACAGCGGATCAACCGTCTCCATCTCCTTCTATTCCCTGCATCTTCCCCTCTCACATCCAAATGCCTGCACCACATCCATAAACCTCCTTCTAGACCTTCTTCTACTCTTCCCTGGAGCTCCATCCTCAGCATCCTCCTCCCAACACACTCAGAGTCTCCTCAGCATCCTCCTCCCAACACACTCAGTCTCTCCTCAACATCCTCCTCCCAACACACTCAGTCTCTCCTCA
>JBBPCY010000109.1:38460960-38485094 GCA_037974405.1 Brachyalestes nurse | reverse complement strand
CTCAGAGTCTCTCCTCAGCATCCTCCTCCCAACACACTCAGTCTCTCCTCAACATCCTCCTCCCAACACACTCAGAGACTCTCCTCAACATCCTCCTCCCAACACACTCAGTCTCTCCTCAGCATCCTCCTCCCAACACACGCCGTCTCTCCTCAACATCCTCCTCCCAACACACTCAGTCTCTCCTCAACATCCTCCTCCCAACACACTCAGTCTCTCCTCAGACCAATACTGGTGGTAGTTATTATACACCAGGGCCTCCATTGATCCGGTATGGGAAATTTTCTGGTTGTCCATATATTTGACTGAGTTTGTTTTACACCAGATGCCCTTCCTGATGTAGCCCTCCACCTTTACCCGGGTTTGGGACCGACACTACCCTGGCTTGTGCACTTCCAGTGGCAGGCTTATTCGTCAGAAAGTGATATTTTGAAGCCAGGACCTCTGATCAGATTCTCTCCTTAGTTACTGTTTATCTAACTGTCAGGAACAGAGGTTGGATCAGCACTCCTGTTCTGTGAGGCTTCATAAACCCAGGCCCACGTCTCTCCCCAGGTGAATAGAGGAGCACCTGTAATTAAATAATACCCAGTGTTTTGTAGAATATCTGTCATTTTGAAGGATACCAAAGACGCGAGATTCCACAGGTTTTACTTCTACGTTCCACAGACCGAAAGCCTGCTGCTTTAAAACACCAGAGAACTGCGTGTCAATCAAAAACTGTTGCAACATTTAAAAAAAAGCATGCATGTGGTCTTTAGCACCAGCAACCAAGCAGCCAGCAGGCAAGTCCGGAACAAGAAGGGTTAAAAAGCCTCAGTGTTTGGAGTTCCGCTGAACGCTGTTTCCGATATTCCTGTATTCCTCTTTAATGTTTAAATTGACCTTGGAGCAATTTTCTGGGCTAATACTGTGACAGTATGTGTCCGGCGCCAGTAGGATGTGAGTTTTTGCTCGAGACAAAGGAAATGGGGTGAAATTATGTTTCCAAGATAAGAGTGCCAACCGACTGCACTGACAGGGGGGACTGGCGGCCTTTGAAAACGAGCCAGCCCAAGGGGTAAAGGCACAACATGTTTTGCACTGGACAGGCAAAAGTCCATCAATGGACAAAGAAATGTCTCACTAGTTAATTGGTCTGGTGGGCAAGTCAAATAGTTAAGGCGTAAACTTTGCTGGACACAGGGAACGCAGCAGAAAGTGTTACAGTTTCAGGATTCAGGACCTGTGATGTTTCATACTAAAATATATTCCCTGATAAACTCTATTTTGGTACACATACTAGCACATGCTTTTGAAAGGTCCTCCAGCTGGCTGTTAGCTAAAGTGGTAGATGGGCTTCTGTTCTTTCTTGGTGAGGATCAAACATTGCGTCATTCGACTCTCGATCCATAGATCACTCTTTGATAGTTGCAGTTGGCAAAGTTTACTCCCTAACGTATACACGCTCCACTCTTTCCATTCTCTCAGTCAGATCCATATGTTTTGAATCATCTCATCGGCAGGCCTATTTGTCCTTTGATTTTAATGGGAATAACTGAGGAAAGGCTCGTTGAAATGCAGCCGTCAATAGGGCTCACACACGCGGAGAGTGTACGCAGTATACACAAAGTTCCCTTAATCTTAATGATGGATCAAAGGCCCTCCCAGGTCGAGGCACAAATATTCCTGATTCTTTCATGACCCAGCTAGATAAAAATGTAATTTGTTTTTGTTTAATTCCTTGCGAAGACCTTTGATGATCTAACAGGAGAGCAATTTGAACGCTCGATTTAAAAGCTACGGTTTCACTGTAGCTAGCTTAGGGTCACTTCTGTCTTAAATACAAACATACACACAGTCTCGCTCCCTCCTGACTCCCTTCCTTCCCTCAATGGCTTTTGGAGATCCAATGTCTTTTCCATCCGATATCACTGTCCCCATCAGTACTAGGTGTCTTGCACCATATGCCTCAAATAATGTAAACTAAGACTGACTTAAGCCCATAGCTTAATTGGTGTAGTTTGTAACAGTTAAGGTAGTTTATTTCCGTATTATAATACAAGTTACAGCTTTCCTATACTAAAGAGACTTCAAATTTCCATTCGCAGATGCTTCTGTAAATGACCTTCTATGATACCATTTACTACTTTAATTATAATGATAGTAATCATAAGCAATATAAATTGTGAAATAAAGAACATTTCATTACATATCTACACTGGGATGTTTATTTCAGTTCATAAACACATTTGCCACAAGGCCAGATTCAGTTGCATTGCAAAAGCTAACGTAACAATAGAAAGTGGGATGACAAGAGACAACTGTCAAAAATACGATACCGAAATATATTATTTGGATCAATAAATGCATAATGCAAAAATATACAGATACGATGCTCTTCGATTGTTTTGGCTTGCTGTGTGCACAGTATAAAGGTATCATGACAAATACTCATCATTGAACAATAATACCTTATGTGAAACGACAGCTGGTCAGACTAAAGTGACTAAACCAGAGTATCTGCAATGGAATCTCATTGAAAAGTCTCACTCGTGAGGGAACAGGCAGAACATATACACACACACACGAAAGAATAAAGTAGTGCATTTCATCATTAGCTCCATCAGTTCCAACTGACATCACTGTACAGAACGTGGGTGGACGAAACGTCATCTTTAAAAGGAGACATGTCCAGTACAAACGTATTTTGAGAAACGACTGTGCAAAGATATTTTTTAATACACTGCAACATCAACAAGTCATAACATTGCAACAGACATATTCACAATGGTGCTCACGTAAGCTGCCCTTGTTGCCACTTTCCTGCTGACAACGGTTTGGACGCGAAAGACTTCAGTGGTGAGCGTCCAGTCTCTTGCATACACAAACTGTCATTTGATTTAACCTCTATGGGATAGCCGTCAGGAGCTGAATTTGGTCTACTCTTACAAAGAGACGGCTGAATGGCTGAATGAACACAGCCCTGCCCTCAGTGCAGCACTTTAACCTGCATGCTAGACTACATTTCTCTGTACACTTAAAATCTCTATGGCTTTGTCGACACCAATTGTCAAAGTAACTGTCCAAAGATTCATTAATATCCTTCGAATAAAGTGGTTTATACCCTTAGTATAAAGTGGTACAAATCTGCAGTACCAAAAGAAAATAAGGTGGCATTATATCTGTAAGGGCAAAAAGGTATTATAAAAGCGAGATATCTAGTAATTTTACTTGCATTCATCATGCATAGGATGCAAACAGATCTCTAAAGTGCACTTTGTCGTGCCTATTCATAGAACACAAGTGGTTTTCATTTGTTTCAACACCATTATGTTAGCAGTCATCACAAAGAATGGGGAAAAATGAATCGCATATTTTTGATACTTCAGATAAGAACAACCACACACAACTCATCCTACAGAGGTAAACAACACACAACTCAAAGTGTTTGCTTTGACCTGTTCAATAACTCAGTGAATAGGCCCTAAGAACCTGTATTGCATGTATCATTAGCACACACACATCTGGACCAAACAGGTCCTTTGTAAAGGTGGCATGATTGTTTAAGACTCAAACCAAATTATAATTTCTAGTAGCTAAAATAGAGAGAAATTGTTGAGTCTTTTAGGGGCGACTCTAATTTTGTTTGTAAATGGGCAGAAATTTGTCTTAGAGAGTAAAACACTCTTGAAACATGATTCAGAGATGCCCAACTCCAGTTCTAAGATACTGGTTTCCAGCTCAGTCTGGTAGTTCCCCTCCTCAAACACACTCACTAAAACTGGCAGTTAATATGAGTTGAATGTGGTGTGTTTCAGCAGGAAAATCTCCAAACCAGGCTGGACTCCAGCCCTCCGGGACCGGAGTTGGGCACCCCTGATCTAACTGAATTTGAAATAATAATAATAATAATCAGAGACTGATAATAAAAGTACTACTTTTCACTTTTCACCTATGATACCAGTCTATGCAGAGGCAGTTTCAAGTTCAAAGGTAAAAGCAGCACTGTTCACGTTGCATTAATAATCAGTATTTTAACAGTCAGAGCCACTGAATATGAGTCCTACAGAGTTGACCAGCAACTTTTTTCCCCCTCTACATTCTATCCAGAAAATTCACAACTGACCGTCACCCATTGTCTACATGTTACAACACAGTCTGTATGCTCATATGCCTGAAAACGAGTAATTATTGTGGAACTTAGAGGCAATTTGGTGGCAACATGACAGGTTACACCAAGATGACATGTAACAATGTGGAAAAGGTTTGTTTTAGAGTGTGCTGCTGAGGATTTCAGAAACTTGATCATTTGTTTGGTCATCTGAGTCCACATCCTGAGCTGCCGTGACCACACTAAATACAGACACCATGTTTGCCACTGTGGCGTTTCTATCTGTCTCCTTGTCTTCCTCCGGCCAGTGAGTACTGTCTCTGCTGGGGGAGGTTTCACTGCAAGATTCCACAAAGATTCTGCGCATGTTGGGTTTGCTGTCTCTGTGAGCATTCTTCCGCTCGTCCAGGCCATAGGAGGCGGAGGGGGAGTGCGGTAA
Organism: Brachyalestes nurse; assembly: GCA_037974405.1. NCBI lineage: Eukaryota > Metazoa > Chordata > Actinopteri > Characiformes > Alestidae > Brachyalestes > Brachyalestes nurse. Next base: position 38,480,562 of record JBBPCY010000109.1, on the reverse strand, counting down.
AGAGCGGGGCAGCTCCAGTGGCAGGTCCAAATCACTCTGTCTAGTGTAAACTCCCTCAGAAAGCGAGGGCGTCTGGCTCTCGCTCTGGACGCGCAGCCAGCGATGTGGCCCACCGAAATAGCTCCTCTGGGGGTGGCTCTTTGACAGCAGCTTCCTCTTGGCCGGTGGGTCAGCCAAAAACTTGCAGCGAGACGCCTTGTCTGAGGACTTGGTGGAGTAAGTGGACAGAGACAGGTCCTCCAGGTCTTTAGTGCAGGACTCTGTTTCCAGAATGGCTGTGGAGCAGGCGCTGTATTTGAGGTCGTGCATCTGCAGGACGTCCGGGGCGCTGCCGCTCAGGGCATGCACAGCCTGATGGGACAGGTCTTGAGCAGAGGAGTAGACCAGGTCTAGATCCCGTGGGCTCAGTGCATCACTGGAGTCATAGTCACTGTCTGTGGGGAGGAAGACCTCGGAGCAGCCCTCTTCATCCGAGCCTGCCTGGGAATCTGAAATGAAGAGATGAAATAATGACCCACTCCACTCCAGTGCTAACACCGTCATTAACATCAAGCTTATTTCCACTGAACAGATTTGTTCTGCTGAAATGGCATCAAACCTAACAAATGATTGTAAAAGTTAGCCAGAAAGACATTTTACTATTTATTTATTTGTATTTTAAATTACTACTCTTTCCAAGCAATCTCAAGAACACATGGTCGATCCATAGCACTAAAACAAACAAAAAAAATTATAATATTATATTACGCCAAGGTACCAACAATATATACAACTCTACCTGATAGTTGGGTTGATTTAGCTTTGTTGTGTTTTGGATGCATGTGATTTAACACGCTACAGACCAGTTTGCGAGGCCAGATGTGAACTCATAATAAGAATGCAACAACTTGGTAATCTTGTGGTGCTATATTGAGGCAAAATCTGTCATCCCTTCTAAAACTCAGCCCCCAGATTCCTCTATTCCATGCTTTTTTTAATGTGCTGAGTGCAGTTCTCTCAAATGTAAATTGAACCTTTAACCAAACATATGTACCAGTTCTTTCCACATTGTAATGACTTCAGCTGTGTCACTGGAACTGTGAATGACAGAGGTCACTTAGTCTCACTGCTGACCCACCATCCTGGTGATATCCAAGTATAGTCTGGTGTAACAGGACTGTCTTGCCTTAGCAAGAGGTAGTATTTAATTGTATTGTATGTATTGTTTCTTGGCACATGTGACACATCTATAAGTTTACAGCTGTTTATAAAATATGGAATCTGCTTTCAATGGTGGACATCACAATTTGAGCTGCTGTGTATGTTCTTTCACACTGCATTCATAGTCAAAAATTAAGTTTGGCTGCCTGTATATTTAAAAAAAACAACTAGTAAATTAAAGTCTAAACTCTTAAGCTGTTTAATTCATGTTTATACTATAACAAACATGTTTTACCGCTTGTAGCCTTTCTTCTTCTCATCTCTGGAGAGGGAGAGGGTGTTGGTAGATAGTCTGTGGTTGAAGAGGTGGAATCATTCTTCTGTGCTACAGGCTCTTCACTCGCATCTACCAGCCAGGTGATGGGCACCCCACCCAGAGGGTGCTTGTATCGGGCATACTGCAGGGCATCAGTGATCCACCGAATATCTCGCCACATCTCATCCATTTGCTATGAAAACAGCACAGATAACAGCATTGTTAAAAAAACTGAAGATCCATCCGGTTATTCCAGTTTTGATAACAGCTTCAATGGATTAATTGACTCCAAGAGAGACATCTGCTATTTTGAAAGGGACTAATTTGATTAAGTGCTAATTGTCAGTTCAGAAGCAATCTGTTCCACATAGGTGCAGTTGTACTGCTGTACATCATGAGCTGAGCTGCGCCAGCCAATATGTAGTCGAAATGCAGCAGGCTAAAACTTCAGGCAATCCAAGAGTCAACAGAACAAAGGATTAACGTGCCACCACATCTTACAATAAGTAATATCGCAATTCATATTGTTCCAGCAGTCTCCTTTTCTAATTTTAGTGGCTCAGAATAGCTCTTTAGAATTTCCAGACTTCAGACGAACTCCCAGTTTGTGCTGAAATAAAGTGAGAAGTGTGTTTTCAATCAGAGCTGTTGACTTCCACATAGTGAATCTCCTCAATTCCCACTTTCATATTTTCCATTCTTGAAACTTACTATGCAATTGTATTTACAAGGGGCTCATTTCACACAGGAGGGGAAAATGCAGAAAAAAAACGAGGCAGGGTAGACGAAAAAAAAAAAGCAGCAATTTGAGCTCCTTCTAGCAAATGCCATGTGAGATCCAACTTATGGGAATGAGGGTTGACACCAAAGGATGACTCCTTTGGAAAGTATGCTGGGGCTAATGACAAAGGAGGGACTGCAGTATGACAAGTGAAATAATATAGAAGGGGTTGCTTTCACTTGCAAGTGAGGGCAATTCAGTGCTCATTTTGATGTTGTTGGCTGGGAGGTACTGCAACAAATTGGTGAAAAGTGCTCAAAAGACGGTGACGTCTGGGCTCTATTTGGTTCATGAGCATCAGTCTTCTGCTACTTGAAATAAGAACATTTGCAGAGGTCTTTTAATTTTTAGAAATTCCTAACATTAACCTTTCTAAGCCCTTAAGCTTAAGACATTAGTCTACACATAAACAGTTCTTCATATTTGAAGTTTGGAGGCCACAAAACTTATTTAAAAGTTGGGTGTGGGTGTGAGATGCAATAAAAAATCAGTTAAATTAGGTCTAGATAACATACTGTACCTGCCCCAAGTAAACGCTTACTTAAGAGTATTTTGTGTCACAGAGGCTTCATCCCTGAATGACGCTATTTGCCGCATGTGTTTAAAAATGCATGTTTTGCGGTCTGTCTCCCTTAGTTCCTTGACAGGACCTCACAGTGGAAAACTTCGCCTCTCACACAAGAGAGGGCCCTTAAGCGCTTTCCACCAACGTGCCATTTTGACAGACGTGGCCCTTTTTTGCATGCTTCTCGGTGGAACATTAAAATTTTCATGCTAATTGATGCCACATTGCGTAGCCACACACAGCCACGCAGTCACTCGCATTGATTGGTATTCTGTTTCTCCCCTCATCACTCTTAGGCAGTGTGTAATCTGCGGTTAGAGTGCCGCTTTTTTCCACAGCCTCTTGGACCCGACATCACACAAACACTCTTGTGGTTTTGTGGTCAATCTCAATTAATAGTCCAGACCGTGGTGGCGAAGAGGGATTATTTCAGCCCAGCGCTCTGAACAGACAGCTCTCTTTCAAGTCCTGTTGTAAGACTCTGCTAAGCTGGTATTGAAATTTCAAACTAGAAAAACAAGCCATTTTACAGTTTATATGTCTAGTAGTTATACTTTATGACATCAATAAACTATTCTAATTGGATTATTAGCTTAAGTTGTTTTTGTAGTTTGACGTTTCACACACTTCAGTGTGTCTGGGAATATGCATAAAAAACATCCCAACTGTGTAGCACATTATCAAGTTTCATTATTGGCCTTGATATCATGAACATGTGATAGACGGATGAAAGAACAAGAAGGGCAGTGTAGAAACAACTCGAGTACGTGAGAGAGCGTCGAGTCTATAATACTAAACACCCAATAAATACCTGAATAAAGTCCAGTATATGCTGGTGTCTCTGTTTAGCAGTCGCCAGTTCAGTGTCGGTAATGGCCTCTCTTAAAGCCTGCTGAGTTATCAAGGCGTCCAGGTCGAGCACAGAGGACAGGCGGCAGTACAGGCCGATAAACTTCTCCTTATATGCGCAGAAGTGAACTACATACAGACATACGGAGACAGGAAAGGGAGAAGTTATACAGTATCTCATTATAGCTGTAATACATAATAGCTGGCTTCTTAAGACTCCCAAGTTTATTTGGTTGGTTTTATGCTGTGTAAAGCCAGGATCCCTCTGAATTATTTACAGAACACTCAAGTACCTTGAAAGGCTATCATTATTTTCCCCTGAACACTGACAATTCTTGCCATCAGTGCTGCTTTTAATGGAAATCTGTGGGTGGTTTGTAAGTGTCTGCCGTTTAGACCGAAACGACTCCATGGTATCAAATTCCAAATTTGAAAGTTCAAAACTTTCCAAATTACATCCCATCAGCCCGACAAGCAACTGAGCGTTCTAAATTATAAGCGTGGTTATGCATATCAACAGGATTTGGTTGTTCGCAACAAAACAAAGTCAGCAGTTTTAATGAAAAAATGATCTGTTATTATTTACACGGATTTTGTTCAATTATGATATCGATGTCTCGTTTAACCTTTCCTCATTTTAACACAGTCTGGAGCAGGAGGGGGTGTTTGGCCAGCCGCAGAGTAGACGGCTCTCCTGCTGCTGTGTTGGTCAGTGTGATTTACTGAAGCTCCACTGGGAGCGTGATTGGGGGCAGAGGAGAAGGTGGGGGTAAGGAATCTGTGGACTTTATAAGGCCAACTGAGCTAATATTGTAGGGGTTGAAACAGAAGCCAGTGTACCGAGCTCAAACATTTGAAGAGGGAGGTTGAGGAACCCCGAGTGGGGTGTGTAGGGATTGGCCTGGCCCGGGGCAGTGCACACGTCGTCTGAGGCAGGCAGCAGCAGAAGAAAGGACACATTGTGACCCAGCTCTAGCACCTCCTGTGTGTAGAGACGGAAGTGCTTGGCCTGCACAAGGGACAGACAGACGACACACACACACACACACACACACATTACTGTCAAAGGGAAACAATGGCACACCACACATGCCTGGTGGTCAACCAAAAACAAAAAAAAAGACAAAGTGAAGACTTCAGAGGTTTACATCATTAAAACTTATGTTTGCTTTTCATGAACTGGAGTTTAATGATACGTTTAATTGAACTCAACAGACTCATCCGAATATCCTGAAGCTGTAGGTATAACAGTTGGAGTGATATGACAGAAGAACCACTTTTGATTCTTGAACCTAGATGGATTTGATTTTTCAATAATCATTTTTTAAATGAGATGCTTTAACGAGTTTGAATGACTTTTTAAAGCTTAAAGAACCTTTACATCATTTAAAGTGTCTATGCTAATTAAATCGCCCTATAATTGTACATTTAAGCCAGAAGCAGGAATACATATACAATGCATTTATTTGAAATATTTCTTGCATGTAATTTGCCTCAAAAACCTTCTGTTTAATAAATATCATTCTGTATATATTATGTAAATACTACTAACATGATGTTACCCCCTAGAATACCAATGTCTGTGGTATTATCTGCATATATCTGTAGTATTATGTGAGTTTTGTGAGATGAAAAAATAACGATAATGATGTGAAAAAGGAACTTGGAAAAAATAGTGTGTAAAAACATGATTAAGTTCGTCATTATTCATGCGATTTTTTCTGTGAGGGTGCTCATTGCGTACGTGTGTTCATATCTGATATCTGAGTAACTACTCTCAGTAACTGCTGCGCTGCTGTAATAAGCGTCAGTGCTGGCAGTGTGCTGTACAGTACCTGGTGTAGAGGTAGATTGATCTGGCGGAGCAAACTCTTAATGGCTGTCTGGAGCTCGCAGAAGAGCAGGGGGGCATGGCAGTCTGCCGCCTGATCTGCTCTTTCCACCTCCTCAGGGCCAGACAGAGTCTGAAGCCATTCCCACTCATCCCTGGGTGGGAAGAGACGGCGCTCAGTAAACACACATACACACATTCTCGCGCACAGAAACACACCAGCAACATATCTCCCTCTGCTGAGGCGCCCAGTGTAGAGTGTACCACTCCATGCTCCCATTACGTGATGGTGGAGTTTCCAGGAGTGAGTGGGCAGCCAGGGAAGCCGCGCTAGCTCCTGATATGGAGAGCTAAAACTCTGAGTGAGTAAAATGTTTGCCACCAACCACTAAACGCCTCCTTATTTTCAGTTGGAACGTCTAGTTCTGAGACAAAATGTGGGAAAGTTCCATTAGTGCCACCCTCATACTGAGCTGGGCTCGGTGGAGAGGAAGGCACTTTACTCCTCTGGTGAATGTATCAAAACTCACAGCAAAGCTACCTGAGTGCATATTTGGAAGTCTAGATAGCATCAGACACCTCTAGCTTATAATCACAAAAAAACCAGAGCATTTACTCTATTAAAATGAACATTCACAAGTGACACATTCCAAGACTTTGTCCCCTTTAACTCGTTAAAATCTGCCGCCAGACTTCTTATGACATGTCCATGTGCTTGCTGGGCAGAGTAAAGCGCTTGAGCATATGGAATTAGAGCTCACTTGTGCTACTGGGTTTTATATCACTATATAATAGAAGCACAAATCTGCTTTCATTGTTGGATACTACAAATGTAGTTGGGGGGTTTTCACCCAATTTGTTAAATTCAGCAAGTGATTAGAAGTGTGTTTTCTGTGACTTATTTTCACACCACGCTTTTGAATTTGACTGTACCTAAATAAGAACAAAGTATGTATGACAAAAGCTTTAATGCTTTTCTGCTGTGACAAAAGCATTAAAAAATCCTGTAACTAACAAACAATAGTTTTCGCTCAAGATTAAAGAGTTTAAAAGAAATCACTAACACTTAGCAGCAGGACCCAATGACTTGTCACTTTTGTTTTCATTCACTTTGTGCACTTTAAGCTGTTTGTAAGCATTCAAAGTCTGTAGACGTTTTCACACATTTTGCCTACAGTTCATTTAGTTGAATTTGCAATGTATCACAAAGTAGAAAGATACTGACACAGTCAAAAGCTGATAAGCCACAGATGGTGTAATAGAGAGCATTTTACTCCAGCTCACTGGGATACATAAGTATCTGGGCGGTAAGCTGTTGGAAAAAAGAGAATTTCTTTGCTCCAGAGATTTTCCTCGAGCCGTGAGTGGGCATCATCCTGTGTGAGCCTCCCACTGACTTCCACGCTCCGGCCCCATAGTAAATTTAGTTTTACTACCACACCGAGCGGCAGGATAATGCTCTCCCTGTCTGGACCTACCTACCGGGGTCAACGTCGTGACCTGAGATGAAAATAAATAAATAGCTCCTTTACCGAACAAAAACAAACAGGAGTTTTGTTTTGCTCATAAAAAATGGCCATGTCAAGAAAGTATGTTCGCCTGCGGTGAGGGGAGCATTCCACGACAACCCAGAGCTCCAACATATTCAATATTTCATCTTTACAGGCACACTCTCTCTTCATTTATTCATTACACCAATGAGAAATGTCCGTTTGTTGGCTCCTGCATTATACAACTGGTGTACAACTGGATTTATTCACCAGAGATACAGAAAGCTCTCACATGGAAAGCTTTGCGCCGTGTGTGTATCATGTAAGACAATATATTCTGCACAAAGCAAGATAATTATCATGTGTGTGTGATCTATTTCGCCTCTTGGATTAAACTCAAGGACTTGTTCTAAATCATGGTCAGAACAGATAAAGTTTTGTGTAGGAGAGAGGCATTACATTATAATGCACAAGAGTTTCATTTCTCCATTTGATTACAAACCAAGACCCAAAGAGATTAATCTCAAAACATGTCTTCTTCTGCTTTTAAAACTATTAAGATCCTCTCAATTAAATCTCAACAGTAAGAAAGAAATATTCATGATCCTAATGTTGTCCTAATGTTGATCATTAATGTAAATTTAAAATGATTTTTCCTGTTTTGTACAAAGTATATCTTTTAGAAAGAAAAAACGTCCAATACGGTTTTGAGCATCTGACCTGGAAACATTCCAGTTTTCCCGTATTCTGGCATGGCAGAGCATGTTGGGTGTTCGCTGAGGAGCCAGGACTTTGATCTGGTCCACAGAGCTGCTGAGCTTCAGGTAGCCCAGGTACAGGCCTGGAGCGAGCCGATGCTGACTACGCCGCTGGTACGCTAGGATATCCTGAAAAACCCAACACACAGCATCAGTCCGCTCATTCGTAATTTAAAACATGCAAAACAGTAATTGAGGAACAAAAAGACGAGCAATACTTCAATAATAAAATGTGCAAGAAAGGCTGAAAGCGGCCGATGTGTGATACACTGTTAATATCCTTATACTTCAAAATGTGAAAGTGCAAATTGAACTCATTTGTGCAATAGCAACACTGGTCCCTCAAAATAAGTTCTACAATGGTCCACACAGTAGATCTACCAGGGGCAGCTGGTGGCCTAGTGGTCAGGGAGTCGCCCCTGTAATCAGAAGGCTGTGGGTTCAAATCCCAGACTGCTAGTGGCACCACTGAGCAAAGTCTCCACACACTGCTCCCTGGGTGGCAGCCCACTGCTTCACTTGGTGAATGGATTAAATACAGAGAAACTGAGTGCTATGGTGTGTTGATGCATGACTATAACGGGCCACTTTACTTTTACCTGTATGGTGATGAGCAGGATATCTAGTGCGTAGGGTTCCTCTGGGGTAGACAGAGACTTCCTCTGGCTCTGCAGTTTGGACACCTGCATCCACTTCCCGTTAAAGAAAGAGTACAGGCTCTCCATCTCCCTTACTGTCACAAGCAGCACGTTACCATGGCGATCCTTAATGGGCTCGTAGTGGACACGGCCCAAGTTGTGGGTGCCCAGAAGGTTCTGCGTGGACAGGAAGATGAATGACTGTGATTAAGACAGGATGTTCTCTAGAATGCTGCAATTCTGATTCAATAGTCTTCTTATGAGTTCAGTGAGTCTATAGTGCAGACAAAAGATCAAGTGGACATAACAGCGCAGTAAGGGGGAGCTTTTAATGAGTGGCTTCGAAAACAAATGGCTTAAGCTGCTGGATGCCAGCAACTAAAACTGCCCAATTTCATGCAGTCTGTACTCAAGCATACACAAACTACACAGCCACCCACTCATACACACCAAGGAGAAACGTTATCAGTTTCTCACTGCGGATTATCAGACGCAATTCAATTTGTGTGTGAGGCGAGGCTGGAATCTCATTAGGCTAATAAGATGCTAGCGAAGCTAATGATGAGCTGGCAGACCTGCAACTGGCCAGCGGCAGCCAACATCTTCTGCCTGGACTGCAGTGTGGAGGAGGACGAGTTGGAAATAGCCATGCTCTGCCTGAGCCACCGGACATCCTCCCACATACACGAAAGCTGTAGAATGAACATGCATTTTTTTAAGCACATTAAAAAATCATTTGAAAGATTAATGCATTAACTGCTATAGTTACTTTCAGTGAGTCAGATTTAGTGTACCAACTGTAGTGGCAATGAGAATGTAATTATGATGAATAATCCAATGAATAACAGCACAATGGAACAGCGCAGAATAATTTGGGTCAGTGTGTTCATTATGAGATAGAATAAACCATCAGAAAATATTTTGACAGACGTCTCTGCCGTTTCATAAGAATGTACGGTTTACAAAAATACCTACAAACATGCCATTACTTAACTAGAGCAATTCTGCTCCCTCCATTAACCAGGCATAGTGGTCAGCCGGAGTGTTTGTCATACCTTGGTAAACCACAGAAAGTCCTGCATGAGGGAGCTGCTGTAGGAGTCCTCCACCTCCACGATGGGAATCTGATCCTCATTAGTTACCAGCAGACTGTCCTTATGATAAAACACTGCAGCTATGTAGATCCCTCTGGAACCCGGGCGAGAGGACACACTCAGTGCATAAGAGATTACCCAGGATGACAGAAAGCAGCAACACATGCCATCGTGAGAGCTGAGTTAAACATATAATGTATACTGACCTTTTGAGAGTTTTAACAAATTTGGTGGAGGAATGAAAGAGGTGTTTCAGGCTCCTGGAGACAGACTGCTTGCGACTGGTGTTCTGCAGCTTCGAGGTGTCTGAAAGGGAGATATAAGGTTTGCTCACACTGAGGACAGACGGACCCAGACATAATACTAATAGCAAAAATAATAACTGGTCATAATAAGCTGAAGCAGTGCCTTCGCTGCAGCACCAGCTAAAAGAAGGCGATGATGGCGTCGGGAAAAAGCAAAAATGGTGGCGTAAAAATAAAGATGGGACGAACCATTTTTTGTAAATGAGATGGGAAGTAGGCAGAACTTTAAAGAACCACCACACAAAGCGAAGATTCCACACTACTTCATTTCCCCCCCCCAGAGTCATCGTCCAAGCTGAGAACCATTTAGGAACTTTTTCTTTTGAAGAGTGTAAGCTGTAGTGTCTTCGTGCAGAAGGGGAGAAAAATAAAGAGTGTTTTTTTTTTAAGAGACCAGGTCACAGACTTGGTGTTTTTGTCCCCAGTAAAACAAACATGTCTGGCAGTGAAAACATGTAGATTATGCGGGCACAAGAAAGGAGCATATTTTATAAGGAAAGAGAAATGGGTGAAACAGAGATGGATCGTGTGAGCGAGTGCCTCAGGGCAGCTAAAGTGTAAGGGTCAGGAGGGTCACGCCACCGACATGAGAGTTATCTACAGCTTTTTAGCTGCGTATCTCCCGCTTCAAATGCAGCCATATCAGTGCGCCTTTCAGTGATGCCTATCTTCAGACGACCCTGTTTTCATGAAATTAAGCGTCACGTAATTGCCCCCCGTGTAAACAGCAGGGCAGACGGAACAATTCGTGTGGCTGAGAAGCTGTTTACAACGTGCAAGTGACCATTAGAAAAACCCAGTCACCAAGAGAGTAATCACGCTAGCTCTAGTCTCTCTGTCTCCACGGAAGGGGGTGGAGGAGGGGGCAAACTTGAAGTTGAAAAACTCCTATTAGCCCCCTCTGTAGACTGCTGTGTCTTATGAGCCCCAGAGGAGTCCTGTCCTTTCAACTCAACAATTGGTAGCAGTATCCAGTTAACAGAATGAAACGCTTCATTCTAGTTCGGCCAGTGGTAAGTCTATCGTCTAAACTGGAACTATATTCCTCACAATATCTATGTACAATAACAAGTTTAATTGTTTTCGATTGTTTTATTTGATTAGTTACATGAGTAATGTAACGCTATCATGAAGACTTGATTTAAATCAGTTACTTGACTGAAATTCAACTGCTTAAACTTTAGGAATCGGCTTAGTGATTACTTTGCGATTTGAACCAACATAGAATCTGTAGGTCAATCGAAACATTCTGCAAGCTATACTTCATGAACAATTAGAAAACAAATAACTTATGTGTGCATTACTGAAAGAGAGGAAACCCACACCAGTTGTACGGCTAAATGTGTTTATATTTCCTGAGCTAAAACGCATGTTAATGATTACCCAGTTAACTGTCAAACTAATATAATGAACAGAGACTAAGATCATGATAGTCCTAAAGGATATGCATTCAGTTTCAGTAAAACGTCAACAATGCAAAGGATGATTTTAGCTGCACAAAACAATACTACACGCACAAAACTTCTCAAATTAAATAATCATTAAACATTGCATTTTGTACTTTTGAACACAAATGTGGCATTGATCGAAAAAGGAATCTGCACTTGAATGAGTATGAAATACTATCAGAACGCTTTTATTATTACCAGCGATAATGCATTTTTGTGCTATACACTAAATTCATTAATAAACTTAATTTAGAAAATAAATATATACAAACTCATTGTCTTTAATATCAAAATATGTTTTTTTTTCACACTTAAGTCACTCAAACTTAAAACAATCTTAATACACAATTTTACTTGATTGATTCAAGGCAATGATTTCCACATTCATTACTTTTTTACTTTTCACTATGTCTTATCACTTTCTATAGTATGAGTAACATCAGAATAACACTGATCGCTCATAACAGGGGTAACTTGTGTCACCATAGCTCTATTTGCTGCTCTGGTCATCCTAAAGACATGCTATCCACATCTGACACTGGAGGCATTGTGCAGTGTGTACAGGGTACGAGAAAGCAGTGATTCAGTGATTTGGTGGATGAAGAAGCTTTCAGTAAGCATCGCTGCTGCTGCTACTGCATGTGCTGATAACTCAGCCACTGAATTTCTATTTATTTCTCGCTCTGGAGGTTAACTGACTTTGACAAGTGGATTATACGACATGAGTGCATTGGCCTCCTGTGCCGCCAAACTGTCACCCCAAATAAATAAAGAAATGCTTTTTCATTTATGGAAATAAAAAAATGGATCACCTTTGATTAATGACTTGGCAATCCATCTGTCTGCCGCGCGCACCGAGTGTGACCATGAAATGAGGTGAGTGAGAGTGAAAGAGAGTGGGAGTGTGTAAGAGAGATGCAGGGGAGGAGTGCTGGTAGCATTCTCCATTTTCTAAGTAATTTAGTGAAGGTCAACAGAGCCTTTTCAACATATGCGAAGCTAGCGAGCTCATCTATAATGGTCCGAGCAAGACTTTCCAGACCCCCACTCACAGAAGCAGCTTACATAGTCGGCAAGAGAGCGGAGCTGAGGTGGTGTGCGTGAGTGTGTGTGTGTGTGTGTGTGTGTGCGTGAGTGTGTGTGTGTGCGTGTGTGTGTGCGCGTGTGTGTCTGTGTGGGTGTCGCTGTGTCTCATGCTGGAACACAGAGAGCTGTGTGTAGCACACACACACACCCCTCGGTCTGTGAGCACCCTCTCAGCTCCACATATACACATCATAAATTAAGATAACCTCCCCTTAAATGAGCAGCGTTTTTTTGCCATGGTTTTTATAGTGGTGGCATTGTACCAGCGCTGATTAATTTTGCAGATTTATTTTCGAACACCGTCTCTCCAAAAATAAACTAGGTAAATACATCGCCCCTGCCAGCATGTGTGCTTGAGCGTACGGAACACACACGCGCATGCACACACACACACACACATGCTCAGCGAGACACAAACAGACGTGAGAGAGTACTATGTCTCGAGCACTCAAAATCAGAGCACTTTAAAAAGCTTAATTCTTCTTGAAGTAATGAATGTAAGAGGGGGGTTTTCTGTTAGACAGAGTGGGAGGCAATGTTCTGTTTTTCTACTTAAACATCACAAATCGCGGGGGAGAAAAACCCAAACTCCCTGCGAAAAACCCAAAACAACTCTCAAATAGTCTTTTTCTTCTAGAATCACTTGTGCAGTATAATGTCGTTCGAGACTCTGGCAACCCCCCCCCCCACACCCCTTGACATCATTGACTCATGTGTTGACTCATAAACAGATGAGTGATACAGACTTTTTTCTCTCTCTCCTCCCGCCAGTGGCGGCGCGCATAACTGCCTAATGAAGCTGGTGTTTGTGAGCGCTGAGCTACTGTCAGCACAGTGAACAACACTCCTCTATGCCCCTCTAGCCAGCTCCTGGATTAGGGAGTGGGCCACGGGCCAAAGCTGACGCTCCGCTCTTCACGTATAGCCGCTGCGCTACGGCCGGCCTGCCCTGATCTGCAGAGGTGTTTGCACTCCGGCCCTGTGATTTACAAAGCTACAGTATACCAGCAACACGCTCGGCCCATAAATGCATGGAATCCAAAATGGATAAATGTATTAAAAGATTATTTATGTACATAATTCCCCAGCGCCCCTGCTCCTGTCTCCTGGCAGGTCCTGAGGAGGGTGGAGGAAAGAGCCTGAGAGAGGGCGCATTCACACTGCTCTGGATAGTCTATAGTGGAGTAAAAACATTTTTTTACCACGCTTCATTTCTCCACTTTAATACAGAGTTAATCTACTGGAAGAAGTGTGGGCTTAAAGCAAGACGAGAAAAAGAAAAAGAAAAAGAAAAAGAAGGAGAAAACAGCTCTGGTGAGTAGGCAGAGAAAACAGAAGAAAAGAGGGTGGAGGGAGAGAGAGAGAGGGGAGGGAGGGAGAGAGAGAGAGAGAGAGAGAGAGGGAAAGAGAGAGAGAGCGAGAGAAAGAGCCTTATGAGGGCTATAAAGAAGAGATGAAAAACACAATAAAGAGAGAGAAGAAACGAGGGCTGACAAAAAAGCTACAAGCTGGTTGAAAAACACAGTTGATGAGCATGACGTTATTTCTGCATTCACCATCTGAGCTTCTCATGCTGATGTCAGACTTTTATATCCGCAGCAGAATCAAAGCACAAGAAGAAGGACGTGTGTCTGTTTCAAACATTCACAGCCAGCAATTTCTGGAACAGCGTGGGAGAGCGGCAGTGATACAATAATAACTATTAAAACTACACCCAGGTACTTTCGCTCTTAAAAAAAGGTTCCTGCACATCTCATTTACCAAAAAAATTGGTTCTTTAAAAGGTATTGCTCCACAGGGCTTTTTGGCATTTGGCATTTTGTTAAATGCGTATTCTATACCAGCTACAGTCACACTCATTGGCTTATTTTCCTCAGGCTTCAAAAACCGTCTCATCAATAGAACATTAACAATAGTGTATCATTGCCTATAGCTTATCGCCATTTCAGCAAAGAGTAGCAAATATCATAATAAAACTCAGTTGTTGGTGATCCAGCTGTATTTCTGAATGTCTCAATATTAGAGTCAGATATGTTACACTAAGGCTGGATCTAAATTCTTCAGGAGAAAAGCTCTACACTTCACCAATTACTGGCCTTCAGTGATGAATGAAATTAGTCTGAATCCAGCTGTATTAACCATATCTTAATGATAACAGAAGCAAATAACCATATGCAAGCATGCAGTACATCTATTAAATCATTATATACATTACATACATGGTCTGTCAAAAATATAAAGACACAGCAAATTGACTATGAATGCATTGAATTTACATATTAAATAGAAAGCTGTTTGCCTCCTGACATTTTTCTTTGCATAATATGCGAAGAACAAGCAATGGACAAAAGCATGACCTTTAGAATAATGTCATACTCCACACGTGACCCCTTAGTTGTGATGTCAGTATTAATCAGAAATCAAACCAGCGTAAACCTTCAGCTGCTTAAACCACCTTTGGGTCAAAAGACATGATTTCATTCATCTTTCATTCATTTGGCTTTACTAACCGTTTGGAAAAGAAACCTGTCAATCATTTAGCAAAATCCAACTCAAATACTTTGATGACCATGAAGCGGAGTGTAAAATATGCCATGATCATCATAGAATTTTATTTTAAAGACAACATTATTGGTTATTATAAGCTTCCATCACAATGTGATGACTTTTGCCCAACCCAAAAAAGTTTTTGAATGTTTTGCTAGCTTCCACCTAGCAAAATGTTCAGCTAGCTTAGCCTAATATTGTGTATCTGTTGGAAATACATCACAATATGGAAGGAAAGGGAGTGAGTATAAAACGAGTGAGAATTTCTGATTCATGTTCAATAAAACTCACCAGGTATCCTCTCCCTATTTGCACCAGTGTTGACATGCAACTTCAAAAAATCATATCAAGTTTCATGCGAATCAGACAAAGTGTTCAGAGATTTGACTTGTTTTAGTCAATTATGATCCAAGTTTGAAAGATTATTCAACATATAGTCATCATATCAATTTTCATGTTTTTGATATGTCCCAACTCTTAGGCTTCTGTGAATTCTGAGCGAGCAAAATGATGAAAGAGCTTTGTCTCTAAGTCTTACATCTCTGGAGTTATGGACACGAAATCTAAAAGGATTCCAGCCTGGATCCATAAAAAATATCATTCACCACACCAACAGAGAAAAAGAGACACACAAACAGAGAGAGACATGCATATCGTCACTGTTGAAACAAAACTCTCCATGGTTGTCGTTTTGAATCTTTTGATAGATTTGAAACAGTGTACTGGACCTGGGTCTTTTCCCCTGTCCTGACTCGCATTTCACTGTTAGCTAAAAGAAAGTTTTGCTGTGAAGCCTGTATCACTTATAAATAATTTCCCTTTAATAAATGTACCTGGCTACCCAACATTCAGCAACAAGAAGCAGCCCTCATGAACCTTGGGAAGTTTGCAAGATATCATAGGAAGAAAAGGAAACCTTGAGCTGCTGATTTAATGCCAAGATAAACATGAAATTTGTGATTTTTATGGTTTTGTGTGATACTTTCTGGTAATAAAGTTTGTGTCACGACGTGAACATTCTATAATTCTCAGAGTACTGAGGTAAATGGGCACAAGCATATGTTGCTATCTTGATTACCTAACAATTGCATTATTAAGTCCATCAGATCTTTTGTGTCTTATCTGTTTCTTTATTACTCATACACTTTTTATTTATTTATTTCATACACTTTACCGTGATGAAAATACATGTACTTTAGTTTTTAATACATAAGGAAAAATAGGCACAAGTCTATGCTGATTATCTGGAGACAATGAGCCTTGACATATAACCGCCCCAGAGCTCATATTGAACTCCTCAAAGGGTTAACGTTACTATTTTGAAGATAAAGGTTTTGTTGCGACGGTGACAGAATGTTCTCTGAGAAAAAGTGTTATGGAGTGTGTGGGCTGATGTGTTTGTACCTCCACAGCTGTAGTGCTGGTGTGTGGCTCGGACCTGCTGGAGCAGCCTCTCCATGGCCTCAATATGCCCCCTCTTCCGCGACTCTCTACCATCGCACTCTTTCCAGTCTGGAATACACAGAAACATTCATATCAAACCTTAGTATAACACACAGTGTCACTGACACAAAGTACTGTTCTTATGAACAAGCACAAGCCATCTGACTGGTAATGATGCCCTCTTGTTGAGAAGATTTAGCCGCCTAAATGTGAGTGAGTGAGTGAGTTACACCCCAGTCCCATGAAATGTGCAGCCCTAAAAATCCTTTAAATGTTTGTTCAAGATTTTTTGAGAAAGAAATTCTTCAGAAACAATCAGTTTAGTTTATGTACTTGAAAGTAAGTAACTACCTACTTACTCACACAATATGCATCAATGACCTGAATGCAAGAATTCCAGCACGAAAAGATCAAAATGGATGCTGGAAGCTATTTGAAACAAATAAAACCAAGATGGCATTGCTTCTGCTATGTATTCACTATAAAAACCACAAAAAGACAGTCTGCTTTTCTTGTGTGATCATTTAAACTCTATATCAGGCAACTGGACTAAAAGCATTCCCAACTGTGTTTAAGGCTTTGGCAAGTACAGTCATTTACACTGTCCTGAAAAGCTAGATTAATACAGTTGTAGTTTAACTTGAGCTGAAATACTTATACAGAAAAGTTTATGGGTTAGTTCAAAGTCAGAATGTGTTGCATAGGTGGATGTAAAATGCTAATTCTTTTATTTCAAACCCATCATTACGGACTACCTTTTTATTTTTTGTTCTTCAACATACAGGAGAACAATCCTTATTTGTTCTCAGCGAAGCAGATTGATTTGACTCCATGTAGACCGAGGCTTCACGACAAATGAATGTGAACATAAAACATCAGACTCCCAAATTAGATTTGCCAAGCCACGTTTAAACCTCAATGAGCCACTTGAGATTTGCGACCCACGGTTTAAAAAACAGCACTTTAGAAGACAAATGAGCACACAGCATTAAACACTCTTTTTTTCCATGACAGACCTGCACATCATGTTTTACAGACATTTTACAATAAAAACATGAAAATAAATAAAAGAGACTGTAATATAAACATCAGCAGCTTTAGAAAAAAAGAAAAATCAATTTTCACAGCTAAATCCTAGCCCTGTTCTAATTATGGATTCATCATCTGCTGATGCAGAACTCTGGTGACACTGGCAGCTTACACGTCTTTCTTTCACTGGACTGCTTTTGAGGAGGCACCTCAAGGCCAGACACAGAAAATAGCCAATGCAGGATGTGACAGGAGTCGTGACAGTCAATTCAAGGCACAGATTCTACAAACTCTTCAACCATCTTTTCAACCAACCTTTTTCGATTGAATTACACATATAAATGCGGTCTAAAGATTCAAGAATGTTCCATTTAAAGAGTAACATTCTTGTGGACAAATCTATAATGCACTTATCATTACCTTGCATAGCATTTGTGCAGACGTGCGGTTAAAACAGTGTTAACTTACTGGAGGGAACAGCGCAGGGTGGCTGAGAGAGCTGTGACGGCCCCCAACCCTTCATGTTGTAGGCAGATACACGAACATAATACTGACGTCCCTACAAGAAGCCGAGAAGGACACGCAGAAGCACTGCAGTTACAAGTGAAGTTGTTGTAAATTATTGTAACACTTGCTCTGATGAGACAAAACTGCAATTCACACACAGACACACACACACATACACAGACACACATTATTCATGCAAATCAGCTATAATATTAAAACCACCTGCCAAATACTGTGTAGGTCCCCCTTGTGCCACCAAACCCTAACATTTACTCCACAAGACCTGAAAGTATGCTGTGGTATCTGTACCAAGCTGGTAGTGGTACATCCTTTAAGTCCTACAAGGTGGGGTCTCCATAGATCAGACTAGTTTGTCTCACACATCCCACAGACGCTTAACCACACTGACATCTGACATCTGGGCCATTTGGAATCCAGCTCTTTGTCTTGTTCCTCAAACCATTCCTGAACAGTTTTGACAGCGCACACTTATACTTATCATGAAAGAGAGCACTTGGTCTAGGTAGGTGGTATGTGCCCAAGAAGCATGCAGGGCCCAATATTTCCCAGCAGAACATTTCCCAGAGCGTCACACCACCTCCACTGGCTTAACACTTACAGTACATTATGGTAAGCAACATGATTTAAAAGAAGACATGATACATCAGTCTAGGCTACCTTCTTCTGTCTGCACTGGACAATTGAACTGTGTGTTTATTAGCTTATTCAGCCAGTTGTGCCATAGAAGTGCCTCTATGGGAATAAGGTAGATCAGCTAGCCTCCATGCACATCAATAATCAATAATGACTCTCTTGCCATTTCACCAGTTGTTCTTCATTGGACCGCATTTGGTAGATACAATCAGTAACTCCCCACAAGACCCAATCGTCTAACCATTACAATCTTACTCCTGTCAAAGTTGCTCAGATCCTTATGTTCGCCCATTTTCAACACATCAACATAAAGTACAAACTGTTCACTTAGTGCCTAATAAATCCCATCTCTTGACAGATGCCAATGTAATAAGCTATACAATGTTATTTACTGTACCTGTCAGGGATTTTAATGTTGCGACTGACTGGTACATAAAGAAGATGTATTTAAATGATTTAACTACGATATTATTGCTGAAACCTTATGTCTCAAGTCCAACAGATGTCTTTTAATTTGTGTAACATTTTCATAAGAAATTGACCAAAAGAAATGCAACATAAAATCCAACAACAAAAAAAAAAAAACACAAAAAATCTGTCAAAAGCCCGCCCCCCATTCCCTCTCCTATAAAGCTATAATTTATGAAATATGTTTTTTTTTCTTTATTCAGTACAGGAACATTTACAGCAAATCTTCTGAAAGAGATTTGCAATAATTTAACTAAGTTTGAAGACACTTAAAATGTCTTCTTAATAAAACATTAATTCTGTGATTTATATTTAATTCGGTTTAAAGCATGTTTACACTGTTTATATATGCAACCAGCAGGATACACAAAGGAAACAGAAACAGGAAAACCAAACCAACACTTAAGGGGAGCATGTTTGGCTGTTGGTACTTACTGTAGTAAGACCTGCTATTGTGCACCTCAGAGATATTAGATTCTCAAGGATCTGTTCTCCAGCCAACAAAGAGAAGTCCTTTAAACAACTCCACTCCACTGCCAGAAACACAAACCACACCAGAAAGCATGTGAGGGCAAATCACACACACACACACACACACACACACACACACACACACACACACACACACACACACAAACACACACACACACACA
>JBBPCY010000109.1:38438793-38456062 GCA_037974405.1 Brachyalestes nurse | reverse complement strand
GATGTAGCATAAGGAATAAGGTAGAATGTTACAGAATGAAACACAACCCGAATTGATAAAGAAAACCAGTCTTTTTTCATTAATTGTACACTACACACCTACACAAAAGGTATGTGTATGTACTATATATTTAAACGAAGCTAACAACTGTACCGCTGTAAAGTGTAGCGCACAGGTCTGCGTCTCAGCCGTTGTCCAGGGCAGGGTGGTGGTAATGGCATCACCCGTTAAATGGTTGGGATAATTTTCCAGGGGGTCCAGTGTGTTGGGCAACTGTGATTTTACATGTCTCATGAAAGTCCTCTGGAAGCACTTCATACTGACTGGTGTGAGTGCAACGGGACGATAGTCAGGCTACTTATTTGGCGATGGGTGGCTGTGAAGCATGTTGGACAGATGATGGTGCTCAGATATTGCAGATGTCTGTAAGAACATCTGATAGTTGATCTGCACATCCTCGGAGCATTTAACCAGAAATGTTGTCTTTTTGGGTAATCTTCCCAACGGGTTGATTCTAAGAGTTTTTCTCACATCGGTCATGGTCAGACAGAGAATCTAGTTGTAGGGGGTGGGTGTGAAAGGGCCCTCTCCTCTTTGATGTAATCCGGAAGTACACCACTCTAAAAACCTTTGCTAAATTTGTAGAAGCTTTGCTGAACTTTATGAGCTTGCTAAGTCTTCAGGGAAAATAGAGGATGGGCACTTTTCTCCTGAATGTGTTTTT
Organism: Brachyalestes nurse; assembly: GCA_037974405.1. Taxonomy (NCBI): domain Eukaryota; kingdom Metazoa; phylum Chordata; class Actinopteri; order Characiformes; family Alestidae; genus Brachyalestes; species Brachyalestes nurse. Next base: position 38,455,338 of record JBBPCY010000109.1, on the reverse strand, counting down.
CTCTTGTGTTTGTGTAGGGTGTTACGGTAGCTCTTGCATTTTCATTTCTTTTTATTTTCATTTATTTTCTATTTTTGCTCTTAGTTGTCTCATTCATTACTTTTGCTTAGGATCGTCCCAGAATCCATCATGTGGTCATCTTTCTCTCTCATGTAGTCTAACATCTTGCTACTGTGACTGTGAAAAAAAATATTAATAAACCTTAGCTGGTTTATCTGTAAAACTGGTTCATCTGTCCTGTACTTGGTTTTGGCAGCAGGTCCAGGGAGAGAGCTCAGTCTCATTATCCGTTACGGTCTGACCCTAGACCGGGTCGTAAGTGTGTGTTATCGGCTTGCTTTCTCTAATTCTCACGGTGGAGTAAATATCAGAGCTACAAGCATCTTCTGAAAAGTAATGCAAACTCACCGTTTCTGATGATTGCCAAAAGAGTTTTTTTTTCTTTCCCTCTCTCGCCGAGTGGGAGAGAGATCACATGTTCAAAGATATGCCAAAATCCATTAAAATGCACTACAGATGTAGCTCTCCTACTCCTTCTCTGATATCCGGTAGATGAATCCTCTATGAAGAGGAATATATCTCTTTCATGTGGCCTTCAATGACCTATATTGTTCAGAAGACACATCAAAACAAGAGAAATGAAGGTTATTGCAGTCTTAACAGCAGTGTAAACAACAGTGATGATGATGATGATGATGATGATGATGATGATGATGATGATTATGCCTGTAACGCATAAGCTCAAAATACACTTTTGGTCACTTTGGGGGAAAAAAATCTTTTCGCAAAGTCTCCTAATAAAACAGCTGGACTTATGCTTGGAGAGGCTCTCATAGACAAAAAAAAAACATCTGTCTGCCACTTCTGATTGGTAATGTGTCAGCCTCTCGCTGTTATGCTATGGTGCTGCTTCCCAGATGCTCAGCATATGGTTCCTAAAATGCATATGCACATATAATACCATATAATAAAGTACAGAAGAGCACTTTCTCAAGCAAACTCAACTCCACTCATCAAGTCAGAAAGTATACTGTGGTATGAGGCCTGCCTACTGTTGCAGTTCCACTTTCCAGCAGAGAAACTGCACATTGTGGAATTGGTGTCATACAGAAGAGCTCAAGAAAGTGATGTTGAAAACTAACCCGAACTGACCCATCATCACTCATCATACCAGATAAAACCCGACAGGATAAAGGTTTACTTCACACAAAGGCACTCTGAGAAATAATACCTAAATAAGATTTAGGGATCCATTTAGGGATGCTTAAACAGGCAAAGGGGGAGAACAGAGGGAAAAATCCAGCAAGATAATGTTTTTGTTCTCGTTTTTGATCTCTCCATACTGCCCTGTTTTACTCTGTATGGTGCTGAAAGCCAAAAGCAATGTGTTAGCCTTCACCTGTTTAATGTCTTTCTCCCAGTCAAATAAAATATTTACATTCTAAATGTCATTTACATTTATTTTAAAGGTGTTTTTATTGTAAAATATTAACATTTCTTAACTACACTAGAGAAAACAGCATTTTATGGCTGTATAAATGATAAAAGATTAAAATATTTTGACTGAACATATGAAATATTATTATTAAATATAGCCCTGGCAGCACTAATCTGTCCTCTCATGATATGCTGTTTTATTTTCTGTGCATTTTCTCAGACACGTGGATCTCTGTGTTAATTTCCATCAACAACAACAACAACACAAGTGAGGAATGATAAAAGTTCAAACAAATATTTCAAGCTTGAACATGCACAAAAATGCAAAATAAATAAGGTAACTGAACTTGAATCTGAAAGAAAGGACTACAAAACTGAGAAGTGGTTCATTAGGAACAGTGACTAAAGTGACCTACAATTAGATCTATAGGCAAAGACATCAGTAAAATATTGACAATACTGGTGAAAAGCTCACATTCAGTGGCTGTGAGGCTTGTGCATTAGTGTTTTATGTAAAGAAAAGCCTCTGTTCCTTAGTGCAGGACTTGATCAGACTTTGTCACCAAAAGCATACTATCCACCACTACAAAGAGAAAGATTATAGTAGGGTTGCAGAGATAAATGTGTATTTTAGAGTTCAGTGGTGTGGAAACCACTATCATTGATCTACAGTTAGGTGGAGAAAAGTCTTATGAGTCATTTCCTCCATGGTGGGATGAGTGCATGTCATACACCAGAAAATGGTACAGCAGGCCTGAATGCTTGACCACTACACTACATTTTTCTGTCAGGGTTGTTTTGTTGGCATAGTTTGGCTCAACTTGTCCCCTTAGAGGCAGAGGTCACTGCAAATCAATACAAAGCTGCTTGATCTGCTCACCCACTTCCACTCGGATCTGTGGAACACAAGGACCATCTGTAATAATGACAACAACAATAATAATAATAATAATAATAATTAATAATAATATGGGGTTAGGTCCATATCCAGGTCCATATGAATCAAAAGGCCTTCTGGAGCAGGTTTTATTTAATGATTTGATGGTTTTCTTTTTCAACCCATTCTTGATAGTGATTTTTTTTTCCCTCAAAGGAAGTTAGAAGGACTAAAAAAGGTCTGAGAGCTGATGAATGCTTACATCCCGAGGCAATAAAACATGTGGAGAATGACATGGTACTATTTCTAATGTAATACTGTTACAAACATTTTCTCACTATAAGAAACATTTAGTCTATACTTGTACTGTTTAGCCCCACTCCTCTCTGTGGTAGAGGAGTCATATCTGCTCCCCCTTTACTGGTAATGAAAGGGCACTGTAATGCACTCCGTATCTGTGTCTGGGTTGCTGGGGGAGTCTTTTAACTCAGAGACAAGTCAACCAGTCAAGCTGGCCCAGCAGCCAAGGACAGATTATTTTACTAATTTTTCCCTTTCTTACACTCATCTCAGGAACACCCATAATGAAAATGTCTCCCTAACATGGCTCTTTTCACTAGGGTGAAATGGGGATGCAACCATCATCAGCCTTGCAATAGGCTTGCCACTCTCTATGTTTATGTACACATCTCTTGCTTTCAATAAGATCAGTAATGCTCACGTATGTATGCGCACACACACATACACAAACAGTTTTAAGTGTGGAATGCAACAAGTCACAGAGGAACAGGAAAAATGAGAGAGAGCCAGAGCGAGGAACTACTGCTACTTCAATTTTGATCGTAACCGAACACAAAAAGTAAAGCCCAAAGAGCCCTTCTTGTCATCTAAGTGTACCTGGCAGGCTGTGAGGTCATTTCATTAGGGGCAGAATAAGTGCAGAGAAGTATGTAACACACAGGGCTTGCAACTCATATGGAAATGCAGCCACTAAAACTCTAAAACAGTCTACATTTCTGAAGCTATATTTATAATACTTAAGTGCTGTTTTCTACAACCTGCTGATACTATGAAGCAGCAGCCTTCTGAACATTACTAGCCTATCCATCTTGTATGTAAATCTCAAGAAAGATTAAGACAGACTTGTGAATAAAAAAAGTGCAAACGTATGTTGTTTTTCAGATCAAAATATTCTAAAACTAGAAGATGCATTTCTGTGAGAAAATATGAAGTGTGATTGCATGGTTGCTATGGAACCAGTGTTTGGAGACATTCAAACATTGGCTTAATGGGCAAAAATAAATTGCACACTCGAACCTCAGGAAATTGCTGACTATGACCAGTCAATTTATGGGTGAGAACGCCTGAATACATTCACATCTTTTTTGAATACTGACCTGAGCTCTAATGTCTCGAAGTCCGTTTTATGAGGATGCTGTGTGTTTTGGTCCATGTTTGTTTCTTTTTGTTTGGTTTCTTTTTGTTTGTCCTCTCTCTCCGACAGGCATTTTAAAGATTGCTTCAATATTCTCTCTCTCTCCTAATTTGTTACATAGGTCTCTCGGCCATATTTTAAATGATCAATACTTGGCCCCTGATCAACCAATCACAAAGTTTTTTACAAGTAGACAGTTACAGTTCTGAAATTCGGCACAAGCTCTGAGGAAAGTGGCACCTTTTAGGCTATAAAATAATAATAATACAAATAAAACTTCAGAAGAACCATAGTGTGATTAGTTTGTTGGAAAGCTAGTTCATTTGTTTTCTAATTTAGCATATTTCTCCATTTCTCTTTTCTGTTACTTTTGTAACTGATCTCAGGTTGGCCTGTCCGCCTGTGACGAACATTTGAAGCAAAATGTAAATTTATAAGCCAGAACCACAATGTACTAACTGTTTCCATAATGTAGCTAACTACCATGGCCAAAAAAGCAAATGAAACTAATATGAGATTCGTGTGATTGAGTTAATTAGTAATTACTTAAAAAACCTTGTCAGAGTAACATAATGAAATGTAAGAATTTTTGCTCCTTCTCCTTTAAAGTTATGTTTTTGGACATAAAAGGCACTAATAATTAAGCATATTTTTAAGTAGAACATCCGTCACTTCACTGATACCAAGACTGTGCAGCATCCTTTACAACATTTCCAGCTTGTGGGAGGGTTGTACCAGTGTGGATTAAACTTGCACTCTGTTTTAATTATAATTAAATATATAATCTGGTAAATAAACTGCTCCAAACTTGTAAAATAATTAATAGGGTTAGATTTGAACTATAATTTTAATCCTGGTTTTAATCCTGTTTTTTTCTATAATTTTAATCCTGGTTTTCTGGGAAGGCTGGCCACAACAAGACTGAGCAAACTTATTAGTGCCATTTCTGACAGAGGAGCCCCAACACACATATTATGCAATGTCTGTGGAAAATGCTGGGGATTACAAGGTGCTTAACACTAGAACCGGCAACATTTCAGTCCTCCCTAGAACCGCCTTTTGACCCTCCTGCTGCAATAGCGTCAGCGATGCTAAGACGTCATTTTTAGAAGCTGTGAAGTGGCTCGTTCCCATTTTCTTTTTTAAATAATAATGGAGACTTGACAAAATAAGTGTTTAAAATATATATTTTTGTGGGATTTTTTCACTCAGATCCACAGTGATCTCTCCTCCTTCCCTCAGTCAGATCCTGGTACAATAGCCAGGCTTCTTTGGCTGTCATATATCTTTTGTATGGGTCCACGTCTTAAACTTTGCAGTATTTTAATCGATGGTGTGCTGTCAAAGTCGGATGACGTCGCAAGCATCTAGTGTTGCTAAGCAACCGGCCAGTGGGGGGACGTGGCACGAGAAATGACAGCTGATCAAAATGAGGGGGTAAAAATGACTCCTCGGCAGTTCTAGGTATAAATGGTTGTATTTATTTTTCACATACTCACCAAAATCCACTAGATGATTAATAAAGCCATTTTAGGAAAAGTCATGAACTTAAAGATGTAGGGGTTTTATTTGAACAGAACTACAAGCATTTGAAAACACCAGGGGGTAAAAATGACCCCGTGGGCGGTTTTAGTGTTGCTTGCTGAAATAAACGGTCTAAAGGGGAAAGAATTTTTAGTTTCACAAACACAAATGACATCCCTTTTGGTCAAAGAACTGAGAAGCAGAAATGCCCTAAAGACAAGGTGAAATTGCTGATCGTGGGACAGCTGGTGTGTTATGATTAATCAGGAGGTCTGACTCACGTGCGTGATCAAAACCAGTGCGCATTCGTTTGTAGAGCTTGCACCTCCACTCCCAGGCTTTCAGTTGCTTTTCCTTGTCAGATGTTTCCAAGCTAAGGCTCTCTCTCATCACCTGGGTAGAGAGTTCACTGGCCCTCCTCTGAGCCTCCTGCACCAGCGCTGAGAGATGGGCCTCTCGACTCTCCTGGCTCACAACTGGAACACAACACAACATCTTAACCAATGCAAAGATCAGCACCTTCATTTATGTCATCAGTCCTTGATTTCTAAGGGTGTAACAATTTCAGTGCTGCCCATCTACAGTTCAGAAATTAATTTTCTATTTTCACTATTTACTGACTATATATGGCCACTGTCAGAAAAATGTACTGCAGACATTTTAAAAAGTGCATCAAATAAATAAATAAATAAAATGGAAAAAAATGTGCATTGAGGCTAAGAATGAAGGAAACATTTAAACTGTCAAAATGTCAACCGAAATGTCAGATTAACTGCATTGTGTCAAACAAGACAGCTATGTAGCTACATCATGTCACTCAAGGTGTAACAGTGACAGACGTAGTAGCCAGTCTAAAACGCTGTGACTCTTATTTTTCTTAACAATAAATCTGTCAAGACTTCTCTAGAAGTTCAGTTCAAATGTAATGTATTTAACACGGAATCCAATTCCCACCTCACTGATGGATGTGCATAGGTGATAACTGTTTATAGGCCAAAACCATTTCAAATTTGATTAGGAAATTCCTACTGCCTGCAGTATTTTGCTTTTATACCAAGCTTGAGTTGATTTTTGAAACTTTCTCAGAGGTCCGCACAGCTCACATTCTGCCACTCTATGTTAAAAGCACTTCAGGAATCCAGGAATTTGATTATCTCCAGAAGTGACCACAGACTGAAATGTGCCTCTGCCATCATTCGTTGCTTAAAACGCAATTTGAAGCTGCAAACTTTCTATTCATTAACGGGTAACTGCCTCAGGCAAAAATCTTTCAAACAGTGGATTTCATGAAAGTGTTGGAATCACATAATATGTTACTGCGAAGATGGTCACAGGTCACAAGTTAACAGATAATGTTTGTAGAACAGCCTTAGTACATATTCATAACATCAGCGGAGGCTCTTTTTAATGAACTCTCAGCCTAAAATAAACCTTTGTGACTCACTGCACAGTAGTACAGAGGCTGTCACCAATGTATCATAATGAAACACAAAAATGAGTGAGCAAATAACAGTTAATAATATAAAATGTAGATCTCTTTCCTTACAAATATATATTTGAGAAGAAAAAAGTAAGACCTTTTCAGGAAGGTAAAAATGCTTTACATTTTTCTTGAGTACATATAACAGGTAAACTGGCATGCTAGTCAGTTTCTACAATAAATGATGATTTAAAGTCATTACTCATGCAATGATACAATGGTTAATGGGAGAAATAGAGGTCTAAATAAATATGTCACATTATACAGCTCTGGAAAAAAATGAGACCACTGCAAAAATGTTTTTCAGGTTTTATCTTTTATAGGTGCAAGTATTGAACTGAACAGCTTTGCCGTAGTTTTTAAGAACGTCTGACAATATTTCTCCTAACTTCCCAAAAAAAAATATTGTTCTTTGAAATATAATTTTGAAGGAAATGACAAAACATCAAAATAAGAGAAACGACTCAGTGTTTACAGAATAATTCAATAATTCAAAGAAACCAAATCTCTCGTTCACTCTTAAACAAAATGGCAATAATTACCTTTGACAAACCTCTAGTAGTGTTTTACCATCCAACTGGTCTCATTGTGAGAGGAGAGTGATGATTACAGCAGTGTTTTTGTACTTTTCCTCATTAAATAAGATGTGATTCAGGTGATCACTAATTAGTCCCTCATGAAGCAGAATGAGGTGCTTGTGTAGGAATTTAACTGGCATGGAATGGTTGTCATACTCATAGAGATGCTGATAAATTGCAATTTAAAAATAAATTGCAGAGCTGCATATGCACGGATCAGCCATACCATTACAAACACCTGCCTAATATTGTATAGGATCCCACATGCTGCCAAAACAGGCCTGACCTGTTAAGCCATGTGCTTTAAGACCTCTGAAGACGCGCCATGGCACCAGGATGTTAGCAGCAGATCCTTTAAGCCCTGTAATTATGATGTGAGCCTTCCATGGATTACTGTGCCCATCACATCCCACAGACACTGGTTTGATATCTGATAAATCTGTCATGTTTTTCAAATGCATTATCTTGTTGAAAGAGACCACTGCCATTAGAGAATACCATGAAGGGGTTTACTTGGTCTGCAATTATGTTTAAGTCGGTGGAACGTGTCAAAGTAACATCCACATTAATACCAGGACCCAAGGTCTTCCCAAAAGAACATTGCCCAGAGCATCTCAGTGTCTCCACCATGTCACCTTCTTCCTATAGTGCATCCTAGTGAGATTTATTCTCCAGGTAAATGATGCACATGCACCAGGCCATCTGTCTGATGTAAAAGAAAATGGGACACTTCAGATCAGCCCACACTCCTCCATTGCTCTGTAGTCTAGTTCTGATGCTCACATACCTATTGTAGGTGCTTTTGTGGTGGACAGGGGTCAGCAGGGGCACTCTGACTACATAGCCCCAAACACAGTGAGCTGTGATGCACTGTGTGCTACAGTATATCTTCTGTTGGATCAAACCAGACGGGTTAGTCTCTCCACACACATCAGTGAGTCCTAGATGTCCATAACCCTGTTGCTGGATCAGTGACTCTCCTTGAACCACTTTTGACAGGTACTAACCACAAAAGATCTTCCATTTTGGAGATGCTGTGACCCTGACCCTTGATACAAGTCGCTCAGACCCTTGCTCATTTTTCCTGCTTCAACTTCAGGGCCTGACTGCTAATATATCCTACCCCTTGACAGGTGCCACTGTAACAAGATGATCAATGTTAATCACTTCACTTCAGTGTTTTTAATATTATGGCTAATCGGTGGCAAAACCATTAAGACTCGATTAAGTCGCAAGGCATAATGCTGCTGCTTGTCACTGCCAGTGTCAGTGTGGTTGCATACGAAGTCAAACAAGTTTGGGGGTGGTGGGTTAGAAAATGAACATACTCGGCGGCGGGCAGGAACACACAGGACTGTGTTAGGCTGTATAGATTTGTCATGGTAAAATGAATGCTGCCTGGCCAGTCCTCCTCGAAGACTGTGAATACTACTGCATGTTCTTTCAGAGCCTTAGTCATAGACCATGACAGCAAAATAAACAAATAAATACATGGCTGAAGAAACCCTCTTTCACTGGGGCTGTTCTGTTTGGCCCAAACCTCTGGAGACGAGAGCTCTCCAGGAGAAATGATAAAGTAAGTGTTGTCGTCTCTGAAAAAGGGGGGCAATAAAACTAGTCGGCCTTACTTGGGGGTCCATGGCGCAGTGGAAAAGGCAGCAATATTAGCAGCCTTGAGGTGCAATTTCCTGTGCTCTGAAGATTGACATCTGGCCACTATGTGTGGTTAATTGAACAAACTATAAATTAATGGGCCAGTCTGCCGATAGTGCTCTGTCATACACAGATGGCATTGTGGGGACACAGGGATTGCCCTAAAAATAGACAACATGGAGACCCAGTCCTGGCCATAAACACACTGAAACCTCAACCTAAAGCGGGACCTCCTAGCTGTCAGGCGTCTGGCTGATTGATTTACTTGGCACTTCTGGCCTGACATAAATATAATGCAGAAAGCCCAGGAGGGGAAAATACGGCAATGTTTATTTTCTGTTTGTTTACAAGGATCGGATTGTGCCGTAGTGAAATGTTTTGAAATTTAACTGCAGCCTGGGTACAATAAATCACTTAGTATAATTGCCCTGCGTTACATGCATCATTGGAAAAGTTAAACCATTAAACGACAAACCTTGTTAAGATTTTTCTGGGGGATGCCGTGCGATGTCCCCCCTTGTTGCCTTAGCTGCCAGACAGCAGTCCAGTGTTCTCTGTTTGCTCTCAGACAACATTCGACTTTTTCATGCTCACACTGATTCAAGCACTTAGTCCGTGCAGGTTTTTTTTTTTTCTCCACTGTGGCGTAGGAGGTAAGAAACACCTGTTCCACTGCTGCAGAGCTGAATATGCTATTGATTAGTTTAAGGGCAAAGGAGAACTGAACAAAACTACAAACTATCCGTACATTACATTTTGTTTACTGTTCTTAAGATTCTTTTCAGTCTTGGCTCCCCATTGGTGGAACGAACTCTCTCTTTCGATCAGATCTGCCGAGTCCCTCACTGTCTTCAAGCCTCGTCTGAAGACCCACCTCTTCAAGGAGCACCTTGGTGACTAACCAGTCCTCTCGTTTAGCTCTTATACATCTTTTTCTTTTCTTCTTTTTTTTATATTTAAAAAACCTTGGGCCCTTACCTTCTTAACTGTTTTTCCTTACTTGTGTATTAACCTGACTTTTCTCTTTCTGACAGGGTTTGTTAAGGTGTGTAACTTTACAGGTATGAAGAACTGATGTACCTCGCTCTGGATAAGAGCGTCAGCTAAATGCCGTAAATGTAAACAGATCCACTGAGCTTCATGACCCTAAAGATTTTACATATCTACCATAAACCGTATCCACAACGATTTATCATGATATATAGTATCCCAATACCAGGTGATATCACTCCTTCTACCACAAAACTTCAAGATTTAAGCATCCACAACACTTTTCCCTTCAAATGACTTCTCTTCACTGCAGCTCCCTCCAATTACAACTGTAAAGTTAATATTTGTTTATAGTACATAAAATTCCATCTGTGCATGATGTCAACTGTTCTCAAAAGAGATCTGGTTACAGGGAATGAACAGCGTGGACAGATAAAGTTCTAAAATTAACTGACATCACCAGGAAAACTATTAAAATGCTGTTTAGGAAAACCATATCTGAGCTTGGAGTTGAAGCAAACGCTACGGCCATAAACCAAATGGTTATGACAGTTGTCATTTTATGTTTATGACAGAACTACAAGTGCTTATGACAGCTGTCATGGAAAGGTTTACTTATTTCTGCACTCTGCTGCTTACTGCACAATCCTCTAAAGCAAAGTGTCAAAAAAACATCACACTGCCTCCCTCTGTGTATCCCAGTTTCATTGCAAACAACTTGTCAAATTAGTGAGGGTCTGCTTTTGGTCTCAACAGTGAAAAACAGACATCTGACACAAGAAAAATCTTCTTGTGATGATCTCTGAATGTTCCAGTGGTCTTACACATACCTAAATGCTGGCCGTCACACTCTAAAAGCCTGTACACACAAAGTCTGTTTTTTTCCAACACAATACTTTTACCCTTTAAAGTGACATTTAAAAAAGTAAATATATTAACTATTTGAAACATTTCCAACAGTGAAAAACACATAAAGATAGAAATTATAGAAAGTAGCACTGCATGGTTTCTAAGGCTGGCAGGACACCCCAGTCAAATGACATTCTTTGCTGATTTTCTAAAAGAAGTTTATGCAGCATCAGTAGGAAATCCGTCTTATAAACAACCCATTTCTGAAAATCGTTATAATTACTATTTTTTTGTCTGAATTAGTTATTAGCAATGCGTGGGTCAACCCGTGACCCGCTGCTAACCGCAGGCGGTTTTAGGGCAGAAATTTTTAAAATATCGTGGGTGCGGATGGTTTTAGGGCAGACATTTTTAAAATATCGTGGGTGAGGGCAGTTTTAGGGCAGACATTTTTCAAATATTGTGGGTGCGGGCGGTTTTAGGGCAGACATTTTTCAAATATTGTGGGTGCGGGCGGACGGGTCAAAAAGTTACAAAACAGATTTCATTCTCGATCAAAACATGTTGCAAACAGGGTTTGAGATTTTTTTTTTCTCGGGTCAGTCGGGTTTCGGATCATCATCCACGCATATTTTTGTGGGTTGGGCGGGGCAGTTTGGATCTCCTGACAGGTCGGGTTGGGGTGGGTGTTAAAAAAAGCCGACCCGCGCAACGCTAATAGTTATCTATTTCATAAATTCTAACTGTTGGAAAAATTATATTTAAACTGATTTCAGACTGATGTCATATTAACTATTTTATGACTTCTCAAACCCCTCAGTGTGCTGTTTTATACTCAAACACCACTGGCCTAAGTGGCTCACTGAGGATCTCAAAGTAAAGATAACTGGCCCAGACTGAGAGAACCTTCATTTTCACTGTGTGAAATATACTGAAGTTAAGGAGAACATAAAAACCTGTTAGTTTGTAATTGCTGCCAAAGTTGGTCTTAAGTACTGACTGGAAGGGTGCTCAGACTTGCACAAATGCATCTACAGTAAACCCAGACTACCGCAGGGATTCTGGGCCGGGGCCGCTCTAGATGTCGTTGCACCGGGAGGAGGGGGGGTTGCTGATGACGGATTCCACGCAGCCGGGGCCCCACTCACTATCGTTAGTGTATGCCCGATGGCCACTCCAGCACTGGCTATGTCAGTCTTTGTTGTAATACACATTTTGTTATAGGCCTATAAAGCACTTGTTCAGAATGCACTTTGTTCATAATATTAAAACGCACTTGAATTCACTAGTTTTCTTTGGTATAAGCAGGCAAATACAGTGATAAAATAATTTAATTTACAGTAATAAAAATACAGGGCTTTAAGAAGAACAAAACGAAAAACACTCGAGACGCCCCACAAGGTAAATTCTGTACTGCAGTGTCACAGGGCAGCAGCCAATCAGCAGCAAGGAGAAACAAATAACATTCTCGGATTGGCTACTTTCAAACCTCCCGCCTCCTCGTACTGGTTGTTTATGTTTGGGCATGGGGCTAAGTAGCGGGGGCAGAATTTGCGGAAGTTTCTGTGAACGATTATTGGTTCGGATCTAAGAAAAAATCTGCGACTCACTGAATCCGCTAATAAGTGGCACGTTACTGTGTATATATGCTTTTAATTTTTCACTGTAACTGGAAAAGTTATGTGTGAGTCAAAACTGAAATTAATTTGAATGTAACCACTTCTAAAGCAAACAGAGCATCTGACTGACATGGTTTCTATGAAACATATACATGTCAGGCATAAAGAACTACTCACAGTGCGGGCTCTCCTTGGCACCTGCTTTGAGCAGCAGCTTGGCGATGGGTACATTGTTGGTCATAACAGAGATGTCAAGAGGGGTGAGACCCTCACTGTTGGGTGTGTTGAGGTCCAGTTCATCAGCGGTGTACTGGAACAGCAGGATCTGCACAGCATCCAGGTCCTGCTGCTCCACTGCCTCGAAAAGAGCTTCACTGCTTTGCACATTCTAGAGCAGCATGATGAAAGACAAGGTAAGAATACCTGATATACCAATTAAAGAGAACAGCTTGTAACTGGCATTTTACTTAATTCAGATAACCCAGATAACTTAACTGTCTTCTTTTATAGAAATGCACTCTGGAGTGTATTAGTGTTTTCTAAAGAAAGACATACTATTGACATTTTATTGCGGCGGATAGCAGCAATACCTTCATTCTGAAAGATAACTGAACTGTTTTCCTGCCTGGAGCAGTTCTGGAGCGGGCAGTAAATAATCACCTTTGTGGAAGGACCAATGAAATGCAAAGCTATGACAGACATAAGGTCATACTGACACAAGCTGAAATGTCACTACAGCAAACGGCAGAAAGCATAAGGTCAAATACATAGATGCTAAGCTACATAAATGTAAATGACTAACAGAGTCAGGCTTCTGATGACTACAGTGTGCATTATGAAGGGCTCTTGAAAAGACACTATCAGAGCATTTAGATGTAAACTGAAAAACTCTTTAAACCAATTCTTTGAATAATGTTGCATTTCCAAATTGCTGGTTAGTTTTAATACCATAAAAGACCACTAAAATGTTCAGTATATCATTTTACCCAGTTGAACTATTCATAAAAGGGAGATTAGGCCCTGGCTTAATAGCTGAAGAATTTTATTGATTGTGAAACCTTTTTGGTCACTCACCGAGGCTTTGCGGATGCGATCTGAGCGGCCAAAGAAGTAGGCATCCTCAAAGGAGGAATGGCTGCCCTTGAACTTTTCTGAGAGGTTGCGGTAGAGCCGTTTGGCTGCACTAGGGGAGGCGGGACCGGCCCCCTTCTTACTGTGGGTCAGCTGAAGGTTCTGCATCTGCTGGGTCATACTAAGAGAGAAGGTCCTGAGGGAGGGAGATCAGACAGAAGAGAGCACACTACAGTAAGACAAGGATGCGATGGCTGCTGCATCGTCACCATGCACAAGTGGATTCAAAGCACGGATCCTGGTTAGTAGAGGTTCTGTCTTTTTTCTGACTAATTTCTGAGTCAATAATGCCCCTCTGACAAATGAAACGAAAGTGATTAATGCAGAAAGAAAGAGCTGCTTCAAAGTGCCTTTAGCCTTTCAGGACTGTGAATTACTTCACACATTTTTTTACATCTGACAGAGCTTTTGTGCACTGACAGGAAAAATCACTTTGACATTTAGCTTTTATGCAATCACAGTTTTTGTTGTTCTTATTCATGGTGTACAGCAACCTTTTTGACAAACTCTATTGATTGTCGTGCTTGTTTCTTGATCCATGAAAAGATCCCATTATATGCTTACTAAATACCATTGGAATGACAAAAGCAATCTTTTTTATTTGTGTTGAAAGGACATCTTCCAGTAGGTCAATGTCAAGAAAGATAGGACTGAACAAGCCATGTCGACTAGTATCTTTTAATATGACAGTCAGATATTGGCTCAAACGCCCACTTTATGTGGACTTAAATGATACCTTAGAGAATTTCTCACTTGTATAAAACTATTCAGTTTAAAGAGAAACACCAAAAAAGTGTCATGTTAAAAAGAATGTCTTGTCTTTAAATGAAAGTATCATATCAAATATAAACAAAATATAAATGCCATAACATAGTAATAGTGTTTAATAGTGTTAATTATTTACTCACACAAGACAAACATGACAAACTAACAGCATTCAACAAGTACAGTTTTAAAAAATGTGAACAAAACAGCTCAGTTTTACAATTTTTGATTAGAACAGAAATGAACTATTAGCCCTAGCTGGCCTGGTTTCATAATATCCTAAGATGTAAGTGGTGTGAATCCATATGGAGGTTCACAAAGCATGAAAACCATTCACTGAAAAAAGCAAGAAGTAAGTAATAAGTAAATTCCAAAGATAGGCCAAGTAATTTCACCAGATCTGCCCTCAGGTGACACTGACATCATTTAATTTCAGAGCCATGGAACCATAGGGATCTGCGTGATATTTCTCACCCCGGCAGTCAATAATCCAGTCAGACATGACATGACAGCGGTGCCTTGTTTTTCCTCGTTTTTGCCAGGTTTTCGGTACAAACACCCACACAACACTAATAATATGCACCCCATGGAAGAGGCGAACAGCCCCTGACACCGGGAGGTGATGTATCATTTGGCTTTAGAGTTTATCTTTCATCTCTTCACCCTTGGAGCCTGGAGTTGAGTTACATCCATCAAAACCACAAGAAAGCCTAAGGAACATGGACTAAGGGACACCGCTGGAGGAATGGGTGCAGAGTAAAGGAGTCACCCCTGCTATATAAGGTCAGTTAATTAGACATGTGCCGTAGTAAGGGGGAGGGGATGGGTGGGGGCTGAAAGGCACTCACCTGTCAAGGCTCAGGGAGCTCCCTGAAGAACCGCTGAAGAACAGAAGTGGTCTGAAGTCCTTGATCAGCGCAGCATCGCTCTGTCTTTGGTTGAGTCTCTGAGTCAGCCTGGAGATCTTGCTCTCAGGTCTGAATGAAAGAGCCAGGAGAATGATGGGGTCAGTCCCTTGGAGAGGTTGACCAGTGGAAATTTAAAGAGAGGCTATGGCGTCTGAAGCCCAAAAGAGGCAATCTTGCTCTGGACAGACAAACCAGGAGCACCTGGTGATCACCAGAGCACTCCTATTCATGCGCATCTCGCCACAGCGCTGGCTGGCTAATGCGCAGAGAAAAGGGGAGCGGAGGGGGGGAGAGAGAGTGAGTGAAACTGAGAGAGAGGGAGAGAAACAGAGAGAGTGAGAGAGAGAGAGAGAGCGAGAGAGAAAGAGAAAAGGAGGGAGGGGAGAAGAGAGGGGCATTCTGTCAGAACTAGGATGAGCAGCAGAGAGACAACAAAAGCACACAGGCATTTAAAGCTAGCTCCTACTGAGCATGCTCAAAGCAGGCAGTGGAGATAGTGTGGGGGGAGGAGAGAGAAGAGGACCTGTTGTTCCTCCTCTATCATCACTACTGTTCTCCACAATGTCGCTTATCTGCAGAAACAGGCATCTAATCCCTCAACACAACAATCAGCACCATGACTGTCAATGAGACACCGGAGTGGTCCACAGGTCTCTGCCACGCAATCCACACATTTACTGTGACATGCACACGGCTAGTTTTCCAGTCCTTTTTGTGCACAAGCTTTGAAGAGGCAATCAGATGAAAACTCAAGAGATGAATATCATCTCCGCTGCATCCACAGAATGTACCAATCAGCGTTTTGCATTTACGCACAACAAGCACTAGACGAAACTGCATTTCAAATTCAAACTAACAATATGTTCATTTGCTTGCATACAAGATCTAAATACCCAGATGACTTAGCTGCAGATGCTCTTAGTGCTCATAAAAAATTGGACTTTTTTTGAAAACATAACATTTAGAAAACTCAGTGTAATGCTTTTAATGTAATGCTTTTAATGCACTACTACCATGCCAGACCGTGTACTCAGTGCTCCTGTGCATAAGGCATGGACTAATTTTTATTGTTTCCAGAGAACACTGGAAAATTACAGCTCCATTCACCTTCAGATGATATTCTGAATACAAATCTAATACAAAAAAGCAGAAAAAAAAATACATATGAGGTATTTTTGCTTTTTCATCTTTTTTGTGTTAGATATGTATTCAGAATATCATATATTTACTGTATATATATATACACACACACACACATACACACACGCGCACACACACAAACACACACATATACATATA
>JBBPCY010000109.1:38390522-38438693 GCA_037974405.1 Brachyalestes nurse | reverse complement strand
CCGATCTAGTGCAATAACATTTGGTTTCCAAACACTTTAAACAAATAAGGAGCTTTTTAACAGCAGTGTTCCCTTTAACACAGTCACAGGTCAAATCTTTCTCATTCTCAACTTAAATGTAATAAAATCAAATATAAAACCAAAGCTAACCAAATCCAGAGCATTATAGCAGCTGCAAAGGGGGACCAGCTCTATATTAAAGTCTATGTATCTGAATACAGTGTCATTGAAGTCTCTGTTGGTGTGATGGTCAGGCGTCCCATTTCTTGTGTCCATATAAATTATTAGCTCAGGATGCAGCGCTCTGTGTGTCGGCTGGTTTTTGTGGGAGTCAAAAACCAGCCAACAAAAGTTAACAAAAGTAATGGGATGCCTGATCCCTGTGAAAACCAGCCAACATGCACACACCATCACAAAAAAGCAACAAACCTTCAAAATAAAAGGCTTTAAAAAAACCTCACATTAACGAGCGATAAAATTACTGTAGGCAAAGCAAATGATGCGTTAACTATATATATATATGTAGGCCTATATTACGGCTGGCCACATTAACTTCTGTCTATGTATATATACATACATATACATAGACAGCAATTATCCACAACATTACACATCACACATATGTTCAGTCATTTTAAGATCAGGGGAATTTGGAGGCCAAGTCAACTCCTTGCTTTGTCATGTTCCTCAGACCATTCCTAAATGCAGTGTGGCAGAGCACATTACCCTGCTGAAAGAGGCCACTGCCATTATGGAATACATTTGCCATAAAGGTGTGTACTTGGTCTGCAAGTGTAGGTACATGATACGTGTCAAGTAACATGCACATGAATGCCAGGACCCAAGTAGAGCAATGCCTAGAGCATTACTCTGCCTTCACTGGCTTGACTTTTTCCTATAGTTTATCCTGGTACACCTCTCATCTAGGTTAGTAACGCACACACACTTAGTTATCCAGACAGCCTGCAGCTGTGCAGTCCCATATGCAGCAAGCTGCAATACACTGTGTGTACAGATTCTTTTCTATTTGCAGCATTAACTTTTTCAGCAATTTTTGTAAAAGCAGCCCTTCTGTGGAAACAGATCAAACAGGCTTCCCATGACCCTGCCGTCGATTGTCCTTCTCCAAACCACTTTAGGTAGGTACTAACCGCTGCAATGCTGAAAATACCCCAATAGGAAGACCTGCGGTTTTGGAGTGGTTCTGGTCCAGTCATCTAGCCATCACAATTGGGCTCTTACCAAAGCTGCTCGTTTTCCCTGCTTCCAACACATCAACTTCAAAAGATGACTGTTCACTTGCTGCATAATATATCACACCGCTTAGTCATTTTAAGTCTTAGTGCCATTTTAATGAGATAGTCAATGTTAATCACGTCACCTGTCAGTGGTTTTAATGTTGTGGCTGATCGGTGTGTTTAGTAGTGGGTTGACTTTGCATAAAGACTTAGTGTCAAAACAGGCCTCTGGAGAGAAAGCTAAATTACACTCATTTTAATTCATTATCACCGCACTCAGTGGCAGAGTGGCATAGTACAGCATGTTCTAATTTGTCAAACAACACTGTTTTCCAATTCACATACAATCTTACCATGTGATACAAAATAACCTTCATTATTGGTAGTTGCACTTAGTAGCTGTAGATCACCTGCCAGTGTTCAAAGCATGCAAACCTATTAGAGTCCAGCTGAGTAATAAGAGCATTGGTCAGGAAGCAGAGGAGTATGCTTCACAGCACGCAGGAAAGATTTAGTGAGAAAAACAGGAAAGTGTATATGAGAATGAACCAACAGACTGATATATGTTCCCATTAATTTATAAGTCAGAGAGAGAGAGGAATGGAGGTGAAAAATAAATGTAAAAACAAAGATACTACAAGATTAAATATTCTGTATTTCTTGCTTTTGATTATGCAACAAGAATCTCTTGATATATACCTAGTAAATACTACATCAGCCTTACAGATTCAAGGCAGGACAAAGCCACTAAGAATAACACACACACACACACACACACACACACACATTACGGAGGTTATTATAATTATAGACTAGCCATTAGCTAGTGTCGTCGAGGCTGTACTAAAGCAACTCAGTGTGAAGACACATCTGGGGCATACAGTAACAGACAAGGATGGCAAATCTACAGAGAATACACACTACACTACATTCATGGTCTCTCCTTCACCTGCACAGAATAGCCCTCCTGTAATTACATGTCATTAATGCCATGACACCAGATAATTAAGCAAATTTATTGAATTACATTCGCTTCCAGTCCTACAACTAAACTCCAATCTGGTCACTGAGTAACTGATTTTATTTATTAAAGGCTTATCAAAATCTCACTTCAACTACCACCTCTTTGAGATTTAAACCATGGATAAAAGCCTCGCCTCAGCTAAGTAGTTTACATTATTACATTATTATTATAGTGTATTATGTTGTACTGAGACTTTAAACTACTCGATAATCTAAACAAAACTACTGCATGTTTGTGTGAGAAGAATGAGATGTGAGATTAAATTATGTGCTTTAAAGGGCAATTAAAACACTAATAGATCATTTTTTCTTTATTAACAGCTTGAGCCCATTTTAATTGCCTTTTGGTGTTTTTGGTAAACCATTGAGACAAGACTTGTCCAAGGGCAAAATGCTACATCTAGTGGATCACACCAAAAAATGAACAGGAAAAATGACAAAAAGGAGACTTTATGGAATGGAAAAGGTATGGAAATATCACTGTGTAGGAATTTTGGGGACATGACATCTGCTCAGCCAGCTTTGCAGAATGTTATCTTTCTGCTTTCGTGTTTCAGACGGGTTCTGAAATGAACCAAAGCCCGGACCTACAGCATTAGCCAGTGGTCTTGAGACATTCTTACACAGGGCTCATTTACCTGCACAGACTGGTACACTATGATAGCAACTTTGATGAGAGGGTCACTGTCATTACGGAGTACAATAAGTTCTGCCTTGCTACAGCAATACCAGGCAATAACATATCAAAACCCCAAACCCTGGATGACCCACCACAGTGATCACTGATTAAACAGAAAACACCGGGTTTCACGAATGTCAAGTAAAAATGACATAGAAGCTAAACTAACATGCAAAGAGAAACTACAACAGGAATTCAGCACCATGAACAATAACAACCATTTCAAAAAGTGCACTCACTGGATATGAGCTAAAACCCAAGAAGAATTACTGACCCCACCTTATTCGCTGAAGTCCTAAACACCTTCTGCAAATGGTATGACAACATCAACTGCTCAGAAGAATGAAAGGCACTACTGGAGACCTTGCTCTCTTCAGACCAGTTCAAACCAGGCAAGACTTTAAGACCAGATGGCATCCAGGTATGAGAACTCAAGGACTGTGCCACAGACCACTTTTCTATTATATATTCTATTATATATCTTTTCTCAATCCTACAAGGCTGTTTCAGTGCCCACCTTGTGGAAAACACCCACTCTCATGCCAAGATCCCAAGAAACTCCACTCCTCAGAATTAAACCAGTACTCGCCTCGATAATTAAGAAGTGCCTGGGAAAACCAGGGCTTAACATCATTCATCCGATAGTCGGACCACAACTAAAATCCCATGTTTGCCTATAAGGCCAAAAGGGTGGGAAATTAATCTTCATTTGGTAATAACAGACTCTTCTTCATCAGCTTCACTTCTGCCTTCAGCACTATCCAACACCACCAGATGATCAAGAAATGTCCCCCCACCTTGACGCCCCTACACTTCTCATCCACAAACTCACGTGCCTCACACATTATTGGCTTCAGTGCCCCCAAACTCTCAGAGCTATCCATGCATCCATTAATCATCTCTTAATATTAGCTTACAATGACGGCGACAGGTTACACATATCACCAGTTATACGTATCACATATGCAAATATAAAATTATCACAAGAACACTGAAGGGCGGTCTAGGCTTTAATAACAAGAAGGAACAGAACAGCCTACCCGCTCAGATACAGGACTCAAAGTCTTTAAAAACACTGTCCATGAAAGGAGAACAAATCTGTTTCCATAGCTGCAGCCTAAAAGAACAGCTCATCATCTTGTATGTGAATACTCGTAAGACACGGGGCTAATGAGCTGTGACACTAATGATAATGCAAGAAGGCCAAATCACCAGGGTCTAGGTTGATATCACTTCAACTGTTGGAAATGTACAGCAGGCGGTTAAAAGGTTTAAAGGCAATTCATAACAGAAATATTAGTGGGCAGTATGAGCAAAAATGTATATCAGAGTATAATTAAAACTTCAAACTATTTTGGTACATATCATGGTACTATGAGTTTACTTTTTTTCAAACAGAAATCTAATTGAAACAGTAAGCCTAATGTTGTAGGTTAACAGTGGCTTGTTTTATTACAAATAACAACAGAACTATGCTAGTTATTTGTATAGCTCAAAATGTCAAAAACAGAACCGACTAAAAAGGTAAACGTGTCTTTAAAAATAATGTGAGAACACTGACCACTAACTAGAAATGAATAAAGTTTTTCAATATTTTCCTTAAAATCCAAAGTGGATGGATTAAATTGCAAAAATATTAAACCTGAGTCTGCTAGAGTATAATCTGTCTCTCCATTAGAGGCCCTACAAAACATAATGCCTCAAGTTTACCCTCTAAAATTAAGGGAAAAAGTGCACAGATTAAGGCTGATTAAGGGTTAAAACTACTGAATTTTCCCCTTACGTTTTCAAATTTGCCCCTTAAATAATAGAAACTCCTGAATTAAAGAGTAGGGGGTTTCACACTCATGGCTTAAATCTAATTTTAAGGTAAAATTAAGGGGAGGGTTTCACAAATTAACGGCCACTTAATTCAAATTAAGGGGTTTGATGTATTTTCAGGGGTAAATTAAGGTAGGTTAAAGCACATTTTAAGTACAATGTGTTTCGTGGTGAGACCAGCTTCTTTCATTTGATACCTCTATATAGTGTTTGCTTTTCCAACCATATGCAGAGCCTTGTGTAAATGCTCATTCCAGCAAGGTCTGGACAGGTGGCTGACCTTCTCTGTTTCACTGACCCCACTGGTTGTCAACTTTGCTGCTAATTACTTGTTTTCGTGTCGCTTTCCTGCAGAATAACTATCTCTGTGTCTGTGTGGGTACCATGTGCTAACCTATTGTTGCAAGCAACATATCAGAGCTAAGCGTTTGTATTGTCCTGTGCTTGTTTGTGGCACATCGATATGACTGATCATTTTGATACTCATACCGTACAAATTTTAATCATCTCGGATGAACTGATATACTGGCCACTACTTGCAGAACTTTTCAGATTAAAACTGAAGGTGTAGTCATGCATGAACACACCACAGCACACAGTATGTTCTGAGATTCAAATCCACAACCTTTTAATCACAAGAGCAACTCCATAACCATTAGGAACATTGCACCCTAATTAGCCAAAATGCCAAAAAGTAGGGTGCAATGTTCTCAAGTCTTTCTGACATATAAGAAATGCAATATATATATATTTCACTGATCAGTGGGGTGAGTGAAACAGATATAGTCAGCCACGTGTCCAGACCTGGCTGGAATGAGCTTTTTTAAAAAAGTGACTTCCATTGCTTATACCCATTGATTATTGACTCAGTCCAGGACTACAGTATGGTCAAACCTCTAACTTGGAACTGTAATAGTCACATGTCAGATTGACAAACGTATTATATTTCTTTTCCACTGATCAGTCACAGTCTGTGCCATGAAACCTATCACTAACAAGGCACTGAGAACATTATTATCCACAAACAGGCACTTTATTAAAGCTGAATTGAGTATTAATGAGATATGAATGGATTTGACACAAATGGTATCAGATGTTGATAAATAAGTTGGGAGCTTGTGTTCATACATTAGTGCAATTACTTTTTTCAAAAATGGTTTTAACTGTGCTCAGGTCTACTGAAGGCAAAAAAAAACCCATCTGGACCCTGGTCTGTTTATTAATATTTGTTTTTAAAGTCACTGCATAATTAATTACATAATTTAATTAATGTTTTCACACAGATAGCTAGCGGTGAATGGAAAACAAATTATCTCATGATATTTCACAAATAAGGTGGGATGGATAAAAAAAGAACCAGTGGTGTCATATTTAAAAATACTATCATTAATTATGAGTACAGTAATATTTATTGATTTTACCCACTGCCCTGCTCTAAGATCAGGGTTATTTATGCTGTCTTTGCAATGAAACCTGCAGTTGGTCAATGTTGACAATATTCACTATATGCTCAGAAAAGCATACTGTGACATATTGCAAAGTCATTTATCACCATCATGATAGTCATGTATGATTGCCATATATTCCAGCACTAAGAGTAGTGAATGACAACTCTAGGAAGTACCTTTAGTCTTGGCTTTCAAAAGAAGACTCATGCACAATGAATACCTAATGGCCTGTTTCATAATTTTCCATATATGTCAAAAATATTGGAATCTGCTGTTTTAGAAGCTGCTCACACAAATATTTTGAATCCTGTACATCCTCACAGGATTTAGAGTTAACTGACCTATTTCTAAGCAACATAAAACAACAACTTCTATTTTAAAAACAGTGAATTATAGATGACAAATTACGCAATGAATGTTGGTTATCAAATGCCTTTGATGCCATCTATAAAATGAATTTGGCACAGTTTCACTGAGTTAGCCAAAGGGTACTGTTTGAAGTTACAACATATGTAATTTTATGGTTAACATTATCATCTGGTGTTCCATAGGGGTTGATACTTGGTCCCATTCTCTTTTTTGAGTACTGTTGTGTAAAAAAAATAATAATTTGAAGTGTGCTACTGCTGATGCAGTGTTATCAAGGCTGTACTTATGTGCTTTTACTGAGAGAAAAAGAACAGTTTTCTAATCATATACCTTGTAAAAAAAAGACCTCTGACCACAATATGACTACTCGGGGAAAAAATGATGCATAAAAGGAAAGAAAAGCTGTAAGTGACATTGTTAGCACACTGCACAGCAACCATGTAATACCATTGACCTGAATTTATTTAGCCAATCTTTTGTTTCTTTCCAGCCTCCCATTTTAAAGCTGGTTTCTAGATGCGTCTTGGACCATCTAGAGACAGGCATACAGCCAGCCTGCAGAAGCGAAGTTATGATATGAGTCACTGTGTCCAATCAGGAGACGGAGAATCAAGTCACGACAGTGTAAAAAAACAGCACTCTGCTCACAGCAGGCTTTTGTGTTCTGCTCTTCTCTTCCGCTCAAGGCTAAGCACTACATTTGCATGGCAAGTGCAATACAAGGGATATAAACAACCTTCAGATACACATCTCATTACTGACGAATGCTCTGCTGATCTATTAGCTGAAGTAGATTCCAAAATACACAGGCTCTAAAGCTTACTTTCAGACAACGCTTTCATCCACAAAAGACTAGACATACACTTTTCTTGGGAAAGGAATATGATAGATCAAAAATGTCACAGGCAGCAGCTAAGTTTGCAGTACAGTACACGCTGAGGAGCCCTAATTCAAACGAACCGAATTTTGCCTAAGTATAACACCTCCTAACACCTTCACTTGTGAAAGGTGTATTTACAGTAACTGTATTACTGGGTTTGGCCTTGATAACTCTGGTCCTCGCTCACTAGGCTTTAGTGAATCATGCCTTAGAGTGTGAAAGTCAAGTGTCATATGAAGCTTATGTAAATATTATAGAAGCCTTTACATAAGCCCCCTTAACTGGAGTGTTACCTCTACATGTGGGCTGGGCTGTTTTCTGGGTCCTGGGCCGTGAGTCAGCCTCATATTGGTAAGATAAATGCTCTGTGCCTTATTCACACATATACATGAAAGAACAAGTTATGTGTACTAAACATTATGTCTACTAAAATATCTGTCAACTCATATGAATTCCCACAAAATATGGCTTTTGGAACCTTTTCAGATTTTTTTCTTTAAACCACAGCCAAACCGCTTGAGTGGAGAAGTTGATCCAAATCCCCTGGAAGAATCTGAAATGGCAAACGCTTCACATGGCTTGACTGAAAACACTGTGATTGATGCCAGGACAGTAATTGGATTTGACCCAAATGGTATCTGATGCAGATAAGTAAGTTGGGAGTTTGGGTTCATGCATTAGCGGAATCGATCTTTTCTGGATGGTTTTAACTATGCTTAGGTCCACTGAAAAAAAACATCTGGACCAGACTGTTATGAGCTGTGTTTATTAAAATTGAGTTTTAAATTGCAGATTTCATAACATCATTTAACTAATGTTGTCGCACAAATAGTGTTGAATATGGTACGGAAAACATGTCACTTTTTTCACGCTATTTTTTCACAAAATATTACTGAATCCTCTTCATTGCGCTTGATTAAACATCACAAGACGCTTGATTTGAAATCGAGTTTGTAAAAAACAGCTCACTCGTTCGACACCAAACCTTCAGCAATACTCTACTGTAGTACAGAAGAGTTAGAATATGTTTTTGCCGCAGCAACCCAGATAACTGCTTGCTGTTGCATGAAAAAGCAGGGCTGTTGGTCCATTAGTAACTGAGTAATCTATAGACAATTAATTGAGTAGTCACTTTATAACATTAAGCATTTAATTTCTTTTCATATACATTAAACTTATAACCACAAGCATACACACATTCATGAGATCATGACATCCTTATGGAACCAGCTTTTCTCTCTTCTAAAACCTGTCATCCATTATTTTTACTTCTTCACTTTGTGCAAAATAGCTGGTCTTTAAAAAAGTATTTAGTTTGCTGTAGCTATGTCAACTCACTATTCCCTAATCTATTTCCTATAATTCACATTTATAAGAGTTTTCCATTCAAAGTGTTAGCCACGCTAAATTTCTCCCTGGATTTTAACCGGGGACGTTGATGTATCCCACTTCGTCTGGTTCAAACGGTAATAGAACAGAGCAGAGAAAACCAAGTAGGCGCAATTATTACGCGAAATAAGCCTAATAATTAGGAGCAACACAGCATGGAGCAGCCACCAAAACACAACGCTTTTTGTGTGAATTGGGAAAAAATAGATGTGCTTTGAGCTGTTGTTATGGCGCCGTGCGGCCAGCAGAAAAGGCTGTATTGATTAATTCAGCAGAGTATCAGCACAACAGCAGGGCAGTTAACATGATCTCAATTTTGATTTTTATATTGTTTATCATTTTTGTGCTAAAATATGTCTCACCTTTTCTGGTTTTTTTTGTTTTTTTTTTGGTAGAATCCTATCAGCATGCAACATTAGACCAACACTGTAAACATATGCACGTCCACCTCCCACACAACACACACATTAGTTGCACTTCAGTACACCTGCTTCGCTACATAGCAGCACTTTGGGTCACGCAATGTTTTCTTCTACATGTTAAATGTTTCTTTATGACCCTTGAGATTATTTTAATTCATTTGTTTGTTATACTGTATTGTGAATTAAATTATACTGAAGTAGTGTTTTCATGCATTATATCCACTGGCATTACATGCACAGCAAATAAATGCCCATCTATATGAGGTCTCTATAAGGAACAGTCATGCTATGAATCTTTTTTTAGGTGAAAAACACTCAATGTGTCTAGCTTCCTTTTTGTTTTTGAGGACTAAGAGATATGTGTTTTCCCCACATTCCAAAATAACACATATATTACAAAATAAATATTTGTATGATGTTGTGGTGTGTTTTGAATAAAAGCTTTAGTTTCGAAACTAATGGGAGTTAGTTGATAGGGCACTGTTGGGATAAACAGGCCTAGAATGAAATGTCTTATATCTACAAAACTATCTAATGTCACTGAATTCTCTTTAATGCTGCATTTGGATGTTAAAAACTTCAGCAAGAAAACGTTTTGGCAAATTATCTGACTGTTAGACCTCAAAAATGCTATTTCCAAGCAAACTAGCTAATGACACTCCATCTATTAAGCTTTTCATGATTCACTGGCAGTGGTTAGAGAATATGATTAATACGGGTAAATCAATAAAACTATTAATGACTGTCATGTACTATAAACTACAGATTGGAATATGATGACGCTCCTAAAGTGATGCTGCCACTTGCGTATTAACTTTGGGATATTTCAAATGAATTCTGCTCCATGTGGAGGGGGGGCATTTTCTTGTCAAATAATAAAAAACCCAACATTCTGATCTTGATGAGAGTAGTTAATTCTGAATAACACTAGACTGTGTAATGTTGTACACTTCAAGTGTTCTTAACATTATTCACTGTCATATTAAATCACCATAATTTAAGGTTTAACACTATCAACAGCATAATTTCCACTGTCTGTAGAGTGCTTCAAAGTAGTGTTAACTCATAAGTCTTTATGTGTTGATTTAACACTCCTGATTTCCTACACACAAACAAAACCTGAACGATGTCACAGGTCCATTCTGGAAAGTAGATGATTACACATAAAGAAGAAAACTTAAAAGAGAAAGAGGAACCACTGCTAAAGTTAAACTGACAATGAGAGACCCTTTGCTGGGAAACAAGGACTATAACTAGAGAGGGTTCTAGATTATTTTAAATACAGTAATCCCCCGCTTTACGCAGATCAGGAGTCACGGATTCAGTCACACACTGATTTTTTTTGAGAACTGAACTGCAAATGTCCTCTGCCTTTTTTGTGGCAATAAATATATTTTTTCTGGATGTTTTCACACAAGGGGACCCGTTCACCTCGTCGCGGTGTCCCAAAACTTTTGTCCCGCGACCTTCCGAGTAGATCAGGTTTTATTCTCTGAAAACCGTGTGTCCCAATACTTTTATCACGCAGACTTCCGAGTTGCATATCTTGGCGGGGAATTTAAATTAAAAGACGGGTTTAAAATGAAATTAAAGTGTTGTGGGAGCATGTTTGGGGGCATATTTATGGTTTACAATATAAAATAGGCATTTTTAGGCTTTTTTTTTTTTTTAACCAAAACACAACCTTGCGGTTTTTCCACTACACGCGAGTGCTCTTGGAACATAACCCCCGTGAAAAGCAAGGGATTACTGTATTATGTGGGCCAAAGTAGGTTTTTTCTTGCAGGTATTTCAGTACTATAAACATAACATCTACATTTTTCCTAGACATGTGACAGAAACATTATGAATTCAAAAAAACAATACATTATTAGGCAACGTATGGTTTAATGACTATTAAAACATGAAAAATGACCAATTTAATAGGAGAGGTTACACCTCTACACCACGTTGAGAGAAGCAACTATTTTGTTTAGACAGTTTAGACTGCAGAGTAAGACATTTTCCCCACATATGCCATCATAATCTTTCCTTTATAGTCTATATAGCAATCACACCTATTCTGATGCTTCTCAGTCTATTTTCATATTAGAACGAGAAGAATCAGAACAGGTTTGATTGCTGTTCACGCAGTAAATTGTTTTCATAAAAAAAAACGGCATGTTGTCAGAACGTTTAAATCACAAACACGGACGGTTAAAAAGAAGTGTTTCCACCTCTGCTCTCTGTTGTCTAAACTTAGTTTTTGAACCAAACGATTCCCCTTAACAGCACACCTTTGTAGCGCATTGCGCTGGAATGAAAGCCAAAGAACTTGATTATGTCTTCCTGAGGCTTAAATGCAGCTTCCATTGAGTTGATCTCCATGGCAACACCACTAGTGCCATATTTCTTAAAGGCTATCATGGGCTCGTCAGGCTGCAGGCACCGCTGTCTGTCACTATGGGGGAAAGTGTTCAAAGCCTCTGCAGTGCCATTAAACCTGTATCTGAAAACAGGCTTTCACCTAAACAAACATGCACACATGCCTGGTGGCACAAAAGGACGTGACCGTGAACACAATGACAAAGCTACATTTAGATATGAAAGCTGACATGATGACAAAATATTAGCTTTTGTGGGGATATTTTTAACATGGAAAAAGCAACATCATTGTCTGTTCTTCTTTCTACTTTATTTTATTAATAGTATTTACAGAAGTTTCTTCAACCCTGAAATGTGTCTACTACATTTCAGGGATTAAATACCTGGAGATTTGTTCATTATCAGGAATTAGTATTAAAAATCTATACATAAAAGCAGCTTTATTAAATCTCTTTTTTTCTTATAAGTTCTGTTTCTTTTGCAGTGTTAATAATATGTTCTACAAACAAAATAAAATTAAAAAAAACGTAAATGTACATGTCAGTCCCATTACACCAGTGAACCAAACTGATCGTAAGCACTGAGATCTGAATTCCGATATGAATGCGTACATGTGCATCCAGGACACGTCTGTCTCTTAGTCAGAAAACATTTGGCCTCAGGAGCTGAAAGCCATAACCAACAAACATTTTGCCTCCTAATTTAATATGACATTTGTACTGTAGAAATAGATTTTGTAGTAGACACATTTTGTGTGTACCTATTGCTTATTTTTCACCCTTTTAATAACTATCATTTTTTGTTTCTTGATTTTTAAATACATGGGCAAAAAGACGAATCAGCATTACCACCATTAGGACCACAGTTCCACATCACACTTTCAATAAATGATGTTCATCAAAATGGCAAATAATAAAAAATAACTGGGAATAAATCAGTGATCAAAAGGACAGTAGCCATTAGGGTCGATTTGACAAGAGGACCTAGTCTTTTAGGGTCTGGGAAAAAAACTGTGTATGAAAGAACACCCAGTACCATATTCTTTTGTCTCTTTTTTCAATTAATATTTGCATTTGTTCCATGGTTTTTCATGTGGTTAGACTACTGAAACCTCCTTTACAACTCTCAGAGAGGGGGAGGACTGTCGCTTATAAATGGGCTACTGTTCTTGAACACAATAACTGACAGAGAGACTCGTACTGTATTATGCTGATTAACCTGCTAGTCTCAGTGCTGTTAAATATAAAGACATTGTTATAAAGGGGCTGCATCAGTTAAGACCTTGACAAAAAAAAATCTGTTGAACTACTGCACCTATTTGGGACAAGGTTGCATGGATTGCAAAGATCTGAGAATTTACATGAAAAAATCTGAATATCACAGCCATCTGTGGCCAGGAGTCGAAATTGACCTTGATCTCTCTGAGTGGGTAGAATGGTAATCATCATGGCCCATGCTAGCCGATGTAAAATTATTTCTGTCAGTTACTTGAAGTTCTCCTTCAACCGCACTGAGATGTCCAATCATGTGGCAATTCAAAAATGTCTCTGAAGAGGCACATGACAACCTTAACCCTTGCAGGGTTGGAAGATCTCAGCCTTAACCCTTGCAGGGTTGGAAGATCTCAACCTTAACCCTTGCAGGGTTGGTTGAGATTTTGGGAGCTGTCAGTGATTATATTGGGATAAAGCATATTGCATATAGCATATATGAATCTTTACTAACATCTGAAAAAGAATAAACAATGCTTATTGCACTCCAATGTGACAGTGAAGATTAAAACTAACATTTTATGTGCCTTTTCTTGCTTTTGTGTATATCAGTAACAGTGCCCAGCTTCCCTTTCTGTTCTCTAGGACACCAAAGCTCAGTTTCCAGGAATTCAGTGAAAGGTGATGGTCAGTGCTGCCAATTAGCACCAAATCAGGCAATAAGTCTCTCTCTGGACTCTGCATCACCTCACTGACTGTGCCATTGAGTGCTAAAGCCTGACCTCCCTGTCCATGCTATTCTAAGATAATAGCTAACAGAGGCTCATTGACAGAAAAGAATGAACCACTTGTGGACTAAATTTCGGCCACCAGTCCCTTGGTAAACGTTGATTGGATGACAATTGTTGCTTTAACCTTATTGATAAAACAAACATTAGAGCTATTCCCAAAGGGCACCCTGTAAATGGCTCTGTTAATCAGGTTAGACATTCTGCTCAGAGCTAGACATGGTTTCATTGTGACTCTAGTCCTCTGCTGATTTTTTTTAAACTCAAGACAGTGGACAAAACAGCAAAGAATATGAAAGGAATGAATAGTGCTCTATCAGTCATAAGATGACAAGCTCATTTGTTCTTTGAGGGCTGGCACTGGCCACTAGACAACCAAAGGCGAACAGTAAAGCGAACAGCGTCAATTTTAATTGTCTGCTGCTCATAATTCATCACCTACTCGTACCTTATTTTTATCCATATATTATGCTGTCAAGACAAATTTCCAACCAAGGTAATGCTGTAGTTCTGAAGAATTTCAGTTTCATAGAGACTGTCTGGTGGCGAAAAGCCAACCTCTCACAATCTTATTGCCTGTCTTCCTCAGGGATTTTACAAAGGTTTAGAGAAAAAAACCCAAAATACTTACTTTTTACGGGTTTCGTATCTTCCAGTCGCACCAAGACTCTGAAAAGTAAAGAGAAAAATCAGCTACCTTGACACAAGGGCATGCAGTACACACACAAAACATTTAAACAGTCAACATAACACATAATACATTGAACATAAATCCTCTAAATGTATGAATTTCAGAGGTCAGATGAGCACTATGCAGAATTCCAAAGCATACAGCAAAACAAACCAGTGAAACTAGCAAGAACCATAAATAACCACCACCAGCTGTGTTGAGAAAGGTTAACAGGTTCCAAGCAATCTATTAACACTCTGCCAAACATTAACTCTAATTTTCTAATTACAGAGTAAGCAACACAAGTGCTAAGTACCACTTCATTTTGAGAAGGACGCTTAAGACCGGTCCTTCCAAGAATCTGTCTCTTCCTCTACGCATTAAGGAAAGACAGCCACGCTGTTGTTATAGCAACCTTAAAGAATTATGTTTGGAAAATTACCTTCCCTCTGGATCAGTACTCCTTTTGTCTGACATGTAAAGACATCTGGACATACTGTCCTGAGTGCACAAGTTATTTAAAGACAGCTCATACGTAAACCACAGTTCTAGTTTCTCTTCAGATATTGTCCTTAGCATGAATGTTCATGAGGTAAATAGGAGTAGGTTTCAAAACAGCATAATATAAACATCTAGGTCTTTAGGTTAATGGTGTATATACGCACTGGATTGTAAGTGTCCATCAGGAACGGCAAACATTCAGTTCCACAGAAATGAATAGGTCCATTTCAGTACACTGCATTTTTTTTCCGCATGAAGAGAAATCATTGGTGTGTGTGGCCACACATAATAGACGTCAGTTCATTCAGTCATGCTGCTGATAGGTTAGATTATTCCCAGATATACTGCGGTCAAATATATTATGACAGTTGAAAAGATGAAGCAAATAATGAAAACATATAACAAGGGCTGCACAATATTTTGCCTTCTAATTGTACTGCAATACTGGTCTCAGCAAAAAGGCTGCAAAATGCAAATGGGAATCTAACTAATCACAGTTATTTTTGACAAGGCGATCAATCACAGCTCCAGGTGAGTTACTGGGTGTTCTGATGAATCAAAGTCTTCATGAAATTTGACAAAAGGTCTAACTTTTAGCCATTAAAGATGTTGGCGAATCGGTGCAGGAATAGGCGGCGCTAAACTGCTCTAGTCAGAACAAAGAGATTTATTTAAATGCTTTTTTCATCACAAAAACTATAGTTTTTGTAGCTTACTTTCCATATACGGACTGTATGGATTAGGTTAGTAAACGTACGATTTGAAACAGACTTTAAGCCTTTTTAATTCCAGAAAAGGGATTATATGGGCCCCTCAGTATTTTAAAAGCACTGCAATCGCAATTTGTAGCAGTAAAATCGCAGTGTTTATATTTGGAGCTCTACAAATAAACAAGCCAAGAAGTCTTGTTAAACACTTAATTATTACCTACACATGCACACACACACACACACACATTCACGACACACATTCCAGACAATTGTGAACTAACTCAATAGTTCCCATAACTGCTCGTTTTCTCTGACTATTCAGAAAAAAGATATTTTCAGACATTTTCACACACTGAAGGATAATTCAGAATCTCTATGGACTGACAGTGCTTTCATGCACAATTCTGTTCAAAACAGGCAGTAATCAATTCCTCTTGAAGATGGAAACCTTGCTACAATACAGCAAATATTGTTCTGTTCCAGGTCCAATGGTGTCAACTTCTGAATTGCAGTTTTTATCAAATAGACATCTATAACTTTTAGCCCAAAAGACGCTGGCCCCCTTTGTGCGCTGCTTTTCGATTCTCACTGAGTACTTGATGGGATCAGCTGGGGATAAATTTGTAGCAGCACTGAGAGTAGACGCTAACAACTTAGATATTAATACTCACGGTTTCACGCCTGAACATTTACTGTCCTATAATATTCATTTCTAGTAATATATGCACATTTCATTTAACACCCACAGACAAATAAAAAGATCCATGTATCAATGCTGTAAGGTCAAATAGAGAAAATTATACCTAGTTGAACAATAATATTATTATATTAGAATGCATTAAAATAACCTCAATGGAGTAAATAAAGATTTTGAGTGTTTTCTTAACGTGAACTCTCCACGTGGAACTTTCCATGTGGAAGCCCAGTATTGCTTGTAGTTACCATCAAACACCTGGTTTGGATCAATCACTCCTTTGGTGCTGCTAATGGAATTTTACTAATCCAAGCAATAGCTGAAGGCATAGAGGAGGTATCTGTAACCAAACCCAGACCTCTAACCACGTTTTAATACAAATATTAAAAAATATTGATACTTTTTATTGATTTCTTGTTCATAAGATATTAAATATATACTGCTCAAAAAAATTAAAGGAACACTTTGTAAACACATCAAATGTCAGTGGCCTCAACCTGTTAAACCATTCCGTCTCATCATTTTCCCTCTAGTGCACCAAAGCAGCTGAAACTGATTAATAACCCCCTTTGCTTCTGAATTGATCAGATCAGTATTTGATTACAAAGTGTTCCCTTAATTTTTTTGAGCAGTATATATTTGTGTGCGCGTGTGTGTGTATGTGTGTGTGTGTGTGTTTGTGTGTGTGTGTGTGTGTGTGTGACTGAAAATGTGATACAGAGCCCCAGACTGTCTAAATACTAAAATGTCTGTGCAGGAGATGCTCCAGTAGAATAGCACTGTAGCAGCTTTGAGAGCAGCTTTGAGCTCTAATGGGCAGAACTGCTATCAGCAGCTTGTTGTTTTCGGTTAAATGTCACACTCAGCCAGCTGTGTCTGGAACATGCCACACAGCTGCCCTTGTCTGTGCCTCTTCTTTAATGTCAGTAGACCTCTTTGGCTAACACAACACTCCTTAGAAGACAGCTGTCCATCCCTACAGATACGTTCCCAAAAGGTCCGTAATTACTTTAGACAGGGGAACCTCCTATACCGCCAGAAATCAACCTCTTTCTGTCATAAATGTGAACGAGCATCCCTTAAGAAGTGAACAGCTATAGGTATCCAACGCAAACTGGGCTACAGAAGGTTTCTGCAGAAAGTAATCTTATTTGTTTATTGAGGGCCATGTCCATGTAGTCAAGAATAAATTTCACTTAAAGCACGCTAACTATTCTTAGTATAAGACCGACCCTCTGAAGAAAGCAAAAGGAATATAGACAATATCATTTTAAAAATCAACATAGTGTTTCCAATGTTTTGTGTTTTGGATTTTTCAATATCAATATCATCAACATTCCCTCACAGGACAGCAGTTAGTCCAGGAACAGCCACAGCTATGCCCACTGTGTGTCCTGATAAAAAATGGAAAGAGAAAACTTTCTTATTGGAGACTCACAGACTGCCTGGAACAAAGTTGAAGATTTCTCCAGTCCCAAAATATCTGCTCTTCAAGACACACATCTTGGCTTAGGTGCTTACAAGTAAACACAGTGAAGACTCAAGGATAGGAGGCTTTCACCATTTCCTCTAATAAACATGTCATATAAAATCCACAGCAACTCCTCAGGAAAACTCACAGCACTGCCCAGAGTGTTCCAGAGCTGGGTTCACTCAGCCTATCCTCTCCAGACTAACATGCAGTATCATCAGCAGTGCTGCAATCAGAGCTGCTTTCAAGCAGCTGACAATTATCCAATAAGATGGCTTGGATAAACCAGATCTGATGCCCTTCTGTAGCACAATATTCTAAACTGAACAAAACCAGTTCGACATAGTTGATTTCACATTCCATCATGGCCTGGAACCTGTTCTCTGTCCATCCAATATTTATCTTAAAACGCCAGGGAGAACATCATAATTGCTGTTCAATACACGGCTAATTGAACAAACTGGAGCCCAGAGAATGAGTTAGCATAAAATCCACCCCGGCCCTTGAGGAATTTGCAGGACGCTGGCCTTAGATTATCTGCAGTCATTAATTCAGTCTCTTTTTTGGTACATGCACAGCGAATGGGAGGGATTTAGAGACCAGAAAATGAATGCTAATGGCTTTGCTTCAGAGAATCTATAATTGATGCCTGCTTTATCTAATCAGCCCCTGGACTACATGAGGAGGCTCCTGCCTCTTGACCCTGCTTTTAAAAGCTTAATTTATCATACATGGCACACACAGCTGAGAGTGAAGTCTGTTTCTGAGCCACAAATCAGTGGAGTGAGTCTGAACTAAATTGAACTGAAATAACCTCTTTGCGTAGATTAGCCTAGGCCAGCTTCAAGCCGACAGCCGAGACAGTCCGGGGCTCCTAGAACTTCTCACTTCACTGTGCTAATTTGAACAAGGCTTTTATTTTTCTATTTGTCAGCGGGCTAAACTGTAGCATGGTTGTTAAACCTCTCCCAGGCCTAATTAGGAGAGCAATGCTAGCATTCATAGCTGAGCTCGTGCTCCTGGACTGGGAGGAAGAGGGGGGCCGTGGTGATGCCTCTGGCAGCCCGGCCTGGCAGCTCCCTGCCCTTGTGGCTGCAATATTAAGTGACTGCTGAAATTCATGGCCTATACAGGCGTTTTATAAGTTTAGGTGACAACCAGCTTTCATACGAGGCAGGCGTTTTGCAACACATTAGCAAATTGGTCTGTTTCATTATTCATTAGGGTGCTGTCATATCAAGCGTGCCCATGCTTTGTCGGAGAAAACAGTAGCGCTCCTTTTTTACCAAAATGTGCTCTCTCTGGGGAGTTTTCCCAGGTGGCAGCAGTCATCTATTGTCGTCTCTATGTAGATTGTGACAGTTCACGCAAGACTAGCTTAAAACACTGACATAAAAATTCTATTTTGTAAATTCATTGAAAGTGTGAAAGTAATTCCAGAGGAGAACAGCAGCAGCAACAACAACAACTACAAACTCACACTGCACAAAAGCCAATAAAGAGGTCTATGCATAAACAGGCTGTGAAATGTGAATGGATATATTTCACTGATACAAAGAGCACTGTTCAGAAGCACATGGTTTTTAGTGCAGACACTTTGGTGCAGATTAAACTTACAATTTAAAAAGAAAAAATGTAAATATTCACCAGCTATTGACATAGCTTGATCTCAGTTTTCAGCTGTGCCACTTCCATGCTTTATTTTCTGTCTGATGCACTGACATCTTTTTACACTCACACAGACGATAAGAAAATAAGTGTCTGAAAGGGAAAAAATATTCTCAAAAATATTCTCTTTAGAGACGCACTGGTGCAATGTGGCTCTGAAATCTTGCTGTGACTTTTAGCTGTCACCTGGGGCCAGACACCAGTTCCAGTTAGTGAACAGTGAGAGGGCAAGCTTGCCCCCTTATGGTGTTTTCAAGAAGTAAAGGTTTGTACAGAGTGCACGAAGCCAAATAAATCTAGTTCACATTTTCCAAGTGAAAAAAACATGAAAACAAATAATAAACATGGCTTATGACTTGACAGCAGGTGGGTGTTCACACAGAGAGGCTCTTACTACTTGATTAGGGTGATAGCCTGCAGACAGACCAGTGACCACTGCAGAGGAAAGAGGAGAGGAGAAGACGAGAGAGGAGGGGAATAGAGGGGAGAGCTTAGGAGAGAAGAAGTGAAAAGAAGAGAAGAGAGGAGAGGAGAAGACAAAAAAGAGGAGAAGAGAAGAGAGGAGAGTAGAAGAGAAGAGAGGTGAAGAAAAGACAAAAAAGAGAAGAGAAGAGATAAGAGAAGAAAAGACAAAAAGCAGAAGAGTAGAGAAGAGAAGAGAAAAGAAGAGAAGAGAGGAGGAGAAAAGGCAAAAAAGAAGAGAAAAGAAAGGAGAGAAAGAAGACAAGACAGGAGATGAGGAGAGAAGAGAGAAGAAAAGGCAAAAAAGGAAAGAAGAGAAAGGAGAGAAAGAAGAGAATAGAAAAGAGGAGAGAAGAGAGGAGAGGGGAAGAAAAGGCAAAAGAGAAGAGAAAGGAGAGAGAGAGAAGAGAGGAGAAGAGAGGTCTTTCTACATTAGTCAGAGCACTCATTTTAAAAATGAATGCTAATGATAGATATTTAATTTTTTGTCTCAATGCTTATTGTTATTATGTCTCATTATGTTTGCTACAATAGAAGACTGATGGTTTTGCAGTATTTCATCCATATGATAAGTATTAAAAACAGGCCAAAGTGTTCACTTTAACTGATAGTGGACCAGCACTTTCCAAAGTTCAGTTTACAAGTAAATAAGTATGCAGTGCCTAAAGCACAAACAGACGCATTTGAGTGAGGAAACTGTTTCTAAGGACTAAACTGGAAAGACTGGTTCTCATGCTGTCTGTCCAGCATCCCCGTGTTTTCCTAGAGCACCTTCAGCAAAGAGACGCAAGCCGCAATCCCGCACCAACCAAGCTCCATGGCAACAAGGTTGACTAAGTGCAATAAATTGCTGCATTGCACTGTAGCGTCCAATACCACCTCTGTTCATAAGGTGTCATTTATTTCAGGATTTAACTTCTCTTCAGAATGAGACAGGACATTGAGGGGAATGTATTCAAAACCTCCCTGTGGGCAAAACCTGAACCTAATAGAGACTTCAAAAAAAAAAACCCAAACAATAACAGGCCACCATGTGTTAGTTTAAATAACAACTGGACTACGGCCTAATAACTTCATACTCCAGAAAACGCGCACACTGCGAGAGCTGCATAGTGTGAAATTGAATTTTGTCGAAATAATGGCTTTTATTGTTCCTTTGGAACATTCAAGCTCTTATTCCACAGCAGGTGACAAACCCAACCTGGCCATAGGATCCCGATGCCTTTTGCACATAATAAATGTTACAGGTGCAATTTCAGAGGCATTTCAATCTCAAAGCCCTTGCTACTCTCTGTGGTGTTCACCATAACAAAGGAGCTTTCCGCTGCCATTTCTCATTGACTCACACCGGAGAGGTGGAGGTGGAAAACGCTGGAATATCTGTGTCACTGTGTTTTCTCCAGCCATGCAGCTATAAAGCCTGACAACTCATCCAGAATCGCATTCAAAGAATGACAAACACAAATGGTCGTGGACTGCACTACATTTATCTATCGTTCTCGTTTTCCTCCACATCACTTCCCAGAAACAGTGCTCTTTGGCAGAAGTCCAGGAATCAGACGCACCACTCTATTATGGCACACTCCATTATGTAAAGTGGGAAGGACAAGGAGGAAAAACACCTGAGCAACAGGACACCAAATCAGTGGTATGACAATTGCACGAACGCAAAATCACCAAGTGTGATTTATTTGGTTGTCTCAAAAATTGCCTGACCCCTTGTTACCATGCAACTGGAAAAAAGTCAAGAATGAACGTACAATAATATAAATTTTCCAGACTAGGAAATTATCTCCAGCTGGTCTGTAAATTCCTTTTCAGTCTCTCTGAATGTATGCATCTAAAACCAGTCAGCCTTGAGTGTTATGATTTCATTTGACTGTCTCAGGGGACTTTATGCTCTCTTGAGATGAGTGCGGAAAGCAAATGTTCCATTTCCATTTCTAGAGGGCAAGTGTGGAAATTTGACTAAGCAGAACACATCGCATTTATATAAACAACGCACTGTGCTTGACAAACGACATTCCATAGAAATTTGCCTCTTTAGAGTGGCTGGGTGTTTGTTAACAGTCAAAGATCCTGACTTTCATTTGCATGCCACATACCATACCACAACAGTCTGAACCACCTCCTGTAATAAATGTTCAGGTTTTAACCACTTATCCATTTATTTTAATAAATTGCTGGATTTTTTCTTGTTAAGCACTGGAAAGTTGTTGAATGAACAACTATAAATGAAAATATGTCAAATAAAACAAGTCTCCCTTACACAGAATACAGATATGAATCCCTGTTATGGATAGAATACGTAACAGTGCGTGTCTGATAGTAACCAGGTGTGTGGTGATGCAGAGTCAAATTCTAGTGTTACTTCTTCATCATATTAATTTCAATTAATAACACTTGTCTGTTGATCCACAAAATAATCATAATTATATTCGGTGGCTTTTTTGTAGATCAGTAGCAATAAATAAAATATATTACATTTTCTGGCGAATAAAAACATAAAGCACATACTGGTAATTTACTATCTAGCAAATAATACGGAGTGCATTTTTAACACATATTTAATGAGTGACACATATAATATATAATATCTACTGATTTATGAGAAGGTTTTGTAAGGCTAATATCACTTAGACTTTACTAAATAAAACCATGGTACAGTTATAGAGATGCAGCATATCGACATAACCTGCTAAATATTCATTTTTCTTCTGCACATCATAAATACAGTAAGAGCAAGTAGTCTGCCCTTGATGTTTAAGTTCATATGGACTAAAAAAACACAGCATTGGCCTTTCCTAGAAAATGAACAGAGGTACTCCTCAAATTAAGGCAAATATATGCAGATAGGACTCATGTACTCCAAAAGTTCCGAACATCAAGGCCACCCAGTGGTACTCAGCCAGCAGTCCTCAAAGCTCTGACTCACTGGTGTAGGAAGCCAGCTGAGTGCACTGACTTTAACAGAAAAACACGATCAAACTACAGTGTGAGTTAAAGGTAAAAAAAAAGCACTTTTCACTGAGTAGTTTTGTTACACAATGCCATTTCCATGGTGTCTATGGAACAATACCACTGAAGCACTGAAACACCCAAGGTTAAGAAATCAATATCCACCTACAAAGGAGTGAGAGCTTAGAGCTACTCTAACAGACAGGTTTCCATGAACATACAAAAGAGAAAACATGTGCTCCTGTCACAAAACAAGCAAGAAATGAAGTATTGTCACATAATGTGTGCAGCTTCTGCCTGGGGCAAACGCTCACCTTGGGGAGTGGCTCTGCCCCAGCAACACCTGCCTCCAGGCCACTCTCAGGACGCAGCCATTTTGTTACCTTGAATTATCCACTCCGCACTGGACTAACTGACCCAAATAACAGCAAGCATTATAGCTTATGCCAGCTCAGATTACCCTTTGGTCCTTTATGCTCAGGAAACAGCAAACACACATTCAGAGTTCTTACTTCTTTGCTCAAAATGATTTAAAATGAGGTCATCTTTTTAATGAAAAAACATTTGAAACCATGGCACTTTCTTCACACATGTTCATGGTCAGATGGGCAATACGTCAAAATTGCAATATCCTAACAACAGTTAACATTAACATTTTGTAAAATAATTAGTAGCATGGTGACATAATTCACTAGTAAAGTCATTTTCAAAAGTGCTACCAAAATGTTATGAACACAGTAGTCTATTTTTAGTAAACTATTCACATACTCAGCCCTAGATCCAAGGCTAGACATGCTTTACTTATGCCATTTTCAAATGAAAAATGTAACAGAATTTGTTCATTACTGATGCTTGTATTAATTTATCTATAGTATTTATATCCAGCTCTCTTACTGACCACAGACTTTTGTGTATTTAGGACAAAGCACTTTCTGGAGAGTTTTATTTGGACTTATACTATTTTTATATCGCTCTTGTCTCTGTGCCTTTGTGTGTCTAGTATAACTGTAGTATAAGCAGTTTCCTCCAGAATCATTAAAGTTTTCTGAATTTGTCAACTGCAGTATGCTCAGACAAACTTACTGTGAAATAGTTTATCACAATAGCGCACTGTGATGTTGCCTGACCCCAACACACGTTCGGCTTTTCTCTTTCTCTTGCCTGGCTGATGGCTTGGCTAGACTTATTGTTACTCACATGGATGTTCCTGAGTTTCTTCTTTCCTCTCTCCAGCCGGCTGAGCAGTCTGTGGTGCTCTCTGGGCGTCTGCTGCAGGAATGTGTCGTCCACTGACACGGTCTTCCTCAGGGTCACTCTGTCCCCCCACAGTTCGGCATGGGGTCTCCCCGAGTCCACAGGCTTGGGGATGCGCTTCACCTGTGACACACAAGCCGCCTCTCCTCGGTCATAGTCACGCAGCACTGACCCTGAGAGAGGAAAACAGACACTTCAGGTGACAACTGACACTCACACTGGAGGGAGGGGGACAGATCATGGAAGCAGGGAGGCTGAGGACAGGAAACATCTCCTCACACCGCCACAATTATTTCTCACTTGTGCATAATCTTAAAACGAATAAGCCACTGTTCGAATCAATAAGGAACGGGCTTATTACTCTGATATTAAAACTAGCCCTCAACTCATTTCCTGGCTCAGTCTTGATTGCCCCTAAATCTCCTGCTAACGGTTCTGACTCAAACTGCCTCCCACTACTTCCTTGAGAAAGTCATGCCTCTGATAATTCCATTCCACTGA
This sequence comes from Brachyalestes nurse, assembly GCA_037974405.1. Lineage (NCBI taxonomy): Eukaryota > Metazoa > Chordata > Actinopteri > Characiformes > Alestidae > Brachyalestes > Brachyalestes nurse. Next base: position 38,414,172 of record JBBPCY010000109.1, on the reverse strand, counting down.
GAGTCATATTAATAACTGCAAAAAAAAAAAAACGATTAAGTCTTACACAGTGTAAGTACATGGTGATATTTTACAAACTTGACTTTACATGGTACATGGTGATCTTCTAAAAACTTGACTTTAAGCATATGTTGGCTGGCACAGATTTAGACGGCATAGATGGAATCCAGATCAGTAGGTGCTTATTACTAAATACTGAACAATAGAAAGGATATGAAGTGTGAAGTATATTTCTGTTCAAACGGTTGCTTGTTCCAAATGGTAGTTTTGTGACACAAAACAAAAGGTACAGATTAATTAGACCAATCTTCCCTTTACACGTTAAAGTAAATGTGACAACAGAGCTGAGAATAACATTTTTATATATGGGTTCAAGATTAGAGGGTCATCTACACTACAAAAAAGTATAAAGGCATGTACAGCTACCCATCTTAGAGTATGAAAGTATTCATTAACATAGACACAGACGCACACACACACACACACACACACACACACACACATGCACACAGTGTACATCTTCAGGAGCGGGGGTGTCTTATTTCACTGTATTCATTCAGGCCAGCTGTCAGCTGTGAGGCTGCAGTAGATCAAGTTCATCCCTGTTACTAACTACTCAGCTACTGAGTCACTGGTAGCAACAAAGTCGCTAATCAGCTTGGCAATTAAAACTTTATGAGGATCTGGCATCTGTTATCTTCCTGAGGAAAGCTGTTATGGCAGCAGTGTCCTCTGAGACAGCATTCAGGATTAAGACACTGCCGAGGCCCCAGAAAATAAAAGCTTAACATTCTGATGGGTCGATTTTGTCCAACATGGAGCACAATATAACACATTAAGCCGTATCAAAACGGATCCGATTTACAAACTAAGCACAGGTGTGGGGTTAATGTTCTATTCGCTATCATTAGCATGCAATTTATGGCTTAAAGCGATATATCATTAATTTAAAAAACCTTAATTGTTTTGAAACTACTCCAGAAAATACTGAGCAAACATGTTTATTTCCTGTTTTCCCACTTGAACAAAGAAGCATAAGGTTGGCTGCAAACATTCCTCTTTTTTTTTTTTACTACCGATCTGCACCTCCATTCAGCCATTCAGAACTGGGAACAGTGCCATTTGACAGGTTCATGATATTGCACAGCTGCACAGAGGAAAATGTCTGTAGCTTTTCTCCAGTAAGCGATTGCTATGGTGACAGTGGTGCCGATAGCACGGGTGTGCATGCGTGTGTGTTGGGGTGGGGGTGGGGGGGGTAGTGTATGCATATCATATGTCCTATTGTGGCAGATCAAGTTGCCTTGCTGGATGTTAATGAGCGGGATTCCTGCAGCGTGCTGGCATGCAGAGCCTGGTCATTATTTTCTCATTACAAATGTGAATCTCTTCACGCCATCTGGGTTGGTGCATTTGCTGCATGCACCTCTGTATTTATTTATCACACAGCACTGATGTCCAAACATTTATTCCGAGAAATCCACAATCCGGTGTTCCATATCTTCATTGCTTTCAGTTTAGTTTAATTCAATTTTACTGGTTACGGGTGTGTACAAGAAGCAGGAATCTTTATTAATTTACAGAAATCTGGGTCCAAGTCTCCACTGGACAAGTTTAGGGCAACTAAGATTAAGAAAAAACCCCGAGGGCAGCCAAGACTCAAAAGGGGAACCTGTCCTCCTCAGTTCAGTATAGGATAGAAATTCACGATAACAGCACTTTTTAGAACAAGGTGCCACAAAAGGATTCTCTGAGCAGTGCCATAAAAAATCTCTTTTGGTTCCCTTAAGAACCATGTTTAAAAAAGAGATCTGCAAATGTAAACCATGACTTTAAGGGCCTTCATGTAACATAAAGGTTCTATGCCAATGTAAGGGATCTTCATTTATGTGGAGGTTAAAAAAGTTCACACTCAGCACATCTCATTTACAAAATGGGTCTAACCATCCATTAAAGGTTTTAAGGGAACCAAAGTGTTTCGTCTATGATATCATGCAAAGGACACTTTCTCCTATTTAGGAGTAAATTAGTAAATTAGGGGTGTTACTTAAAGAAAACAGGTGAGTTGTGATGAACCACTGAAAACCACTGACTAAAAAAGAGTGAGAATTTAAACCAGTGAATTGTCCGTTGAGGTGTTGAGATCATGTTAAGACAAACAATTAATGAAACTCATCTGTAAAATGTCCAGCAGTCTCACTCTTAGCCTCATTTATATTTCCTTTATCTTCAGCTTGTTGTCTGCTTTAGGTTGGTGGTTAACATGAAAAACACAGTTTCCTTTAAGGTAAATTTACCTAAAAGACTGGAATAACTGTCCTCATTTGGTGGAATTCTATAAGTACTTCTAATAAGTTCTTCAGATTAGTGGTTTACTAAGTGAATTTCACCTGCAAGCCTTGAATATATATTCATGATAGAGCACTTTAGAGCACCTCTATGATACATGACACATGTTATATCTGTTGGCGGGAATGGGCTTTACACACCCAAGAAATATCAGTGCAAAGTTTTAGAAAAACACTTTTTGTATTTTAGAATGAATATCCTGATGTATGTCTAATGTATGACTGAACTTTTGAATTTTGATTTGACTTCATCCCTAGACTGCATCCAAATCCAGTTTAGAACTTTTAAGGTTTTATTATATACTGTGTATTTATTCATTTTCTTTTAACATATTACTGGATTATTTGGTATCTTTTGTTAATTTGACTCTTATTTACTTGTGTCCTTAAAATTGAATGTATAAATGAATGAATGAATTAAGGAAATATTTAGCTTTTTATTTTTTGCAGAAAATAGAAGACACAAAAAGACATGAAAGACACATAATTGTGCCTAAAAGACACAGAATAATGTCAAATAAGAAGAATCACCGCATCAGAACAGTTACTGCTGGAAAACACCGGGTTCGGTTCTTCCCATCAAATGGCGCTATAAGAACATTAAGTACTGATACTGTTGCGTGAGCCAAGTCACTATAAACAAATAAACTCATATGCTGACCAATTTGTCAAGCTAAAATAATAACACGCCATGATTCCCAATACAACTGTATAGGCGTAATGAGGCAGGTCATTATATGTCAACCACATACAGCGCTGATTGATCCCCATAATTACCTGCAATTGTGGAAAAAAAAAATAACTCCGTGCCCCCTTCCTCTACATGAAAAATGTACTGAGCTATAAATAGGAAGTCATGTGACAAGAAAGAGCAGCATTTTGCAGGTTAAAATAGACACGCTTATGCTTTTAAGCTGCAAATTCAGATAAAAGCTTCCTGAGGACAAGTCACTGATGAAAATACACTTTCCTGGAACTCTCAAAGTTTTAACGACACACCAATTCATCGAACATAGAAGTAAATGGTAGGAGCTAGTCTTGTAGTCTTGTGCCTAGAGAATGCAGCCATCAGTGGAAGTCAAAAAAGGTTCCAGAAAACCACATCTTATGGTAACAAGCTATGGGCTTCATTTCCATAGCAATGTTAGGCTTCCTCGTTATCATCAGCATCTTCACAATGAGAGCATGAGAGAAGTGGCTTTATAGCAGCCCAGCCTGCTCACACAATGAACATGTACTACAACCAGGAGTGACATAACATCTGATCACTTCCTCCTACTGAGTGAGCCATTATGAGAGCTCTTCTCATTTACACCACAGGGCTTTCAGCTATTATGAGCAGGCAGACAGAGTAAGCCCTCTTGGAGCATGCAACCCTCAAATTGCCTGATGATGTGTGTACTGTTGGGAGATTTAGAAGAACTATCATTACTTCCTCTGGCAAAAAAGAAAGACAAGTGCAGGAGCAAACGAACAGTAGCGTTGGGAAAATGTTTATGAATGTATGATTGATGCTCCAGACCATGATGCAGCAATATTAACAAATACCTTTTATTATTCTGGGCTAAGCAAAAGCAATCGCCGTTTTACACGCTTGGAAAGAGACCAAACACCAACAGCTATCCCTTAATGTTGTGAGAAATCTGGCAAGATACATATTTTGTCAGCCGCAGAGCATTATATAAAACTGACTTGTCAGTTTCCCTTATTAGGAATCTCTCTAATTAGGAATCTCTCATGGATACAAGAAAAAATTGTAATTCACAAAATTCATAATGTGGTCCAATATGACATGGTGGTATATCAATTCATTGCATTTTTCAATATAGAGCCTCTGAAAATGTTTCCTAATGAAAGGGTTCATATCGTGGAGGGCCAAATTCACTCCCCAGTCCATACAGTCCAAATATAGGCATTAAGAACAAATAATGTCCTTTACATATATCATCCCTTTCATTCACAGACATTCACAGTTAAGCAAAGAGTGTTTTAAGCCTGGATTGCTTTTTGAACCAGCCACAAAGCTAAGTAGCAAACTGGAACATAAATCATTTAAAAATATGAGTCTTAAAGGAACGGTTTTAGAAACAGCCTGTTTAAATCTAATGGATATAAACAGGTTGGAAATGGGCATGCAAAAATGAAATGTTTCTTATCTTATAAATATATATTTCTAGAACTGTAGAATGCCGCAGTGAAATTTAGTCTATACATTCAGATCAGTCTTAGCAGCTTAAAACACCGTAACCATAAGCTGATCTAACACCGTAACCATAAGCTGATCTAACACCGTAACCATAAGCTGATCTAACACCGTAACCATAAATTGGTCTGTTAGCACTAATGCTTTAGCCACAAACAGTCCTAAGATGATGCACTAGACATGAGCTCACATGTTAGTGGCCTAGTGGTTAGGGAGTTGCCCCAGCGATCAGATAGTCATGAGATTGTATCCCAGGACTGCTGGTGGCATCTTTGAGGTACCTGCACACTTGGGTGAATGGGTTAAACACAGAGAACAACTTTGTGCTGTCCATGTATGGCAAAAAATGTACATTTTAATCTCAGTACAATGCCATGTTATGAAACAGTACAGTACAATATATGCTGTATAAAAGTTGTGGCCTGTTCCCAGTCTGCTCGGTTTATGACTGCACTGCCAAATCACAGGAGATTAAATTGTGAGGCCGCAGTTCCCACTGACGCCGGAACGTGGGTGCATGATTAATCATGGCTGCGTAGAGAGAATGATAATAGACATTTTTGTAGAGAAAGGAACAGCAGGCCATCTATTGCCCTGTAGCACTTCCTGTGCAGACATGATTAAATGGAACTCAAGACAGTTAGGAGTGCAGAAATTGAAGTTCAGTCTCTAACTCCTCTGCCATCTCTTCAAGAATGTTAACATCACTTCCACCCTTTCCTGTTCACAACTGCAAAAGCAACAGTGCCCTCTACAGGACACGCACCGAACAACCAGGACACCATATGACTAACATGGGCAGTAAAACCAGTTTACCAGACCAGGACTAATCCTAAACCTGCACTAATAAGGATTGTATGGTCAATCACCAGCGACAGCACAATATAGCACACAACTATATATATATATATATATAATCCTGCCCAGAATCCATTAAGAAATTTAATACGCAGTCATTGCTCAGGCTGAAATAATTGGCATTATATAATGAGGAGTCAGTGTTGCTACAAGAAACACATAGACTTCACACGTTGCTTGAGGATCTGCCAGTAACCTTATTTTCAGCATATTGCCTACATTTGGATCATTTATCAACACAATATAACCGTCTTCATGTAGGTGGAGAATATTTAAAGCCACAAAGCATTGGCATGAAAAACAAATGAATGCATTAGCAAATAAATGAATGATTAAACACACCAGAAGTCCATGCACTGTTGGATGAATAGGTCAGTAATGAAACAATGGGCCAAAATACTTGCTGGCTCTGTACAGAGGTCATCAGACACTGGCTGTGTCGATTTCCAGTCTTAACACTGAACCATGTACCTGAGGGTAATGAAGAGGATGTAGTGGCTTAACTCCCACCTACCGCATTACATAACACGGCGTCATGAAACACGCAGTACCCACAGGGCTGCTTGATAAATTATTGATTCTGATGCCGATGCTGACTTTAGGCTGTAGAGCTCCACTGTCAAAAGCCCAGACGGCATACCATTAACGGCACTTCCCGCCTCCATTAGACCCTTCCAAAATGGCTACAGGCAGTTACATGAAGAACATGGTTACAAAAAAGGTTACAAAAAAATACAGCACCACATATGCATTAAATAAAGCACATTTTGAAAGCCCACCTTTACCTTTTTAGGTAAATACAGTAAATCGAAATGAGCATTTAGACAGATTTGTTTTTAAATGTACATGTCTTTTGACTTTATAAGTATGAGCAACAAAAAGAACTGGATTCTTGAACAAATAAAATGAAAAATGAAACGAAAATAACATTAGTATGTTGTTGCAAAGCTATGGTTGGCAAATACAGGTGTGTTAAGTTTACAATAAGAAGTATTTCATTTTTTGCAGCAAATTGGGCCCCTTACTGCTTTTAACCTTCACTATGGAAGTAAGGGTTCCTCTGTTAGGCTTTCAAATCCTACATACATTTTAGTCTTGTGTCTTGAATTATTTTGTCCATAAATAGTTATGTTGTTATGTTATCTTCTCTCTATTTGTTTGACCATGTGTAACATGTTTGTTTAACAGGTTTAACATCTAATACGGTTGCAGAGAAGCAGCTCCACATCATGATGCTCCAATCTCTGTACCCCACTGTGAGTTGAGTGTTCTTGGGATGATATGGGCAACTTTCTTTCTTCACAGGTGATGAGATGAACTATTGCCAATGAACTCTATTTTTGTTTCATCTGACCAGAGTGCACTGTTCCAGAACAGATCTATAAATTCTAAGACACACATCTCTGTGCCTTTTTCCAGCAGAGGAGTTCTGCGTGGGGTGTAGCAAGAGAACATATTGTAGTGCAGTTCATTACATTTTGTTCTTTGTGTAACTGCTGTTCCTGCTGTGCTCAGGTTGTCCTGCATCTCTTTTCAAGTGACTGCTGCTTTCTTCCCTTCCTTATCAGAGGGATCTTGATTGGTGCACCTGTCCAGAGATGATTATCTGTGGTTTCATAAACTTTCCATTTGCACATTATTAAAGCAGCTGTACTGACAGTGATATTTTAGGGCTTTGCTATGGCTCCGCAGCCTTTTCCATTTAATGATATCTCTGAGAACTTTAGTAAGCTCCTTCAACTTCCATGACTGCTACTTGCTGCGTGAAATCGTCCCAAACAACGACAGTGTCTTTTATAACACACCAAGTAATGCAGTTTTTGAATGTTTTTTTCCCTCATCACTTCAGTTTTTCTAAACCTCTTTGTTTATGCTTATGAATACATACTTTTTTGTTTATATTTAACTGAAAAGTCAAGACATCACACGTGTAAAACTGAAGTGGACACAAGCACCAGAAATATGTTAAAAAACAAAAACAAAAGTGAATTCATGTTTGCCCTCAAAAGCTTGCACTGCTTTTTCAAGAGCATCAATATTGTCACTAGATTACCTACGTTCCAGGACATTACAGATTACATACATTACAGTAGTGCAGGAAATACATCCTCTGTGTTGGTACACCTTCATGTTATCAGATCATGAGGCTGCTTCTCAGTTTTATTAATACGTTCGGTAGATAACGTGCATCTCGATGCAATACCCTTAAGGGTTGCTAAGCGGTTCACTGTTGGTTGTTGTTTTTTACGCACTCTATTCATGGTATCAATTAGTTGTAATGTTTTTTGTTTGGTGCTAGCATGAATAATAAAATACTGTGGTAATATTCTTTTTATAATACTGAATTTGATCAGCATCACCCAGCCATTTAGCACAGCGTAGACTTTTAAGCAGGTAGGACTCATATATTAAAAACATGTCTTCTGGTACCTCCTTGGCAGGCATGTGCTGCCCTTAAGCGCTGTCAGCCTTGTTTATGGTGTCAAGAAAGAAGCCTCCTGTCTCCCTGCACCACCCATAATGAGATTGATAATAGCCCTCCGTTGTGAAGGTGGGTGGGTGTGTAAGGGTGGAAGGGATCTATTAGCTCTCAGTCCGTCTGCACCGGCGCTTGTTGTTTTAGTTGACAGCTTCCTGACAAATGAACTGTTCATTAGGCCATCCGTATGCTTTAACACAGCAATTGTTACAGCGCTAATGAACAATATCTGAATGTGGCTGCCACAAGTGTAACCCGCAATTAGGAGCCATTTCCATGTCCAACACGGGCTCTAATGACAGGGCCACCTCTACTGACTGGGAGTGTAACAGCATGCACTCTCGGACTGGCTTAGTCCATGCTATAATGAAGATGGTCATACACACCACACCACAGTCTAAAAATAACCTCATTCTTGAAAAAGCGGTAAAATACACAACGTTCTTAAAACAGAAAAATACATACATTAGATTTCTATTATTGTTGCAGCTGTGTATGGAAGCATGTGACTGATTTTTTTTTATTTGTCCTGATTTCTGCCCATCTCTAATTCCACCCACTGACTAGGACTCCTACTATCATGCAATCATATCAACCATTGCAATACTATAATGGTCAGCCACCACATCTTTTAGTACTGCCACTAAGGCAACGTCTTTGGACAGCATAACATGTTTGGAGGAGAGTGCTGACTGCTAATTCTGTTACATCAGCTGACAAACACCAACACTAGTGAGCATCGTGCTGTGTGATCGGGGTGCCTTCAGCACCAACAGGACCATGTTCACGAATTTGTTTAAGATTTTCATGCCTGATAAATCTACACATCTTTCATTTACCTGTTATAAATAGTTGTCCTCTTGGTTTTACATGTACCACTGGGGATTTCCACCAATTCCTTTCTGATGCTTTTCTAAGATTAAATTCTGAAAGTCAACTACTAGTTAGACTCAACTTCATTTACCACACACCCAGATGTGACACTAACTTCAGCTCTGGCAGAAAACCTAGTCTTCTAGCAGCTCTTAATTTTATGTCCAGGCCTACGTCGCTCTGGATAAGAGCGTCTGCCAAATGCTGCAAATGCAAATGTAAAATTTCTCTCTACATTCATTTTATTCCCATTCCTCCTCAGCCACTTATAAACCTTCATAATTAATAGTTTTAGATATATTATTTAATATTTTCAACATATTTTCAATATGCTCATGATACATCTAAGGACACAAAAAAGGCATGTAACCTATACATGTCCTGTTTATTAATGTTTATTAAAACAGCTGTTGCAAGCTTTATAGAACACTGGCAAAGGCCTCTTTCACTCTAACGAGAACACTTTGTTTTAGCACATTTTTGTCACTAAACCATGTGTGCAACAACATTTCCTGTCTAAAACGCTACGCTATCAAATTGGAATATATTATTGTAGCTAATTTGAACTAGGCATGTTTGAAATGCAGCTGTAACTTTTCCAACTCCAAAAATGTATTTGACATTTGAAATAAAGTCAAAATATTTTGTCAGAAAATTGGGAACTGTGCCACAATTCACTGCAATTGTAATATTGTCTAAACTCACAGCTGCTACAAAAAACCACACATTTCTGGGTGGAGCATAGATAAGCCAAGCGGCCGAACTCTGAATTGATTCAGACTGGAAGAGGTATATTGTATAAAGTATATGCCTGATTTATTACTGCCATACCTGAAGCATTCCAGTGCAGTCCTCCGGGGCTGGCAGCCAGACGTCGCCTCTTCCTCTGACTCACACCTCCATGACAGGAGTCCCTGCTGGGTTTGAGAGCTGGGGTGGAGGTGGTCCTTAGGGCCACTGGGGACGGAGGGGGGACGGACACTGGCAAGATGGGGGAAGGTGGCAAAAGACGGCTGTCCCTCTCCTGAGAATGGTCTGAATAGATGGACTCCCTCTCAAGAGGCTTGCTGAAGAATAAATTCAGTTTTAGATGAATTTGGTCGAGCGGCTGTGATTGCCTGCCATGCAATGGCATCTTCATGATCACAATACAGAAAACCATTTCAGACTTTCATATAAAAACACACATTTTCAATTTCTTATATCTATAAATGCATCTGAGAAGTACAGTCTTACAAGATAAAAATTTAAGATATGTAATAAATTATATTTCCTGACTGATCCGTCACTGACTGATTTTCCCATGGCAACCAAACATACATTTACACAGATACTGTTTCCTTCCAATAAACTCTTATTACCAACTCCACCCACATTTTACAAAAAAACCCACTGAATGATGCAGATAATTTCTGGACAAAATGAATTTTCCAAGAAAATGAAAAACACTAATGAGTTTGCCTATTTCAGTGCAACTGTCAAAAAAACAATTTTAGGTAAAGTTTTCATTAAGTCCCTGGTTAACCCAAGATGACTTATTGCAGAATGAATCTTTTTTTAAAAGATAACGCCACCTTACCATCAATATCATATTATAAGAAATTGAATTTCTGAGCGCTTGTCCTGTACCTGTTATTTTGAAGCGTATAGCTTTGGCTTTTCCATGATCCTCTCTTGTAAGACTTTGTCTTCCTTCTTCGGAAAAAAAACTCTACCAGACGCTCCACTGTAAACATGGTGCGCACCCTTGTTTGCCACTGAATGAATGCTACTTCAGAAAGGTTTTCCACTACATTCTCTTCTATCCATGACGTAGATTAAACCTACATACCCCATCTGTATGTGGTGCCATGGTATTCGCCCTGGGCTCCCAGCACTGTGCCTTTTTTCACAGTTAAAACAGCAGAACAATCACACAGGGTGGTAAAGAGGCCCCTGGTGAATGGCAGCTTTAGAGCTCTCTAGTGTACAACGTCCATCATAAATATTGAATTCCACCTGCAGCTAAAGTGTGCCAACAGAGAACACACAAAAGCCACGTCAGTCAATCAAGAGTCAAGTGTTGCGCCTATCTGATGGTGGGTGGGTTGGTCCTTGATGAGCTGAGGCGAGATGAGAAGTTTCCAGTGAGTGCTTTTGTTTCCATCAAGAGGTGTAATAACTCCTACTTGGTGCACACTGCTTTTGTTTATTTGCAATAAACAGCTCAGTAGTTCTCAACTAGAATTATGTATAGCAAAGCTGATCTTTCTCTGCTCTCACGTAACTTCTATATTTCTATATTCTATATATCTAGGATGAAAGGACACACTTTTGTACATGTACCATTTAAAAAGCAAGTGGAGTTTATTTGATCTGTTCCGTTGGCCTATGGAACAACGAAGATCTTTAAACTGACTCCTCAGATGATACATATTTAGATTTCTGAAATAATGAGCATTTCTCTGTTTATACTGTTGTAAACAGTCCTTTACTGTTTAGGACACATTATCCATAAGGTTAATAGAATTCTCAGAATCAGAGTGGATTTACATAAGAGTTAGGGGAAAAACATAAAGGTTAATCCTATAAGGAGCCACTCACATGCTGAGAAACTATTACATCAGCACTGCTTAACCCCTTAGCTACTGACCACTTCAATTAATGCGTTCTTTCAGTATTAAAGTACTTAACAGTATTCATCATTAAGATGTGTGCATTTTATTAAAATACAAAGCCTGAGAGGTAAAACCATGAAAATGCCCCTTCAGAAATACAATAGAACTCTCTCTTTATGCACTGAAACAGACATCCAAGCTTGGCTATTCTAATTTTAGTCCAATGGTCTATTCCAATTGGCTTGTAAAGGTGGCATATAATTACTGTATCGGAATTCTGTTCTCTTTATCGGTTCTGTTTTTCTTTTTTATTATACTGTATAGGATACAATACAAAAGATGCCCTGCCACTGAATTCTTTGATAATGCATCCACAATGACACCTAGTGGACATACATATTACTGTATAAACTGCAGCTGTGCAGAACACACCAATTACTGAAGTAAATGTCAACTGCAAGCTTTAAAAACAAAAGAGCAAACATTTAGGAATGCCAGTGTCCTTCAGAAAAAATTATGAAGACAGCTTGACAACCTACTGTGACAAAAAAAATGAAACATGTATGAATCAGTACCAAAACCTCCCCACTCTACAAAATGCCTTACCCAGTGTCAGTGTCTCCGGAGTCACTGCTGCTAGACAGCGGAGAGGCCGAGCAGGTGGATTCCAGACTCCTAGGCAGCAGTGTTGAGGGCATACACAGCCATGTCTCCAGATCAGCGAACTTTGAGTAGCTCAGCATCTCTAAAACACTGCAAAACATGCAAAAACCATGCCTCTGATCAACAGGTAAATATCACTATAAACACACTACCTGAGCTCCTCCGTTCTTCTAACTGATCTAGACTGTGCATAGACTAGTTTCTGTGTAAACATACACATGTATTTTCATATGTTCTAATCTTCTGACATGTTTTGCATTTATCCATCACAAATGCAAATTCTGTACAAACTGACTAAACAAGTTCCCGGTAAATATTTACAAGAATTACCACTAGTCCATTAGTTGGAATTTCATGAACTGACACCAGAATAGACAACATTAAAGAAATGATTAATTGAAAATCAAATATGCAGGGTCCCCCTCACCCCAGGTGTAGACAAGCACCCAATATGTGTTTGGAGTCCAAAGTTTGTTCAGTGACTTTGCAGTGGGGTCATAAGGTTCATATAATAAGAGTCTATCTCAGCCAAACAGATTTACTTTAAGTAACATTATCCTTGTAGTTCCAATGCAAACTTTGGAAAAACTCATTAATACCAAGTCTGATTAATTAATAATATCAAGATTGCAATAATACTATACAATTCTGTGTGACAGATGCTTCATTTTCCATATGGTATGTGGGCTAAATAGCTCCAGTACAAAACTAAAAAACAAAACTTTGGACCAAAACCATGTCTTGGTCAGTCGGTTATGTCAGAGGCAAGAGTCAAGTTGCATAATTCTGATGTTTCTTAAAGAACCATCCCCTTAATGTAGATTCCGTAAAGTGGCGAGCACACCTGTCCTCGCCCATGCCTGGGATTTCATCCTTTTCATCAGCTGTGTGAAACACACATGATGCTCGGGATTCCTGAGGAATCAGCAGACATGTCTTCTCCGTCTCACAAGACATCTTGAGCCATCTCTGAGGGGGCACAGGAGAACAACATATGACTTTTAAATGTAGAATGTATATTGGAAAAATACCAACGATAAAAAAACACTGTATGGTGAGTGTGTGGCCTATGGAGGGTCTAGTCCAGTGTTGAAGCTACTAATGATGAATACATGGTGAGTGTGTGGCATATTTAAAAAAAAAAAAAAGAAATTCAATTCAATTCAATAAAAAACCTCCACTCTTGTCTGTGTTTTTGCTTACTTTGTACTAGTCTCTGACTTTTTTCTTTTCTTTTCTTTTGACAGGGTCTGCTAATGTACGCAACTTAGTTGGCAGAAACTTGGTTATAAGCAAATGTTAATTTGAGTCTAGCTTTGCAGGTATTTAGAACAGGTGTGGACTACTTTAAGCCCTGATGTGCATTGCACTGGATAGGAGTGTCTGCCAAATGCCATAACAGTAACTGTATGGTGGGTCTAGTCAAGTGTTAAAGCAGCAAATGATGATTTAAAACACTGTATGGCAAGTGTGTGGCCTATAGAGGGTCTAGTCCAGTATTAAAGCAACCAATGCTGATTTAAAAGACTACATGGTGAGTGTGTGGCTATTGGTGGGTTTAGTCTAGTGTTAAAGGAGCTAATGGTGATTTAAAAGACTACATGGTGAGTGTGTAACCTATGGTGGGTTTATTCTTCTGTTAAAACAGCTAATAACGATTAAAAAGGCCATATAGTGGGTGAGTGGTTTATGGAGGATCTAGACCAGTGTTAAAATTAGCTAATGATAAAGACTATATGGCAAGTATGTAGCCTATGGTGGGTCTTGTCTAGTGTTGAAGCAGATAATGATGATTTTAAACACTATATGGTGAGTGTGTTGCCTATGGTGGGTCTTGTCTAGTGTTAAAGCAGATAACGATGATTTTTAAGACTATATGGTGATTGTATGCCCTATGGTGGTTCGGGTTTTGTGTTAAAGCAGCTAATAATGATGTAAAAGGCTATATGGCGAATGTGTACACTATGGAGGGTCTTGTCCAGTGTTAAAGCAACTAATGATAATTTAAAAGACTTTATGGCGAGCGTGTGGCCTATGGTGGGTCTAGTCTAGTGTTAAAGCCGGAAATGATGATGCAAAAGTTTTAAAGAGATTACATGGGTCTAGTCTAGTGTTAATGCAGCAATTATGTAAAAGGATATGTATTACTTTTTTATACAGAAGCTTCATGACATTAACGATATGTTAGAAATGCCAATTTAAAAGACTACATGGTGAGTGTGTGCTTTATAATGGTTCCAGTCTAGTGTTAAAACAGCTAATGACAAAGACTATATGGCGAGAGTGTAACATATGGAGGGTCTTGGTCAATGTTAAAGTAACTGATGACAATTTAAAAGACTATATGATGAGTGTGTGGTTTATGGTGGTTCTAGTCTGGTGTTAAAGCAACGAATGATGACTTAAAAGACTTTATGGTCAGTGTGTAGCCTTTGGTGGGTCTTGTGTAGCGTTAAAGCAGCTAATGATAATTTTAAAGAGTGCATGGTGAGTGTGTAGCCTTTGGTATGTCTAGTCTTCTGTCTTAACTGCTAGTGATGATGTAAAAGCTATAAATAGACTGTTCAAGCAGTTAATGATGATGCTAAAGTTATAAGCAGAGTGTGTGGGTCTAGTCTAGCGTTAACACAGCTAATGATCTTGCACAAGGTTGTATATTACTTATTTACACCGAAGCTTCATGACATATGTTAGAAATTATACTGCTCTTATCTACGTGGCCAGTGATTGGGCCATTAGGTCATCTACCCTGAGAGCAACAGAGGAAGTAACGTGTCTGTTCAAAAAGCATAATATTTGTCCCCGGCACCCAGTCATCAGAGCTGTAGGCTAAACTGGGCGTTGGAGTATGAGAAACCGTTCACAAAACGACGCACACAGGCAAACCTCGTGTTCCTAGAGGTCCCTCTCTCCTCTGGCTTCTTCTGCCAGAACATTTAATTCTCCTCATTCATCCATCTTTAATTACTGCTCTTCCTTCCACTGTGCTTAAAGAGCACACGACCACAACTCCTGCACCCAGCTTTTACCTCTTATTCTGTCTTTTCAGCAGCAGAAAACACTTCAGCATGCTGCTCCAGTGCTGAGGAGCTATGCAGGCTTAGACCTCTCTTTGTTTCTTGGTTTCTGGTTTGAAGAACGGCTGCAAACTCAGAAAAAAGAGAAAGGACTCTGCATTTTTTCCTTCCACACAGCTTCCCGTCAGAGCTCATCTCACCGCTGAGCATGGGGAGAAACAGAGCAGCTCGAAAAGTAGCAAGTCGGGTAAAAGTTAAGGAATAAAGTCCAAACTCACCAAGTACGAGCCCTGTTCTGCATCAGGAAGTGACCCAAACTCGGCACCCTCTGTCATCTGGCAATTATTTTTTTCTTCCGAACAGAAAATCCCACCATTCCTCATTCACTCGCTCCCCTTCATCTCCACGCAAGCCTCTCTCCCTGACTTTACGGACTATTTTTCTTTTTTTTTTTGGAACGAAACGGACCGCTTGTTCAGAAAGAGAAGGGAAAAAATCACGAGTGGAGAAGTTTCCCTCGTCAAAGACTTCAAAGAGGACGGTTAAGAGGGGAAGATCGTTTTAGACAGGAAATATTTGTGGAGTTATTCAGGAAAATTGCCCCTCTGCAATTACCCCGCAGTTAGATAAACAGGGCATCTTCGTGTTGATGTTACAGACCCCTCTGTAAGAAGAGGAGCAGCACAGAGAAGAAGCCTTAAAGCTCTCCACACCTGGCATTCTTCTACAACCCTCTCATTTTAACGGGAGAGACAGAGACTGGGTGTTATCATGGTATTAACAGCAGGAAGGCAGTGGCAGGGCAAACCCAAAAAACGTGGCACCCAGTGGTCTGGTGGTTAGGGAGTTGCCCCTGTAATTGAAAGGTCATGGGTTTGAACCCCAGGATTGTCGGTGGCACCACTGAGGTACCCCTGAGCAAAGTATGCACCCCACACACTGCTCCCCTAGGCACTGTGTTCCTGGCTGCCCACTGCTTCACTTGGTGAATGGGTTCAGAGAAGCATTACGCACTGTGTGCTGTGGTGTGTTTAAATGTGACAAATGGATGCTTTACACTGAATGTAAGTGAAAAATGAAACATGATAAAAACCTTCTTCCATACTGATGTGATCCAGCTTCTCCAAGGGCTTGTGAACAGTGACCAAAAGGGGAATCATTCTTCCAAAATGTATGCTGCTAAATAACATGCCCAATTTGATCCTGAAAAAAGGGGCCTCAGTAGAAAATTGTTGTATAGTGTGCATAACTGAAATGACAATGACCTGACTTGATTTGAAAAATCACATTCATCCTGGACCTGTAATTGTGTACATACACTAAACGGGACATACCTGTTTTTCAGGGTTTATCAAGGGCCCTTACATCCAGTGAAGGTAATCTTAATGCTGCAGCAGACCAAGACATTTTGGACACCACCATGCTACCCACTTTGTGGACCCAGTTTAAGGAAGAACCTTTTCTATTCCAGCATGACTGTGTCCCAGTGCACAAAGCAAGCTCCATAAAGACATGCTGGAGGAGTTCAGTGTGGAAGAACTTGGCCGCACAGAGTCCTGACCTCAACCCCATCCAGCACCTTTGGGATGAACTGGAACGGAGATTATGAGTCAGGCCTTCTAGTCTAACATTAGTGGCTGACCTCATAAATGCTCTACAGAATGAATGGACACAAATTCCCATGAAGAGTGGAAGCTGTTATAGCTGCAAAGGGGGGACCAACTCCATATTAAAGTCTATGTGTTTGAATACGATGTCATTAAAGTCCCTGTTGTAGTGATGGTCAGGTGTCCCAATACTTTTGTCTATATAGTGTAGCTTGGTGTATTTAGTACAGAATCAGAAAGCTTAGTTAGTCCCAGAGAAAATTGCTTTTGATCTGCACAGATCAATATAAAATATAGTGTATGTCAAAATTAAACTCTGGAGTTTTACTTTTAGTTTGACATACTCTATTTTATACTGTCTCTGTGTGTCTGTGCAGTCATAATATAAGCAATTTCCTCTGGAATCAATAGTTTTCTGATTCTGATGAATCAGAAAATGCTCGCAGTTCATAAGTGACCTGCGACCAAAATCCTATATAATATCCCTACAATACACCTTGCACCCCAACTGTAGTCAATCTGCAGTCTTGGAGTTAAAAGGCTGAAGCAGGTCCATGCCACATTATACAGGCCTATGAAAAACATTTCTGGTGGCATGAACTTCCATTGTTTGTTAGCCACATGGCCCTTGTAGCTATAAATGTGTCTGTAAGGTTTGCAATGTAGCCCGATTCATAAAACCTCTTTATTTCAAACACGGATGGCCTTGAGAATGAGCCTTAAAAAGTGTAAAAAGAAATGAAAAGGTTTCTAACAAAAAATTAGACCTGCAGATAAGGATTTCCATGACACACCAAGACACAACATCTTCCGCTTCCTTATGCCTGCATGAAATCAGGAAATGCACAGAATCACAGCCACCTGCACGCTGTGGACCGAGCGCCACACAGGCGAGGGGGAAGAGTCATATCAGGGCAGGAGAGCAACAGGGGAGAAGATGAAAGAGGCTGATGGTATAGAACATCTGTCATTAATCCGTGTCATGCTTAGAGTGTCCAAGACACAGTGTGGCCTTGCAGCTGTGCGCAATTTATTTGTTTTGCTTTCTGAGGCGGTGTGGCACCCTGGTGTCCTGGAGATTGACCAGAGGGTCATGTTGAATGACAGATCATTGGTGATCCCTTTCTCCTGTCTGTCGCACCAAACAGTTGTCATTAGCCTGTTGTGACAACAAAATAATAGAAAAAAAGTTTTATTGTTTTTCTCAAGGTTTTCCACTACACATATTTTTTTTTAAAAAGTGAAACGGAAGTGGAAAAAACACAAAGGACTCATGCCCAGTGTAGTTAAAGAGTACAGGCTTTGTGCTGAAGAGAAGGAGATTGAAACGGTGAAACATGCAATAACTGTTGTCATCACAGGTCATAAATATTGCCATCCCTAATAAAAAAAATCTTTTTAAAAACAAAAGCTCAAATGACTGAACCCAACAGAAAAAGCAACTACAGTTAAAAGCTACATCTCATTAGTTTGTAGATATTGAATACTGAAGTTATATTAAAGTTTCACAAAAATGTAATATGCAAAAATAATATTTGAACAGTAACAGAGCTGATCATTTCTAAATGGGTCTACATATCTTAAGAACATAATGTTTTTAATGTTTCGGTAGAACACAAATATTTTCAAATAAGTCCAGCACTGAGGGAGTTAATGTGCCCCATTTTAGGATGAAGAGAACTCCCTCTTAGAGGAGTGATATTTCATCTCAGTCTACCAATAAGGGCTTATCCCCTCAGAGGAGCAGCATCACTCCACAGAAGTTATGGTAAGTTCAGCCCAAAATCTGGTCATTCTTTTAGTTAGACAATTCCATGTTTCCTTTCAACTCCTTGAATTTCCTGGATTTTTTACATTCTAATCCTTATTGTTCTGGAAAGCAAGGCAAACTGCTTAAATCATGTGAATAAAGACGAGAAGCCTGGTCTCATGGGTCCTGGCCATGTGAGAAGTCAGCAATACTAATTTCTTCTTATTAAACTGAGTTATTTCAGCATATAGAGATGAATGGAACGTTGCATGAACTGGTGAGCACTCTGGGTAAAGTTGCCTTTATGATTACTGTTAATTTCCATCCTCATGAAAATGTTATTCTCTTTAAGTAACTTTACACTGTGCAAAAGTCTTGGCACCCATAAAAATGGTTTAACACTGCCAATAATGTTTTCATATAATAGCATGTATGGAAATAAACATAAAGCAAAATGTTTTTTTTTAGTTATTGTTATGTTGTTTAGATGACTGCAGTTAGAGGAACACAGGTTTGACTCCTGCCTTCTCAATGCTCTTCAACTGTTGCATGGATATGTTAAACTCCATCTGCCCGACTTGATTTAATTTAACAAGGAACTGATCAGAGGAAGGAACTGAATTGTATATAATGGGATTCTTTAAGAAAAAATTGTGAAATGGTTCTGTTAAACACACACAAAAAACATGACATTATTGTTTATTCGTATTTATTATGTTTGTGTTTCTGAACAAATAAGATCTAGGATGTTTTTACAGTCCTGTGCAAATATATACACTGTATAACAGGAAGTTTCTCTCTCTGGACAATTTTATTTCAGATGTTATGAGGAAGAAAAGCAAAGGGCCTCATGCCATCTACAAATGAAAGCACAGCAGTCTTCAAACAAGTAACCAGCAATGTTTAAAGATAAAGACTGAATCATAAGAACTGACTGTGCCAAGATGACAAATTCTATCTTAGTCAATGAAGTGGAGCTGACTGTGGCCACCGGAGGGACAGAGGGATCCTGCTATCGCTGTACTTTACCTTTCGGTGTGGTGCTCCTGGTGATTGGCATTGCTGTTACTGCTGTGGCCTACAGCTTCAATACCCACGCCTCCACCATCTCCATCCTGGGGCTGGTGCTGCTCTCTAGCAGTCTCCTGATGCTCAGCCTCACAGCAGTGTGCTGGAAACTCCAACAGGGCAAAGAAATAAAAATGCGCTCGACAAGTCAGACCACCCTGACGGAGACCCTCAGAGACAGCTGCAACTGAAATAGATGAAATAGATATTTATATTTTAAAACACATGTATTAATATAATATGTAGCAGCCCCATATTGGTAGTCACATTCAGATTAACAACAGATGTTCAATTTTTTGACTCTGGAGAGTGTCAGTTGATTATTAACAGTGTTAGGGTTTAGGATTACATCTACTGTTAGATTTATTAACATCTATTATATTCAGATTAAATCTAATAACACAGATCAACAGGTCAAAATCATCAGAGATAAGTTTATGTGGGTTTTGTAGTGTTTTTCATGCTGATTTCAAATCTGTGTTTAGTTTTTCCTGCACGTACAGTTTTTGTGATGAAGCTAGTTATATATTGCATGATAGTTGGTATAATTAGCATATAATAATCATATGCTAAGTGTTTTTGAAGAAACAGTGGTAGCTGACTGACACTGATCATTATATCTATGCCACAGTGTGCGCCTCTCTGACTTCACACTGAAAATATTGAAACAGTTACTTGATTGGTGCCTGTGGTTGAATAAAAACCACATGCAAGTCTATTGCAAGTGTAATATTACCCATAATTCAAAAAGTTGATGTGACTGAAAAAAACTGAAAGCAGATCTGAAATCAGCATGAAAAGCTGGTTTAGAAAAGTGTCTTGTGGGTTCTGATGATTACAAAAAAAAAAAAAATTGTTGACCTGTGTTCTCTTATCCTTTCCATGGTGATGAATGACTATGGGAATTTGTGTCACTGCATTTTTATACCCCAGGGAAATAGGAACCCTTTGATGGTGGCTTAACAATTGCTGAAGACTCAAGTGGACTTTACTGTTACAATTTCTTTAAGTAACTTCAGTTAATGGTTACAACCTGTCCTAGCATCAAGCAAATGTAGTATCATATCGAGTCACAAAGCCTTCAGGACATCGACACTGGAAACTTAATATCTCTGCGTCAAGTCGAAATGTAAAGCGGCCATGAACCCAGCACACATGGGCTATTTTCAATTAGAAATTGGGAGTCTATTATTTTATATGAACATCATGTTTTAATCTTTTTTACATTTGAAACAAATTTAAATGCAATGCCAATCTTACACCAAAAATCAGTATTACTGAAACTTACAGCACTCAAAGAATTCAGGTTTCTTTTCCCCAACTCAAGGATTATGTTCCTCTCACCTGTTTTTGGCCAGTTTAACAGTGTTTTAATGAAAGGTCACTGGCTTAATAATTGGAACATTAGTGTAATGCAATGCCATGCATCAAAAACAGAAAGAGGGCATCAGTTAAAAACAGTTTATCACATCCCTTTGATTCACTTTCTGATGCTTATTGTTGTTAGGAGTTAGGTTGAGCTGGGTTTTATGGTCTTTAGCAGGGGTCCCAATAATTATGGAGCTGACTGCATTTGCGTAATATTGCAGTGGAACCCTGCATGACTTACCTGTTACAGTGTATGGGTAGTAATTCCGGGCATTTTCTGTGATGCAGAAAATTTGTGGGACAAAAGAACGGACCCAGCTTGGAAGCTTACTGTACAAAAGCAGAAGATAAGATAAGATAAGATAACCCTTTATTAGTCCCACTTGTGAGAAATATCACTGTTATGCCCTGGAACGTGTGGCCATGAGGTATCTTATGGTGTTTATGGTGTTGAGAAAAAATAAAAGACTTCAGACAATAAAGAACAATTGTGTTATACATTAAACATCAATATTAGAACAGGAGAAAGGAGAGCATGTTTAGTATCACTTCCCACCGAGCGCTTCCTGAAAGCTACACCACAGCAGGTGATCTCCCCGAGCCAGTGTGTGTCCCTGGCACGGAATCCAGTACACAAACACATCGATGCAACACGATGCTTATTGAGACGTTGGTACGTTTATAGAGCATATGGTGGGAAAGTTGGAGCAGAGGAACCTGAATAAAACAATCTGGTCCTGCACAAGCAGACAGAAAAAAAAACTGTCTACCACAGGAAACCTCTGATTTTGTTATTCTAGCTCCAGGCAAGACACAAAAGGCTCATTGTCAGCAGCAAAGTTCTGCGGCGGCAAAGGGGAAATCCTATTACGCTCCTCGCAGTGTCCGACCCGACCCCTCCTGGCCAATCTGCTGGATGATAAGGAATGACAGCACCACCAGCAGCACAATCTCACTCCACAGAACAGCCCTGAACAAGCAAAACAACTACTACTGATCGACCCAACTTATCTCCAATTAGCAGTCAGGCTAAACCCTAGCAGGGGACCTATGAACCTGTCCCCAATTAGTGCAGGCGCACGGACGCCGAGGGCACCTTCAATGCAGTTGTTTAGGAATCCAGCTGCTAGACCTGCTATGGATAAAATACCGCAATTACGTCATCCAGTGCAATAAACCCACTGATGAATCAACAGGGTTAAGAATAGAAGAGGGTAATATGAACATAACCATTACTGGGAAGAATTACGTCATGATGCACCACTGAACAATTGTACGGTTGATTAAAAAATAGACAGATTTAGGACAGTTAAAAGAACCTCTACACAAAAATCCTCACTGTAACTTAACTGTGCAAAAATAAGTAGTTACACACATGACAGTACATATGCCATTATTTTATTATATTAATTAAAAATGATTAAAAATGGTCTTTTACCAATTGATAGATTTCTCTCCTTGGATGTCTTCTTTCGTAAATGTTCAGATCATTATACTATACAGATTTTAAAGATTTTATTAAAAGAGGTTCTACAGTTTTACTAAGAAAATCCCACTTATTTGTGAACATCAGAAACGCTATATATGACACCGAAATTTCAACCATCAAAATATTTCGGACAAAAACTACAAGTGCAACTCTTGACCATTTCTGAGCAGAAAGGTTTGATGTGGCCGAAATTCCTCCAGTAAAAGTAGTACTAGATCTAATACATGCTATAAAATGCAGTTTCCAAAAAGTGTATGTTATGACTAGAAAATTATTCATGAACTTTACTGCCTTTAATGCCTTTTTTTTTTCAGTTTCGGTTTCGTTTTTTGGCTCAGTGTGTCTTGTAATTTGCTTTTGGCCACAAACGTTCATATCTGTACAAAACTAATTGGGAAACATATACTACGACTTATATCTTTCAAGTAACGGGATTTCATTTTTCTAAAATATCACCTGTGTTAGTGAATAGCCAAGTGATCTTCCTCGCATTCAAATCGTAGACTGTATATAAAGTCTAGAATTGTTTTCACCTGTATGGTGTCGGCTCAACTCAACTTTTTGTTTCCTCGTACGTTTTCCTCTGCAGTTAGTGCTCCCTTATGGGACGACATCACTAGAAAATGTTTTGACGTTATCATCAATGTGACAAACACACAATGTGCATGCTATCTTCACTGTACCTTTCCACCATAAAAGATAAATTAGCTGAATAAAATAACTTACGATAAATAATCCTTCTAATTTGTTACCCCATTGTCATCTACATTACTGTGTTTGAACATGAGGCTACAATTAAGGCTTTGATAGCAACATACAGTGCATGAGCAGCTGGGCTTCGGCCCTCTAGTACTACATTTTGCTTCTACTGGACATACTTTGAAAAAAATCATAGTTTTAATTTTTAAAATCATAGTTTTAATTTTTTAAGGATGATTTTGAGAAATATTTGCAAGTACTCATTTGGTTGTACCAACGAATATTCAAAGCTCAGATTCATTTACCTTCCCTCCAAGCTCCATTTCAGCATTTTTATAGATATAGGCCCATTTTTTATGTCTGCTATAGAATTTAGGCCATCTCTAATGATAAACTGCAACCCAAAGGTCCATTTACAAAAAACAACCTGTATAAAAGTATCAGATACTGAACTTAAATGGCAGTTTCTTAGTATATCCAACATGTATCAGCATATGTACTAAGGTGTTTTAGACCATTCTTTTATGACACAAAATTGGTCTGAAATAAAATAACCCTGCAGAAACAGGTGTGTAACTACATGTATGGAAGACGTCATCAACATAATGAAATTCAAGCCAAAAATGTGATC
>JBBPCY010000109.1:38363862-38377941 GCA_037974405.1 Brachyalestes nurse | reverse complement strand
ACTCCAACGCAGTTTTATCACAACCCAGAGAAAAGAAAAGAAACTGACGTGAAAATCCTCCTATTACGGCGAAAAACTTATTTCTGGGTGGAAACTGTATACGGGAAGGAGTTATACAGGAAGGGGTGTGTCGCGATTCACCCTCCTCACACCGCGACACGAGTTCGTGGAACTTTGTATCGTATATCGTTTTTTATTTCTATAGGTTATGCTGTGTTTCTACTTTTAACTTTTGTTCTGTCCACTTTGCTGCTGTAAAAATGCAAATTCACACCCATGGAACTAATAAAGGGTTATCTTATCTTATTTTATCCAGTAACGTTCAGGAACTGTGCACTGTTGTGCAGGAGCAGCTGTGGCCTAGTGACCGGAAGGTCGTAGGTTCACTTCCCAGGACTGTCAGGACTGAGGCACTCTTGAACAAGGTCCCGTCCCCACACACTGCTCCCCGGGTGCTGTTTTTCTGTCTGCCCGCTGCTTCACTTGGTGAATAGGTGAAACACAGAGAACAATTTCATGGCATCCACACTGTGTGCTGTGGCGTGTTCACATATGACAAATGGACACTTTACACTTACAGATACTGTCTCAGTTAATATATTCCAAATGTATTGTGTAGGCCATCAACAGAGGCTCCTTAGAGTGTGTGTGAAATGAAGGGCTAAAAATAAGTCTCAATCTAAATCATATCTAGTAATCACACCGTACATTCACAAATGATAAGTTCTGTTATGGAGTTCTTATCTGTGTATGAAATGTTTGGAAAACATTTCACGGTTCTCCAGACAAAATCAAGGCTCTTGATTGCTTTATGATTCTTCTCATTAAATTCCTGCAATATGACACAGATATGACCAGAAATTTTAAACATTTTATTTTAGTCATGAGCAAAGAAACAAGGATAAGAAAAAAACAGACATCAAAATGTAATTAAAAAAAAAAAGCCAATAAATAATCAGAAGTTTCTACCAAACTTAAACATGCGGTAATTTAGACAAGAAAAAGCGTTTGACTTCTATCAGACCTTCACAATCAACGCTCACCACTGTCACCGGTTATGGCAAACACAATACTACCATCTCTCAAGAGGAATCGAAACAGCAAGAAACAGGGCAGCACTGACAGAAAGGAAGAAACAGAAACGGATTCACGCTTTATCTGATACACAGTTTCAGGGGGTGTTACTGGGTGACACAGTGATGTTCAGCAAAGAAATCACCTGAATGTTTTAAAAGAAAGTTTTGGATTATGAATCAATAATGCCCATGCAGGAATCCAGCAAGCAAGAGCATTGCACTTTTGTTTTCCATGTAGTCACCTTTTAAAACGTCCTCAGAAATTCATAGGAAAATACTGTACAAAAACAAGAACGGCTTTGTAAAAACATCTACTTTAATATAACAATATATTATACTATATTATATTTTATATATATATTTTTTGGTCTGGAATAAAGAATCATAGGCTTATTCACAGAGACAGAAAATACACCCTACATATACATTCATCTCACATCGGTTCAAAAAAGGCAAACACAGTTTTTTTTTTATCAAGTTTGTCAAAAAAATATTGCCATTCTCTGGGAAACGGCCAGTGCTAAAAAAACGACTCTGTCATTATTTAACAAACAGAAACATCAGAACTGATCACTCTCTAACGCCACGTGTCCTGTACATGTTCAACACAGAATCCAATTAAATTATTGCCGCAGGTTTGGTGCAGTAATCCGGCTTGACACTCCAAAGGGTGTGTGAGTGTGTGAGTGTGTGTATGAGGGAGGGTGTGATTAAATATCTTTTTTGGAGGAACAAAGCTCAACACACTAATTATGCTATTAAGGGGTAATGTGAACATCAGAGAGCAATTACTGGACAAATCATTCTAATTAAAGATCACAATAAAATTTCATGTTGACATATTTGAAGAACATCGTGTCTTCAGATGCGTGACAGCTAGAAATCATCAAATTCAAGGATTTATAATAACACGGACATAAGAACATTTCTGAAGTCAGCATTCCTTAATACATCTGTGCTAGAAAGTGACCAGTCTGTCCGTCTAAATGGTGCATCTTTCAATAACGGACAAAATTATACCCTCTTGTAAAAAAAAAAAGTGTTGTTATTTTTATTGCCGCTGTGGAAACAAAATTTTATCATTCCTTTGGATCAGGTTTTTTTTTTACATCATTTGAAAATTGCAGATGCTGTTTGTGCTGTATCAAAATTTTATGTAAAATAGACCAATAGAAATGGTTCAAAGGGATTTTCCTTCTCTTGTAAAGTGACTTTTTGGACAGTTTTTGTAAAGTTTTTGTTCCGACAGCGACGATATGTTAGGCTTGCTACATTCTATTCTCCCTGTGAGAACAACAGGCCTTTTTAAAGACGTTTTAAACCAGTCTGGGGCCTAAACACTGTAGCCGAGCTCACTGGACTCATGGCTGGCGGATCCGTTATTTGAACATATCGTGATTGCAAATTGTACTTTCATCATAAAACCTGTAACAATGTAGCTTTTAAGACAGACGATACAAGGCATTTTATTTTATACAAAGGTAGAATGAAATGCTACAACAAGTCATATGTACAATAAGAAATGAACTTTCCTGGTGGCATCCAACAACTATGATAGACTGTATGAAAAAATAAAATGGAAATGGACAAGAAGTAAAGGGTTTATATACATATTTACTATACACTAAGTGTACTCTGCCTTCTAAAGTGCCAGGGACAGACTGAGGTGAAGGTTGGCTTGAGCAGACACTGAATGGATCTTATCCCATTCCATTGTCCTTCAAACTGCACGAGCCTGATGGCCTCCAGGGGCCGCGGCCTCACAGGGGGCCGTGCTGGGCTTCATACTTTGATAGAACATTTTTGCAGCGCCCCAGCTCTTTCCGCAGCTCGGCCACTTCCTGCCGGAGAGCAAAGTTCTCCTTCTCCAGGAAGCCGGCCCTGATGGCAATCTGGTTCTCCTTCAGGCGCCGGGCGTCTCGCGACCTCTTGGCAGCCATGTTGTTCTTTCTGCGCCGTGCCCAGTACTTTTCATCCTGCTCAAAATATGCAGAATAATAAGAACAGGAGGGAAGGGTCAAGTACGCCCATTTATGTTCTGCTAGGATTTCCTTATCATGCACTTATAGATAAGAAGATATTGGCCTTACTGGAGTATTTAAAAGGTACACTGATCATAAGATAACGCCTTTTACTAGTGTAGAAAGAGGACACTAGTCTGAACAGAAAACGAGTGGCAATGACAAAAGCTAAACATTCTCATAGCTGCTCACAGTTTAATGCTTGGCTAAGGCTTGGCCCACAGTTTGTTTCCATTTTGACTTGAACAAAGACGTGATGTTTCCAGTTAATACACCCTGAAGGCTCTTTGAGAATTTGAGCGCTCGCTTGCTGTTCTGCTGACACAGAATTGAAACCAATTGTAAATGTAATACAGATGTAACTCACTATGTAATTACATTTGAATGGCACAGCAAAACAAAAGCAAATTTTGAGAAAAAAAGCTTCCGTAGTTCATTGTGGAAGCATTTTTGTATATGTTTATGACAAAATGAAAGCTAAGAGGTTTGACATAAGCGATTATAAATTACACCACTACTTTTTGATCATGTCAAAAATGAAAATATTAAGAATTATGTTTAATACATTGTTTCTGCCACAGTCAGTAAATTCATTTCCTGAGGCAATACACAGACTAAAAACACATCTGACATATTCAGACCTGCTGTATTACTGTGCCTATATCTGTTTTTGTTCTTTAGCTCGAGAGAATTAAAAACATACTTGTAGGTGATCATTAAATGCTATTTTATATTATAGATCCTCCTGGTTCCATTATACTATTTACAAGTCACTTTAGTTGAATAAGTAAATAATATATCTGCAAAATAAATAATAAATGAGATGAAGCAAACAAATCATTAACAGACACCCAAAGAGGTAATCTCCTAAATAAACAATATTGAGCTACTGTCAAAGGGCTCTTTTAGTTTAGGTTTTTAATGAGACACTGGGTATTACAGAATTATCCATCCGTGTGGCGACAGGTTTTCTCATGAAGGCATGGCTGTGAAATCAGCTTTGAGCAATTTATTACTCGGCAAATCCTTGCATGGATCCACTTTTATTTGAACAAATTAAAAAGGCAAATCCTTTAATCCCAACCACAGCAAAACTAGTGAGATACCAGGAACACATGGGATCACATGGGCCTGGCCATCCAAGGATGAATGAATGGACGACTGGGCTTAAGCCTCTTAGCCACAACCTGCAGCATCTCTGGCCAGTGGCAAAAGATGCAAACAGTCAGACCCAAGCGTCACAGAAAGTGTCTTAGGGAACAGAGCAAAGAGCCCTCTCTATCATAAAGCCCCACACACACACAGACACCAAGTTACCTTCAGGTCTTCAGGAATGAAGACTTTGCGTGCCTTCTTGATCATGGGTTGAGGTTTAAGCTCTTCATCTGAGAACTTGTGCTTGCGAGGGTCAAAGGCCTCCTGGCCAGGAACACTGGACAAGGCCAGGTCTGATGGGTCAGGCTCGTAGCCCACGGGCACTTGGATGGACTCTGGGTCAATTGGACTTGGAGTGTTGCGTGCTGGAGGCATCACTATATGGAAAAGAAGTACATGTGTTCATCAGGAGCAGTCTAGGATTAAATCAGTTGAATTTACATTTAAGGCATTTAACATACGCTTTGCAACTTCCATTCCCTAACTACAGGGGGCAGTCTCCCTGGAGCAACTTCTGGTTAAGGGTCTTGCTCAGGAACCCAGTGGTGGCATGCTGAAGTTAGGATTTGAGGCAAGTATCCTACCCGCTAGGCAAACACCGCCATTTAAAATTTTAAATGTTTTTTCAAATTCTACAGACACCAGGGTGTAGTATCCAAATTAATCCACTAAGTGGCGCCCAAGCCATTGATGCCAACACAACTGCCATTTCCAGCAAGAGCCAAATGGGCTTCTCAGGAAAGCAAAAAAAAAGTGAAGAGCTGCTTCCCAAACCTCATACTGCAATACTATCCATATACTACACAAATGAATGCACTTTTATTAGTTGTATACTATTAGACTAGCAGTTTGTGGATCTGGACACAGTCAATGTATGTTCAGCAGTATCTAAATGCAAATACTAAGATTCAAAGAACCCTTTCTTATTTAACATCATTATTGTAGAAACAATACTGTGTGCTGGTCATGTGAAGCTAATTTTTCACTTTACATTTTGGTCTCTAAAAAATGCTTGTTCTAATGAAGATCCAATATTAATTTTCTTTAACGAATAGCCTTTTTAATGAATAGTGTGTGATGCTCTTTATTTAACCCCAAGGCCATTTTACAACGTCAAACGACAGCAATCAAATAAACATGTCATGCCATTTGATGTTACATGAGAAATGTGGCTCCTAAATCTAGCCTGGATTGGTATATTTTTTGGGTTTCCGTGGCGTATTTAGCATTTTTGAGAAATATCACAAAATTAGACCCTCAGACAACATCTCATAAACCAAGGCTGTTTAAGAAGGTCTTTTTTCCATCCGTATTCTGGCAAGCCTCTTTCCATCCTATTGCTAGGATTAAGCAATACTAGATCCTCACAGACAGTCCATCAACCAATGAGAGCACAGGAGGGGAGGGTTTTGGATACAGGTGGGAAAAAAACGCTATGCACCTCGTTGCCTAAACGTGACTGGTGACAAGACTGGCTGCTTTTGACTGCTATTCAAATTCAGCCAAGACAGACAGCAGAACATGGTCACTGGCTTATATTTGAAACTGTGAGACATCTGAGAAGTATTTCTGAATGGACATGCCCATATAAAATGATTTCAGATGGTATTACAAAAAGACCACTGATAACTGTCACATGTAAAGTATTGAGGCCTGTCACGTTTTCATACATGCTGGGCCGACAGCACCCTGGCCTGGCCGCTCCATGCAGAGATACACATGCGCTCTGGGAGTCCACTGTAACTGCTTCTGTCTATTTGGTTGTCTTCATCTGGGCATGGTTTGGGCACAATGATGTTGTGTTTCCGTACTTTTCCCTATAATTCTGCCAAGTTAAGTACATGTGCAAGACTGTACTCAGTTCAGAGTGCTCAAGAGTTCATATTTTACATCTTTTTTGCACTCAATTTCCTCTAAGGTCCACTTATGACCTTTGTTAGGTTTTATTTACCATAAAGGCAGTTCTCATTCATTTCTACATGACCATTTTCAACCTCTCCTTATACATTAAAAAGGCTATTTTTGTTACTCTCCCTTGAATTCACACGGTGAATTCAAAATGGGCTGTTTTTTCCAGCTAAAATTACATATATGGCCCATACTGACTCAGGAGTAAATGATTCATTTTACACTTTAACAGTGTTTAACAATGCTTTAGTGTTTGGTTTTCCATGATTTGGACCCTTTAAATGACAGCAGTAACCTCAGTTTTGTGAGCAGTGCTTTGTTAGTAATAAACTTTTTTACAAGGGGGCAGGACCATATTCCAGCTGAAAAACCAAGTCTTTTTCCTGCTCTTCATCAAATGGTCTGGCATGGAGGGCTTTACTTAGAGTCCAAAATCAGACGTGTTAGCAAGACCCTCACTCACCAAGTTCCCTGTTTTCAATGCACTGTGGAGACGCCTACTGCATTTTCACTGAGTGAATGCGTGTGGAGGATACAGGTTTGATCCCCTAAACAGTCTGGCACAAATCAGCCGAAGAACTCAATTAACTTTACTTCCTCCTCTGCCGGCCGTGTCGTGTTGAGACATGTGGCCGAGAGAATGTTTCTGTTTACAAGTCTAAACGACATTTGGATTAATCAGAGGTTGGCTTAGACGCATTAAAAACAAAACTGTAATTAAATTCTTTCTGATACACAGCCCATATGATTCATGCATTTGTGAAATGGCCTTTTTCCGTTATAACAGACAGATTGATAGATAGAAGTTTATTCAGTCTGCTGCCAAGGCCAATTTACCTGGTCTGCTGGGGGTCTGCATGCAGGTCTGGGGGATCATGCCTGTGTGGATGGAGGTGTTGGCTCTGCTGCTGAGGTCCATGACTGACACTGAGGCCTGTTGTAGGCAAGGCTGCTGCGGCTGGTGGTGGTGGCTTTGGTCGTGCGGCAGTGGACTGGAAGGGATGCCATTTTCAGAGAGGAACTCTTCAAGGTTCATGTACTCCAGCTGGAAATTATCCCCATCGTAAGGCAGCGTTTTATCCCAAAGCGTCGGCCCCAGGAAAGCAGACTGTGGCACATTCCTGTCTTCTTCTAACTTTTTCTCCTTCTCTCGTTCTTTGCTAAAAACTGAAAGGCAAGTCAACATTATGGGAATTATAAAATTACTGCTTCACTTGTAGCTATAAGTGAATGGCTAGAATAATGCTTAGGACATATTTTAATAAAACATTGCACTAATACTGTGCCTGTGATAATAAAGTATATCCTATACTGATGTGACAGGGTTGGTTTATACGTGAGCTGTACGTGCAGTTATCTCAGGCTCCGGGTGATAACTCAGGGTGGACCCAGATGTGAAAAAGTCAAAGTCCACTTTGTCTCTAGTCAACAGGATAAAGTATTTTAAAAACACTGACTGTCACAGACAAAACCGCTTCTCTCTTTGGATTTATTCCAACTACACATGCAGAAATAAAGCAGCTCACATGTGTGTGTGACAAAACCCCGTGGTGTGTGAGAGGCTGACAGCTGACAGTTGACAGTCTTTATAACTGGAGGTGACTGAGGACCAGGCTTACCGTCGTCGTGGTGCAGAGGCAGCTTCATTGGGTTCTCCAGCAGAGATTTCAGAACTCCGTGAGTTTGAGGAGGTAGGAAAGTTGGGTTCATCGTGAGAGGTCTTGACATTTCCAGGTCGTGCACAAAAAGGAGAGAAAATAAAAACAACCCAAGAGGAGAGATAAAGTGTGTACTGGACTACACAGCAAATGTCACAGCAATGAACAACCAGCCCTCGATAGTGCTCTTCAAACGACCACAGAGACCTGAAGCGTGTGTGCGTGTGTGTATGTGTGTGTGTGAGAGAGAGAGAGACTGTCGACTGGACCGAGATGATCAATTCCATGTGCGAAGGCTGAAGCTCGTGACGTCAAACCTCCAGAGGCTGGACCGGCTGGACTGACTTCCCACAGACTGACAGCAGACAAGAACAAATCACACAAAAAACCAAAGAGAAAGAGAGAGAGAGAGAGCCTCGCAGATTTTCGTTACATTTGAGGGAAATTTGGCCGATGTTTTATAGACGGAAGCTGTAGCACGAGAAAGTTTCCAGAGCCCTTTAAACACTATAATAAACAAGAAATAAACAGACCAACAAAGAAAAGAGGAAGAATATCGGTGTGTATTCTAAAGACAGGACAGAAGAGAAAAAACAGAAAAGGGGAAGAATATCGGTGTGTATTCTAAAGACAGGACAGAAGATAAAACAAAAAACAAAAAAGGGGAAGAATATCGGTGTATTTTCTGAAGGTAGAAGTGTGTAAAGAGACGTGCAGCCCCCTTTTCCTCACGCACACACTGGTACACACGCGCTGGTTTTGTTTAGTGGAGAAGTTTTCAGATACAATAATGACTTTACTACATCTTTTCACTTTTCACTATTTGAATGTGAAATAGAAACATAGTAGCAAGCAGAAATAGTTTTCCACAAGTATATGTGTATGTATGAGTGTTGTGTGTGTGTGTGTGTGTGTGTGTTGTGCATGAGTGTTGTGTTGTATATGTGGGTGTGTGTCAGTCTCTTTCAACACGCTGAAGTGGGCGGCTGGAATGGGGTATCACGTGACCAGAGCGCTTGACCCAGTTTTGTCCAATTAGCGTCGAGCTCTGCGGAGGGGCAGCCTCTCACCGGTCACGTTGAATCTCACGCAGCCCAAGTTCTCCTGAAGAGAGAAGGAGAGGCTTTACAAATCCGCCTCGGTGTGTTTTTCCCTATTCTCTCTTTTTTATGAAGCTTTATTGTGTACAGACATACATATACTTACATAGGTATATTTTACAATACAGCTGTCCATATTTGTATTTCTAGATTGTAGTGTACATTTTATACTGTACTGCTGATATAGTATTTTATTCTATTCTATTGTTTTCTCAATTTTTGCTGCTCTTACCTTTGTTCTGTCCACTTTCTGCCGTGACAAAGCAAATTTCGTACTTTTGGGACTAATAAAGGTTTATTTTATTTTATCCCTTATCTTATCTTAGTATACTTTTACTCTATACTGTTGTGTTGTATAGCTTTATTGTATCGTTTTTTTGTTTGTTTGTTTTTGCTGCTTAATAACAGAAATTTCCCACTTGTGGGACTAATAAAAGCTTATCTTATCTTATCTTATCTTATCTTACTATTATTAACCTACTTGTGAATGTTACCTCTGGGGCAGCTGTTGTTCTGGTGGTTAGGGAGTTGCCCCTGCAACTTTGTGTAAATTGTAGTACGTTAACAAACCACAGCCCATCAGCACAAAATAGTTCTCTGCATTTAACCCATTCACCAACTGAAGCAGCGGAGTGCCTAGGTTACAGTGTGTGGAGATGGTACGTAGCTCAAGGGTACCTCAGTAGTGCCACTATCAGTCGGGATTCAAACCCATGACCTTCTGATCACAAAGGCAACTTCTTAACCACTGGGTTACCAGCTGCCCCAATTGGAGGGTTGTGGCTTTGAATCCCAGGACCCTTGAGCGAGGTACCGTCCCACACACTGCTCTCCCGGCGGCTGCCCACTGCTTCACTTAGTGAATGGGTTAACAATTGTTCACAATATGTGATGTGCTGTGTTCACACATGACAATAAGGGGCCACTTCATTCTGCCTCAAGATGCTTTGGATATTTTTTTTTCAGTTACCCTACATTTGTCAGTATTGTGAAACGCATTGATGTTTCCTCTCCTTCACAACCGGTCGCTAAAGCTGAAAGTAGGCCACGAGTGGCCACTGCTCCTCTAGTGTGGAGTGCGATCGACCACATGTTGCTGCATGTGTCTGACAAATTGGAAACAGATTGTAGGCCGGTGTTGTTTACCAGCACATCCTTGACATCTTTTATCTTCTTTGACAACGCACTTTTAAAAATAATGGCAGTGTTTCATTCAGCGTGATGCAGTGTAATCTATTGCTGTGCCTTTAAAGTCCATAAGGCTGCCTGTGTAATCCATCCATGCTTTTTAACAGACAGTAGACTCATCCACAAACAAGACACGTCTAATCCTCGATCAGGTTAGGAGGCTTCAGTACGGCTTAAAGGAACAAATACATTTTATACATACAGTGTCTAGTATGGTGGACATTTTCCAGAGATGTAATACTATAATACTGTGAGAGTGATGTATTTTGTATGATGTATTATTTGCAACTTTATTGGCAAAGTAAACTTTGTAAACAATTCAGCTGAACTAAATACAATCCAACTAGAAAATGAAAGTAGTACATGAATGTAAAAAAGTACCAAATCTTAATTATGAAATAAAGTACAGAAATCTTAATTATAACAGATGTTTGGTTCATCTGATACAAGTGCCTAAACACTACTTAATACATTTTTTTTTTTTAACCAAGCTGTTTTGTAATAAGAAGTTCATTTATTCATCACATTTTTTCACCAACATAATATATCTTGAAATGCAGGCTTTGGATGAAACATTTCAACAAAACCACAGAATAATTATCCAGCATGACTCAAAGAGGACCCTGGGAAATAAGGATGCATGAAACTACAGCGGAATGACAATATCCAGTGCTTAATTTAAGAGTTATTTTATTTTCATCTTTTTTTTTTATCAAAGTGCCACTTAGTGGCAAGACCACCTGTGTTTCTGTGTGAGAGGGATGGTCAGGCAAGCATATGTGTGGTTTGTGTGATTTGAAATTCCTGGAAGCAGATATATTTAACAACACATGCTTGGGAGAGAGAGAGAGAGAGAGAGAAATCAATACTCCTCGCCCTGGGCAACAAGTCGTGCACACCAAGCGCACCAACCAAGCTCTGAAATGGTTTTCTAGATATTGACACAATACAGGAAATCTTAACAACAACAATAAAAAAAAAACTTGAAATGGAAATAGGTTTGACAACAGAACTTTATTAAGCTACCACAACAAAGTCGGAATACATTCCCAGATAAAACAGGGAAAACATCAAATCAATAATCTAAATGTTCCACTAGAAATCTATGTTTTTAGGCAGAGCTTTAAATAATAAAAGCGTAAAGCAAACCTGCAAATAGCAAAGCAAACCTGCAAAGACAAGAAAAGTTCCGAAAATATGCACATAAGGCTTAGGGTACAACATTGAGATTTCACATGTCTACTGGAAATGCAGACAACTAAAACCACACATGCAGCAGCAGATAGTGCGTACATGTGTGCTATTCCTTTTAACAGTTATAAACTCCACAAAGGTTTACAACAGTTGTAGTTATATTGCTTTATTGTGTTGACGATGTCAGAGTGCACAAAAATGAAACATGAATGCACAATTACGCCTCACTAACACACCATAGTGGACAGCGGAACGTCTTCCATTCAACTGTAGCAGATGAGAGGGCACCTAAAAAAACGTTTGACAATAATAAACAGCCTCCATTGTTGTATTTGGTATGGATAGCTGTTGACTACACTAATCTACCACCTGTATGTCAATCAAAGATGCGGTAAAGTATGTTTATATGAACGTCACGTCCGATCGTACTGATCAGCGTTCTCAAAAGCCTGGTTCGTCCTCTCACGGACTTTCCCATTTACACAAAAGAGGACTTTGACTTCAAAGAGTATTGATATTGTTTGACTGGAGAATGGGCAGGGTGTTTCTGGAGAAAGGGAAGGGTGAATGGGCCTGGCCATTGTTTTGGTGGAGATACTGAGAAAAGGGTAAAGAACGGTGTAGAACCAGAAGGGAAATTACTGAAAAAAAACAACAAGTAGGCAGATGGCGGAAAACAGATTGTCACGTCAAAGTTCATCTTCCGGTCCCTTCTTCTATCTGATGACATGACTTATATGCTATGTATTGATTTCATGAATACTGACTATTATAAAAATGTGAATATGAACACACTATATGCTCCATAGACATAATCAGTGACTTGGCAAATGTCCTTCGAGCCCCTAGTAGGAATCTAGGTCAGTTTATTAAACAAAGATTCTAAATACCACTTGTTGTGAGTCTGGTATGACTGAAAAACCTGTAGTCTTGCTATAGACCCAGAGGTCTCCCACATACTCATATTAATGTGTGCAGTTAGACTCATAATCATTGGCACCCTGGGTAAAAATGGGTAAAACTGTCATAAAAATGTATTTGTAGATAATTAGATCACAAGATCACAATGACAAAATGGCACCGCTGCATTTAGTACTTTGTTCAGTCTCCATTTGCCACAATAACAGCAATGTGTTTTCTCTTCTAATGCTTCAAAAGAGGCGTCAACAATACAGAATCCCTCCAAATCCTCCAGGGTTCTCTTTTTAGACTCTTCAGCTCACCCCACAATTTTTCAATCATTTTAGGTCAGGGGACTGCGATAACCAGGTCAAAAGCTTGTTTTTGTGGTCATTAAATCATTTTGTGTGATTTTAGATCAGCGTCCTGCTGGAAGTTCAAACCATGTTTATCTTTCTGGCAGAAACAGTCAGAGGTCTAAATTTAAAATCTTGTGGTACTTCATGAAGTTTGTGATGTCCTTGAGCGTTTGTTGCCAAAAAACTATTTTTGTCTCAACAAACCCTAGACGAAAGTTCCACTACAGTCTAGGAAACTCCAGGTGCTCACACCTGAGGTAAGATGAAAGAATAGGCTTTCTTCTGATACACCCTTGGAGAAATTCTTGCCTTTCTAACCATCTTCCTTACTGTATGTGGGGGCAAAATATCAATTTTTTTCATAGCCATTGTCTGATTTCATTAGTGCATAAACGAGGAAGGGAATTTTTGTAACCTCTTCTTTATGCCCCAGTGAAACAGTATGTTATGAACGACAACTTAGGTGTTTCTGAAATCTTAGGTAGACTTATAAATGGAAACATATTTTGTTCCTAAAATGTTCTAGGGGTACCAATAATTATGACATGTTTTTATTTTAAAAAGTAAAATTTTTGCTATGGATATTTTGTTTCCTTAGATTACATTTACTTCCATTAAAGTTTAGGGGGTTAAATATATCAAATATATTTCAAAAGTGTGGTTGATCCAAATACCCACAACATTTTTTCATGATCTTTTTGTTATCTTTATGATGAGTGCCAATATTTGTGGACTGTTAACGACTGTAAACTTATCACGGTATGTTCTCACAAAGTCAGAGCCATTTCTGAAACGACTCTGCTACTGTTTTGGCAATTTCTGATTTGGGATTTAAATAAACGGGATTTCTGATACTG
This sequence comes from Brachyalestes nurse, assembly GCA_037974405.1. Classification (NCBI taxonomy): domain Eukaryota; kingdom Metazoa; phylum Chordata; class Actinopteri; order Characiformes; family Alestidae; genus Brachyalestes; species Brachyalestes nurse. The sequence goes on along the minus strand of JBBPCY010000109.1, from coordinate 38,364,525 downwards.
TGAAACGCTTTTATATCCTTCCATAAATGGTCATTATATCTCATTATCATCCATACTGAGATGAAAAACAAGCCCAAAACCTCTTAAAAGAGGCCTGCTGGGTTTGAATTATTAATCAGTCCCGTAATGATACCACTTGTGAGTTTGTATTCAATGCAGTTGCAGTTTGGTTTATCAAACACATGACTTTCACAAAAAGTGACCAAGCTAAGCCAGTTCTGTAAGGTTGGGTGCTTTAACCCTTGGCCTCTGGGGTGTTCTGGGTTTGGTCACTTGCTTCTGGCTCTGAAAGACCCAGGGAGTTCATCACAGGGTGAATCCATGATGTTGTCTGAGTCACATGACTAAACAGAACACAAAAACACACATCACATTGAACCAATTACCAATTAATGGAACAAGTAAACAGGCATGAGTCTCCCAAAGGAGCCATGAAGAGGGTAGTTTTTTCCTCTATAAGTTGGTAGAAAAATTATTTCTTTGTATGATCTTGAGAAAAGAACATTTTAAAAATACAGCTCTGGAAAAAAATACGCGACCACTGCATTTATTTTCTTTATACATTTATACATCTCTATGAGTGTGAAACCATTCCATGCCAGTGTCTGTGAAATTCCTACACAAGCACCTCATTCTGCTTTATGAGGGACTGATTAGTGATCA
>JBBPCY010000109.1:38309076-38363264 GCA_037974405.1 Brachyalestes nurse | reverse complement strand
CACATCTTATTTAATGAGGAAAAGTATAAAAACACTGCTGTAATCAACACTCTCCTCTCACAGTGAGACCAGTTGGACGGCAAAACACGACTAGAAGTTCGTCAAAGGTAATTACTGCCATTTGGTTTAAGAGTGAAGACATTTGAAAATAATATTTTTTGGAAATTAGGAGAAATATTGTCAGCTGTTCTTAATAAACTGAGGCAAAGCTGTTCAGTTCAATACTTGCTCCTATAAAAGATAAAACCTGAGAAACGGAACATTTTTGTAGGGGTCTCTTATTTGTTTCCGGAGCTGTACATAAAGACCTCAGGAAACTTACTTGATGTAGTATTTGACACCTTCTGCAGTGTATGCTTCATCCCAGCCATAGGGTAAGCCTGAGGAGAGAGACATCATATTTGTTTTTAATGTGGAAAAAAGGAGTGTTTAGTATGACATACTTTTAGTCTCTACTCCCATGTTGGGGTGAGGCAGTGAGACTTTCCTGGCTGCAGTCTATGAAGCTGAAACAAATGAGGTCAAATATGCACATGATAAGTGCTTCATCATGCAAGAACGCACTCTTAGTCGAACCCAAAGCACTTATGAAACCAATGGCTTTGTTGACTTTCGGTTAAATATACAGCCCATTGTAAAGTTTACAGTATATCATACTTCGGTTAATACTTGGTATTCAAGAACACTGAGATGTCGAAAACTTTTTTTTCAAATGACAGTAATTCATGTTTTGAATGGCAGCTGGTGATCAGACTTAACACTTAAAACCAGGGAAAATGTTACTGAAAGCTTCTTAAGTGTTGGATTCACCCGGGACAGTCCCGTTGGATTTCAATCCGTGCTAGAATATGATCCTGAAACGCCCTCTGTATGTTCAGGAAGGCCAGCACCTATCAGTTTATATCTAACAATGTACACAATGTACTGACACAGCTCTGTAAGGGACGTCTCTCCTACAATAGAAAGAAACTTTATATCATACAAAACAAGCAGTCAAGTGAAGTCAAGTTTATTCATATAGCCCATTTTCATACACACAGGTCATGCAATGTGCTTTACAGGAATAGATAAAAAAAAATATGCATACATATTTATAAGCCGGGTCACAATCAGTTGGTAATGGATTGTAATCGAGCAATTGTTTTGATTATTAATTGATTAATCTTTGGGGTTTTGGTTTTTTTTTAAAGCCTTTAGATTCCAACAGAATTCTAGATCACTTTTTGGGTTTATTGACACTTTACAGAGTTAGAGTCTCATGGGTCATCGATTTAAACAAAAAGAGTTTTATCATAAAACCAGAGGAAAATGATTATAAAATGAGTGTGTTTTGAATGTTGAGTGTTCATATGAATACCACAGTAAGTTCTATGAGCTATGAGTCCAGGACTGAAAAGACAGCTGGCACTGAAACTGCAATAAGCATTGGAATTACAATGCAGTTATAAAGCATTTTTCAACATACACTGATTCTAAAAGCTACAGATGCCACTGTTTAACCTTGGCTCAGAGATGCTGGCCCTGTCGTGAGTGAGTAACAGGAGGCTGTTTAAAGTTGGAGCCCTGTGGGGCTTGGCTGCAGATGCATGAAGCCATCACGTCAGAGCAGCTCATCACAAGGCCCAAAAACTCAACCAATCCTTTGTTTCCTAGAGACCTTACTCCAGTCGCTATGATGGCACTGCTGATTTCTTGGAAGAGAGGAATTAAATTGCTGAGAGTCGCTTAAAATACACTCTGATTTGTGGCAGGGAAAAACTAGCTACCACTCCACAGATTCCATTTGTTGAACTCATCATGTGGGATTTCCAGCGATCAGGGAGTCTTTCTTTTGGCATAATATTCCAGTGAAATATTAAAGGTGCCATAAAAAAAAAAAAAAAAATTTTCAAGCTACTAAAGCTACTAAGCTGACAGGCACTAATGCAGTCTGTTAGAATTTGATCAGAGCTCACGGCGCCCAATCATATTGATGAGTCATTGAATAATCTGCAGCCAGTCACATGGCTGGCAGAATACCATCATGTGGAAACCCATGCAGTCTCCCTCTCGAGCTGAGGTTGCCCTCTTTTGTTTCAGCGGGTGAGAAGAGGGTGGCAGGCCATGTGCAACTGCAAAAAAAAAAAAAAACCCACACACATACACAAAACACTCATCCTCCCAATGGAGAGCACTCGGCTGAAACGTGAGCGTCACAGGCTGAGAGGTCACATGCTGCCTAGCGTGTGAGACATGTCTCCCTGTTTCTCCGTCCTTCTATCTCTCCTGATCCTTTAGCGGCCTCTCTGATCATCTTTTCTCCCTCCCCACACTCTAGATCATGTTATTAGCCTCTCTCCTCTCTCATCTATACCCCTCCTCCTCTTTCCCCGCTTTATTTTGCTTACCTCAACCTTAACCTTGAGTTGCAGATGCCCCCTGCATGAAAGAAGGGCTCTGATGTTATTAAACGAACACTAAAGCAAGAGTGCAGTCTGGTGAAAAACTATTTTCCCACTATTTATCCTTTTGTGATAATAGAAATAAGCATATATCTGCCTTATCTAACCAACTGATGCCAGTTTCATTCCCATTGTTTTTGGCAGAGTTAATAGAGATTAAGTAGAACATAATTATGTTTGATTATGGTCAAATAATTGTCACCTTTGTGCCGTTTGTGATTAATTTGGACAGGACAGGCGCTTCCAAAGCACAAGGTTTTGAACACTTATGCAAACAGCATATTTCATTTTATTATATTTATTTATTATATTTATCTGTTTTTTTATGTTGGCAGACAAATAACCTATTCTGGCGCAAAAATATACTGGAGCAAAAAAAGGTTCTCAAAATATTGTTTTAGGAAAAATGTGTATATATGCTTTATAAAAATTCATACCAACTTTATATTTAATTTGCTAGTTTATATAGTCAAACTGATGCATTTTTGTTTTACTCATCAACCTGTATAGAGTAATTGTGACTGGAATTAAATTAGATGGAATAATAAGAAAAATATTTTGAAGTGCCACGTGGGGTCAATTTATCAGCATTTTAAATGAATTCTTTGGGATTAACATCTTCTTTTGAAACATTACCTCATTATTCTAAGATTATATCACTAGTAAAACTATTAAAATCTATCAATAAGACTGCGATTTATTGACTAATGGGCTGTAAAATATTCTTTATTAGAGGATGAATGCTGTTTTGTATGCTAAACTTTGCTTTGACAGAATATAATTAAATTAACTTGGGTATGTATTGTCAAAGTTTTTACTATTCACTCTTAATTGGCCAGAATTTCATAACTGCTTTCATAACTGCTTGAATGGCCATTGGGTCAATTTTGGCTGTTTAAATTTTATATGCAACATTGTGCTATAACAAAGAATAAATGAGAAAATAAACAAATGTGTTATGGTTAAAAGTCAGGATGACACATATAATTCAATGTTTTCATTATTGTGCACTAAACCACAATCAATGTGATGAATATGAATCAATTAGAAAATAGGGCAATAGTACAAACTGCCCTTGTAACAGTGTGTTTTTCTGTGTGTTCTCTGAAAGGGAAGAACAGGCACAGGAAAGCATTTTAAGATGGAGGTGGTGATATTTCAAGCTGCGCATACATGACCTACATCAGTGGACACTAACTCCCCTCCTAGAGATCTGCTTTCCAGCCAAGCTTACTTTCAACCTGCATCCTACATGCTGCCCCCCTCCCCGTTACTTAATGCTCCAGCCAATCAGGGACTTCTGAAGTTCATTAATGAGATTAGATGTTGCAGACCATGGCTGGAACTTGACTTTTCAGGAAGGTAGATCTGCAGGATTAGGGTTGGTGACCACTGACCTACATAGTTACACCGCGCCATAGATTTTTTTTTCCATTTGCATTGTTCGGATATATTACATACAGTGTTATAACGTGGTGAAAGATGACAATACCTCTACGTTATCACTGATGGAGCCCTTGCTTTATCCAAATGGGCTGAGAAACAACCAACCAGATTGACAGCATGTGCCATAGTAACTGAATGTGTCAGGCATACAGTCAAGATACACAGTGTCAAATGCATGTTAAGCGAGAGACCAAATTAATTATTCATTTATAAAATGTGGAATTTAAACACCCTTTTCTCAGCTTCTGTAACCACTTAATCCTTTCTAGAGTCGCAGGTCCCTGGAGCCTATCCCGGGGCCAGTGGGCGTGAGGCAGGGACTCACATCATTCAATTTAAATACCTTAGTTTACTTATTTGTTTGTTTGTTTTATATTAAAAAAAACAGTCCACTTTGGGTGACAGAATTAACCTACAACTCTGTGTGCACTTAAACTGATAATCCTTGTGTTTTAGTCACATGACTGAACCCCTCAGGCTCAATACATTGCGAAGGCTGTGACTGTCTTTACAGTGCTGAAAAGCATAAACATCTCTCACTACATGCACGCTTGCAGTTACAACGTAAGTGTATATGATGTAAAGGTCAAACACAATTAGCAGCATAAAAGTACTTCTTTTATAAAAAAGAACAAAATTCAAAATTCTGAGCTAAAATGTGAAAATATATTACGTTAAAACAACAATAAGGTCTTTCGATCACTTGATTAATATGAATACCTGAAAAGGGTAAAACCATCCTAGCAGAATCTCAGGAGTGCATGCATGTTTGTAGCATTTTATCTACATGAAATGAAATAAAAGGTCATATATATATATATATATATAAAAAATACATACATTATCTATATATAAACCCAGACGCAAAGAAAACATGACTTAAATTGAATGAGAAAATAATAATGAGAAGTTTAAATTAAAAGTTATCAATTTAAAATGGATATTCATTCATTGATCACATTAGATATGTTGTCACTGAGCAGAGGTGGTTTCTCTGAAATTGTGTGTCTTTATCTTCACCGACTGTGTGCTCTTTAGGGAAAAGAGAATTCATCCTAGCCACCTTCATGACTAAAGACATTCAACTGAGGTATTCCTTTGTTTAGGCAAATTAGAATAGAAGCTTTCTTTGACTGTTCATCCATCAACTAGCAAATGACAAGCCAAGGAAGCCTCACAGAGACGTGCTTACAGTCCTGTTTTAACCAGAATCTTTCTTTAGAAAAATACATTACACATTTCCAAGCTTAAGTATTAAGAAAATCATTTGCATCTTATTATATATTGTAAAATATACTGATATCAGTTAGTTATTTAAAAAAAAAAAACAAGTATTTACTTTCTTGTCTACCTTGACTCAGCTACAATAAATAAGGATTCTTTCTTTGTGTCACAATAATGGTTGAATTAAACTGAACTGAAAGGTACGATAATAGTGTACCTGTGTAATGTGATATCGGTTGCTTGTTTTTTTTTAATAATTTTGCTCCAAGTTACCCTAAACCTCAGACAAGTCAGTCAGCAACTCAGCTTACATATGTACTACAATTAGGTCACAATAACAACAGCATCAATGAAGGAAGGTCTTTGTACAGGGTAACTACGTAAGGGGGTTGTGTTCAGTAAACTATTGTTCTAATTGCCTCTATTTCATCACGAACAGCATTCTTGATTAGGTATATCTGTGTCATGTGTGATTTGAATGAAGCAGAATCAGATGCATCTTCAATGTATCATGCCATCCGTGCCTCCTGACCACTGAGGCCAATAAAACAGTGGTTAGTAACAGAAACACATGCAGAAATGAACAGTAACTAGCATATTATACCATGTTTCCTTTGTTTTTTATTCATCTGAGACACAAAACTAAAAGCACTAGACGTCAGTCAAAAACGTCATTCGAATAGCTTTTTAGAACACCTCTGGCAATTCTATTTTTCTTTAATAAACCCCCCTTTTCTTCAGATTATCACTCTGTCTATGCGTACCATGGCTACACCCTACAGCATGCTACATGACATAACAATGCTTTTCAAGAACCTGACAGACAATTGCTTTTTCAGAGCTTTGTATCCAGGCAACGAATGCAGCAGTGAGGTGAATCAGACCCAATGGGCTCTTTTACCAGCAAATGCACCTTAGATTGTGTTTCCTTATTGCGTTGACCTAATTCTTTTCACTCAGTACACCAAAACAAGATTACTTCTCCTGATTAGGTTATACCATACCATGCAATATGGTCCACGCGTGTGGTGTTTTAAAATGATTGTTTAGATAATTTGACTGAAGTGTTATCAGCAGATAAGAACCACCTGTGCTCTATTAATCTGACTACGGTTGAAAGTGTGGACAACTAAACATAGATAAAGTTAGTATGAACATAGTATTAATGACATAAATGTTTGCAGCATGAGCATACTGTTAATGCCACTGAGATTTAAATGCTTTTGAGTCCATGGAATTCCCCTAAAATCCAAACTGAATTTCATAAGTGTGCTAAAGGTCAAACCTGATGTCTCAGCAAAAAGCAAGAACACTTTGAATACAAGAATGACCAGTATATACATTTTCTATACACTGTAATAGTGAACTCAGAGCTAAAACTGGACACAGACACGTGTTCCTTTTTGCCTTTTCTACCCATGGTTTCGATTACTTTAAATAACATAGTACAAATCATGAGCCCTGATTATGTTATATAACACTTAAACAGATAAGTATTCAGGGTTTTTCTGTGCCAGACAAGGTTACAACCTTGGGAAGTGGATGAAAGTATATTAACTCAGGGTCACAAGTTGTTTTTGAGGAAGAAACAAAAAAGCTCACTATTACTCAAGCAGGTTGTGGTGCTGACCAATGTTTGCATCGAAATGCAAAACGTTGCTGCATTTCCAAACAGGCAAAAAACAACTAGTAACTAGTATATGCACATGACAGCTGTAAGAAAAAGACATGTAAATCTATGGAAAGTTTCAAGATTAATGCATGAGCAGCTCCTAAAATTAGATTTGATTATAAATATATATACTGTAATTCTTTACAGTAACATTTACAGCTGCTTTTACTTTGGCACTGGAAATCACACTGCCAACGTAAGTAATTCTAATTCTGCTGCTGAATTTATTTCATCCCACATTATTTATATATATATATATATATATAAACAACACACAACAATGCAACAATGTAACGGCCAGTGAGGTATTCAAAGCTACAGCTGGATTACAGTACTTTTTTTTTTAATGTAATTCCACATATGTATTAACTTTACTTTTTACTCATGTAATTGCACAAGAAATTTAGAAACATGTAATTATATGAGCTGCATGACTATGATCCAGTTTTAAAAAGTTACATTGTTGTAGCATGAATTGTTCATTCACAATTATTAGAGAGACGTAATATAAAGTGAGACCATTTCCTGATACAACCTGCAATTTATTCATCCCTCAGTGACCGCATGTAGTCCACCATGAATTATAACCAATGCTTTTCTGATGGTACTTCTGCCTTCTAACAAAAATTCAGTTTTTGAGCCCACAGCCCACAGAATATAAATGTGTAAATCACTTTGATCAAGAAAGATATAGCAATGTGACATATATTTAATGTGTGTTCATAATTGTGGCTTAAATCAAGATCACAAGTTTAGATTGTAGAAGCCAATCATGCATCATCATTGTTCTAAAGGGTCACAAACTGTTTCTCACAATCGTATTTTCGTAGAAGACGAATTTCTCTGTTGTTTTAGTGGCTGCTTTAAAGAAAGATGTGATTGTGACAAAACGTCCAAGCTATCTTTACTGCCATTGTTTTTGCAGAAGATCGAACAACCAAAACATGTACTAATGATATCATAGTGTTTAAACCTCTGAGGTGGGAGTACAGAAGATGCTATTTATTTTTCCAGAGGTTTATAGATGATAGTCTTTCAGATTATTCCACACTTTACAACAACACAAGCATACAATATTATGATGTAATATGACCACAACTGGAACAGCAGAAAAGTTTAATGAGCATCACAAATCAGTTGTCATTAAATGTAAAATCTTGTTGAGACCATAATAATACTCTCAGGTTATACCTACTATTCAAAAATATTGAAGTGACTGAATACTTTATGGCCATTTATGCATTACAATTCTAACATGGCTCAGTAGGGGCCCTTACTTTTGCCATTTATAGTCTTTCACATTATTCCACAACTTATAATGACACAAACATATGATATGATGATGTAATATAAAGACAACTGAAACAGCAGAAAGGTTGAATGAGTATCACAAATCAGTTGTTGAGAACACAGTAATACTCTTAGGTTACGCATACTATTTAAAATGATTAAAATAATTGAATATTTATGGCCATTTATGCTTAATGACTCTTAACAGGGGTTCTTACACAGCTCCAGTCACAGGGTAATTCATTACTAGAATGTTATAATGGGAAAAGTGATTTTATCTGATGATCTGTGTGATTGGTCTGAAGTGGGCAAAACAATTGAACCATCAAATCACTTACAGTCCACCTCTAAAATGGCTCTAACAGTGCAAGTGAGCTCTTTGGCTTCCAAGGCGAGGGCTGAGGCCGTCCTGGACATTTTCTTCCCACTTCGTGAAGCCAGAGTTTGAGACAGAGCAGCCAGCTTTGGCTCACTCTGAGAGCTGAAAGAGAAGATATGGAATTTACCACATGTAATAAAAGATCACGTATAAGGAGTCACTTAAATTTGGGCAAAAAGGGTTTGCAGCTTTGCAATAGCTTGATCTGAAACACGGTACGGTACTTGGTAACAAGAAAAGACATCTGGAATAATCTTAGAACCAAAAGGAATACCATGAAATGAGTAAGCAGCCTTGATGAACAACAAGTTCGTCAGCCTGCAGGCTAGTCCTCTTGTGAGTGCAACTGTTGTTCACCTTTCTACCTTCCCAGACGACTATCACCATATTGTCAGTCTGCACTGTTCCTGCTCTAGCAGTCTGATGATGATTATATTTAACAGTGGCTTGAGGACTCAAGAGAAGTAAAAACAACATTCAATGCCCAGTTTATTATATTCTCCTGATCTCCTCATCACCTTCTGTTCAGTTTATATATTGAAGCAAAAATTAACAGAGAGTGACATTGCCGACAACCATGCCTTTGGCTGCCAAGAAAAAAGTTATATTTGAAAAAAAAAAACCCTGATGAATGTAATAGAAAGTAGTGGAGATATTCACAATTAGGTCACAAAAACAATAGCATCAACGAAACAAAGTCTTTGTACAGGAACCTACGAGTATGGGGGTTGCGTTCAGTAAACTATTGTTCTAATTACCTCTATTCTTTCACTAACTCCACTCTTTTAGGTATATTTGTGTGTGATGTGTGATTTGAATGAAGTAGCATCAGATGCATCTTCAGAGTATCATGGCATCCATGCCACCTGACCACTGAGGCCAATAAAACAGAAACACATGCAGAAATGAACAGTAACTAGCATATTATACCATGTTTCCTTTGTTTTTATTCATCTGAGATACAAAACTAAAAACACTAGACTTTGGATCCACTGGTGGACTAGTGGTTAGGGAGATGATGATGTGATCAGAAGGTTGTGCGTTCGAAACCCAGGACTGCTAGTGGCACCCTTGAGCAAGGTACCGTCCCCACACATTGCTCCCTGGGCACTGTGCTCCTGGCTCCCCGCTGTTTCTCTTGGGTGAATGGGTTAAATGCAGAGGAGAATTTCATGCTGTTCACACTGTGTACTGTTGTGTGTTCACATATGACAAAATGGTCATTTTACACTTTATTCAACTAGCAAATTAGACCACCTCTAACAACTCTATTTTCTTTAATAAACACCCCTTTTCTTCAAATTATCACTCGTCTATGCGTACCATGATTACACCCTACAGAATGCTACATGGCATTACAATGCGTTTCACAGAGTAATTAAACAGGATTCAATGCACAGTTTATTACTGTCTTCTGATCTCCCCATCATCTACTCTTCAGTTCAGACTCTGAAGCAAAAATGTATAACTAGTGCCTATAACTATGTCTTTGGCTGTCAAGAAGAAAAGTTATATTTGAAAAAAAAAACTAAAAACCAGATGAATGGAACAGTAGGTAATGGAATTTTTCATTATGCATGACAGTTCTCATTGTGTAAACCTGTAAGAACAGCATTTGCATTGGACCTATGCTTCAAACCAGCCTGCATCCAATCCCTTTTTTAGCAGAATTTCCTTAGCAACTGTCAAAAATGCGTCGTTTTCGTAACATTACAGCTTTAACATTTGTAACATTTGACTTGTTATAAAAGCTGTCCTGAGGTGTTCTCCCTTTGTCCTGAAATGAACAAAGCAGGCTGAGCAGGGGGCATGAGACCTGCAAGGCAGTGCCCAGCGTGACATCTTTTTTGGGGAAGGGGATTCATGTGCTTAGACCCACTGACATGGATAGAGTGTTATGAAAAAAAAGGGAAATTGCGCAATCACCACACTTTCAGGTCACTGGGGGGGGAAGAAGTGTGAAAACTGTGGTCTCACCTAAAGTAGTTTAATATGTATTTAGGGTTTGAAACTTCTGTGACATTAATATTTTTATTTTGCAAATCACATCATTGTAAAATCAGCCCATTTTCAGTTACTGATATGGTGATTGTTATTTTGTATTATCAAGGCGCGTTTGCAGATTTGACTTATTGTGGGAGAATATCAACCCCTGAGCTCAGAAAAAAGGTAAATCTAATATATTTGTTTTCTCCCAACCAATCACTGACCTGCTTTTTAAAGTTTTAACTTACACCATCTGTCAAACAGATGATATACTCAGACATAAACATGCTGGAGCAGAACTAGTCACAATCTTATGGGTTTTTTTATTCTCTGTAACTAAAAAAACACGCACAAACACACAAAACACACACACACACACACACACACACAGCGGTCATTAGACTCAGCAGGGGTGATCATTAGAGAAAGCAAGATCTCTCTGTTCTGTCCAGTCAACAGAGTGTGAAGAACGAGACAGCAGGTGTCCGTGCTGATTGGACCTTAACAGAATCACCACCAGGCTTAGCTGATGCACTGACTTCTGATCATTATCCACACCTGCTTACTGTCCTAAATAAATATTTTACCACAGAGCCTCTAAATTGCTGAACATCCAAATAAAACAAAAGAAAAAGACCATTCAAATCTATTTCTGCGTCTGTTATCTTGCTATACTGTATGAGAAACACTAATATAGGAGAACACTGCCATTCACCCTACATAAAGCAACCTTTAAAAAAAAAAGGAACCATAAACTATCTCCTTTACTTCTCTATCTGCACTGATTATTTTTGAACCTGTTTAAATACGAACCACAGTGAGTTACGTTAGTTTTATTTGTTCTGACAGTTCTAACTGAACACAAGAAGAAAAAGAAACCCTCTTACTTATAGGTCCGTAAAGATCCTTGATGCTCCGCTAGAAAGTCTTGGATGGCCTAAAAAAACACGAACACTAGATTAGACTAATACACTTTTCACTTCAAGTTATTTTTTTGGTGTTGTGTTTCATTGATGCATTTCAATCCACTGATGGTTTTATTAGGTGTTTTTATTCTAGTATATTTTATTTATACTGTATCTACTATATTTACGCACACAAACACACACACACACACATATATATATATATATATGTATATATATATAGAGAGAGATAGATAGATATAGATTCATCTACCTTGTACTTTTACTTTTTCTCTAAACTTCGTCAAACATGAATGTTCTAAGAACTTTTTTCATCGAAGCGTCCTCCCAAACATTATGATATGACCGCTTTCAGGTTCTATTATGTTCCATTTTACTTTGATTGCCTAACTGGTTGAAGCTCTGTTTAGCTCTGATTCAGTCCGGCCACGAGATACGTCTAAAACTGAATGAAGGGTGATGGAGGGAATATGATCTACATCAAGGCAGTTCTAAAGTGCCTCTCTCTGAAAATGACACGCCATCAAAGTGTAATTAGTAGTGCGTGTCTGCCTTTCTAATGAACCACAAAACTTGTTTGTTTGATAGGGTTTGTTCAGCAACGAAATCACAGCAATGAAATCGCAAGAATGAAGAGGTGCTCCTGATTGCACATCTCATTGAAATGCATTACCTCAACAAAGCGCAGAAGTTTGCCAGTAGAGACCTCAAAGCCTTTCTTCGCAGCTTCACTCTTTCGTAACTGGCACTCGAGCAAAGCAATCCTCTTCTTCAGATCCTGCTCCTCCTGTGTGAATACTGGAATTACTATAAAGTTTCATGAATTAACATGATGTAAATTTGAACAATTTGGTTAGACCATTTTAAAAAAGTGAGTTTTAACTACCATGTTCAGGTACTGTTTTCTAAACTGAGTCTGGACATTCCAGCGGAGATGTAGTGATGTTTCATCGGAGGAGAAAATTTGAGAGTGACTGTGCATGTGCTCTTCAGCAACATGAAATCAGTGAAATAGCAAAACATGTCTGACACGCTCAGTGACAGTTTCTGGAATACAGTGAAGGAAATGAGGCTCTCCTATGACTGATGAGGTTGCTAGCCAGAATTTTCAAAAATAACTTCATCAGCCCACGTCACCCCGCCAGATCACGTTAGAGCCTTCGCTGCACATCAGCCCAGTTACTGAATAATACAAAACAAACAGTGACCTACTTCTAGCAGTACAGGAGGAAGTGAAAACCTGAGCTGGAGTTGAGCAGGGAAGGGGGTGTGGGAGGGAGACGAACGGACTAGTACCCTTGCTCTTGTGGCTACACTTTTTCTAGTGAATACCTTCGACTGGCCAAGCTTTTCATTTCTCTGAGACTTCATCTCTGCTATCTCCTCCTCCAGGAGGTGGATGACCTCTTCATAGTCCATTTCCATCCCCCGTGCCTGCTTCTGAGCAGCCTCAGCCAGGTGGACCTGCGTCTGCAGAGCCCGGCTCTCATCCACCGCAGCTTTTGCCTCCTGCAGCAGCACAGTCAGAGTTAGAAAAGCGCTGATGAGAATGCACATACAGTAGAGAAGTACAGTGCTGAGGGGCTCTCCCGCCCTGCACAGCCAAGTCAGCACACTGCAAGAGAAATGCATGACACACACACACACACACACACGCTCTCTCTCTCTCCGTCTCCCTCTCTGTCTGTCTGTCTGTCCTCTCTCAAGCTCCACATGCCCAAAACATGACGAAGCACTGCTCTACATCAGTTACACCTCATGCTATCCCTTTTGCCATTGTGTGTATTTGCTTTGAATTTCTTTGGCCTGTACAAACCCGTCTCCTTAAAGTCCATTTAACCTATAGAGAATAAATAGAGGGCGTAGACAGCCATGGGAAGGAACCACACCTGAAAAACAAGCTGTTACATGATGTGGTGAGTGAAATATACCTGAGCTTTAATGAAAACCACGGCTTGCATCAAAATACTTTTCACAACAGCATCAGTCAACAGAAACCAAACAAAGGGAAGGCAACCAGGTCAGACCATTTATGAGCAATGAAATATCACCGTACTGAATAATGGATAGGTAATACTATAGCCTTAAATCATTTTACTTTCCAAAGCTAGATTTATGGAAAGACATGCACGTACGTTCCTCTGCTCACCTGATACACACTTTGTGGGAACACACAGATGAACAGAGACCTGTTTTGAGATGTCTTTTTATTAAATTACAGCCAAATTACTGTGAACGGATGCAAATCATAGAGAAATCTGTATGGAAATAATGTTTCTATTTTTCCTACTCTAGCATGAACCGCACTGCAGACACTGCAGTACAGATTATGCTCCAGTAAGCTGGGAAGCTTAGGGCACCCCTCCGAGTGTGCTGGTACACTTGAAAGTACCGTGTGATCCGTGGTTTGAAAAGATGCAGCTACACATCGGCACCATAAAACAACATGAGACATCTGTATAATGTCCACATGTGAACAAGGAAGTGTGTTTTTTCACTAATGATCTATGTCAACAACCCAAGGTCTACAATGCCAGAGGTATAATTTGTCACCCACAAAGGTAAGAACAAAATGTGAAAGCAGCAGTTTCTCGTAAATCACAAACAAGCTCCACTAAATGCCATCCAATCACTAACCAAAACATATAAATACACACACACTGACCTAGTGGAGGTTAAATACAGTGCAGCTGGATTCATTAACAGTACCCCACTGCTGCTAATTTATTTAAGACACATAATTCTATCATATGCTGTTGCTGTTATATTTTTAAGTTCTATTTTATAAGCTTTGATTCCAAACTCACAGATTTTTATTTCATTTTTCATGAAAAATGACAGCTATGCCCCCTTTCCCCTGTGTAAGTGAACGTGATGTATCTTAAAAACTAATCTAAGTTTTAAACATTAGAGGACATTTTTTGCACCTTGGGGGTCTAAATAGTATGTACAAGGTACCCTTTTATGACACTGTACCACTCTTGATGAGCATCCTCCACTTCTGAGATTCAGATTTATAAGTTTTGAAAATCTGTTCAGGAATTCATTGTTCGTTTCTTCTTAAATAGACATGAAAATGGATGCTCTAACTGTGTTCCTTTTTAACAGAGAATTATTTAAAACAAAATTTCCAGACCATTCCAGAGAATCAGCTCAGTGAATGTACGGCACATCGTATGCTAACTTCATTATGAGGACATGGCTTTAATTACAGATCATGCAGTAATGAAGACACTTGTCTTAATGAACTTAATGTCTTATTGAACTGGACTGTAACGTAATCATTCAGAATGATTAAGAAACAGATCATCTTGTAGAACTACTTTGAGCCCTGAACCAAATCTTTCATAAGAGGTGCACAAATGTAACTTGAAATACTACTTAGACTCAAAGGTCCCAGCTTCATCATGAATGTAATCAGGCTACTCGCAGAAGTCTGAATGTTTTATATTCATTATTGCAAGCAGTTGATATAACATGGCAAATGTGTCCAGCACATTTTGGCTAGGAATGTGGAAGAAACAGATTACATGGTGATTATTCATAATTGGAACCACAGCTACAGCTGTCAAAATGTAGCAGTGTAGACTTTCACTGCTGTGTGATGGATAGTATTAAAAATACTGAATATAAGCAGCACATTACCGAGGAAGACCCAAATGGAGAGTCACCTCATCCCTAATTTTCATCCCTGGCCAGTCACACCTCACATGGGTCACAGCTCCCCCTCACACCTTTCAGTGCGATGCGTGGACAGCCTCATCGCCTGCACACTCCAAAGGATAGGCTTAAAAGCCTGCTGTTCCTCCACTGTGCAGCCAGTCTGCCTACCTGTTACTCTAATGGCATATATAGCATGGAAGAGTGGGCGGGGGGTGAAGAGAGCAGAACGGATTCAGAGAGGCAGATCTAGGCTTGAAAGAAACACAGGCTTAAAAAAAGCCTTGGTTCCACAAGGCAGAGCTTTCAGCGCTCCCGCTTGGCCGCTGCTGCTCTGAACTTGGTAAGTAATGGAGCTCAGTGTGGTGCTGACACTCCGAATGAGAGCTCCTGTATAGAGCATGGAGAGAGAGCAGAGAGAGGTGGCCTAGACCCTATCACCAGACAAGATGCGGAATGTTTCCAACAGCTCAAATTCACACCTTTCTAAAATCCGCAGCAGATCAAATGCACTTTCGACACGAAACATGAAACAAAAAACAAGGTTTTCCGGCTGAGGTCATTTCATTTTGGTCAACCACAAGCTGAAATGAAATGTTAGCAGAAAGATCAGAGTGACAACGAACAGCAAAGCACAGCTAGAGCACGTAGAAACCGATACACTGAGGCCACTAGGTGCAGACCTGAGGAAATGGGGATATATAAATGTAACAGGGTAACATATAAACACATCCTGTGAGTTCTCTTCGCATAAAACAATGACCAATAATTTACCCTAAAAGTATTTACTGTTCCACTGCTCATGAATTTTAACATCCCATATATTCATTAAGTCGTAATGATATTTAATGACACTTGAGATGCTCTTGAATTCACTTTACGTAACCGGCACTTGTGAGGCGCTGAGATGGATCTCATACAGTGACTGTGAGTCGAGCCCATTTTTATGACTCATAGAACAAAACTATTTCCACACACAAGCTATCATTTCTACAGTGCCCTAAAACTCCCACACGTCAGTGGGTGGATCACGTCTCCTGAACCCAAAGACACACTATGTTATCATATTTTGCTGAAAATAGGATGGCCTCTCCAGTACAGTATGAGGTAAGAGTAGACAGTAAAAGAGTAAACAAAAAAAATAAGCATAAATAAATGTGAAATTGATGGCATGCTAGGTGCACTGTATTGGCCAATTAAATAAAGCGAATATCTTGAAAACGCAGAGCACCTGAAGAGCATTAAGGTGGTCAGACACAGGATTATGCATGTGTAGAGCTCCCCCTAAGGGCACTTCTCAAACTGTGCAGCCCAAATGCAATTATAAAATAATCCAAGGCTTAGAGAACCTACTCACCTGTTTGACTTTAGTCAGCTCTTGTTGCATCTGTTGATAAAGGCTCTCAGACTCAGCCAGCTTATCCTGTTGGACAAGAGATTTCATGAGAGCATGAGGTGGTGAACACCTAGTCAGTGAAGACTGAACACCTAGTCAGTGAAGAGACAATAATAAAACTCTTTGGGTCCTGTTATAAACTGATGGGATCCATTTTACCTGCAGTCTCTTTATCTCTCTTAAGGCTTCTATTTGATCTTTTCTTAATCTCTCCATCTCGTCAAGGTCATCAGAGTCAGATGTTGATGCCTTAGAGTACAAAAAATGATCAGAAAATCACAAATGAAACATATCTTCGCCAGGCCTATGTGATTATATTCTTTTTGATAATAACACTTACAGCAGATGTCAGTCTGCTACTGTTATGCAAGATGCAATTGAATGTAAACAAATCAAAATGTTTCTTATTATTTATATGTTTTTATTAGAGCTGTATTATACGGACATAAAACACTCAAAGGCAATAGAAGGTAAAAATGATTACTAAAGTTCAGCAAATACACCCCAGGAAATGTTATTTTACTATAAAATTCAAATAAAATAATTACAATTATTTTTTCATATTTATTTAATAGTATAACAGTGAATTTTTTGCAAATCTGATATGTGTTTGCTGTGCTATTTTTGATTAAAAGGCGCATCAGTGTAATGTGTAAGAAAAAAGTGCTTCTTCTTGTGGGTGATAAAAGCAGACACGAAAATGAACAAAATCACTATTTACTATTGTGTGAAGCGAAATAAAAATAATGAAATACTTATATCTAAAAAACTAAAAGAATATAAGGCTATGTCACCGATATATGATTTTGTAGATCTCAGGAGCCGACATTTGATGAATTATTAATTTAAAAATGATTTTAGTTCAATGCTACACTGTAAAACAACACTTTTTTTACGGGTCAGCATTTATAGATTTATATGTGTTTGTGCTGTAGTTGGTGGTAAGTGGATAGCACAGTGGATAACACCAGAGTCCGGCACAGAAGAGGAACTCTACTGCTCCAGTGTTTAGATTAAATTACGAATACTATAATCTCTTCAATCTAAATACATCACACAACGTGTAATGTAATTTGATTTCGGTCATCGAGTCCTTTGCAACTCATTTCATTAAGATATCCATATATATATACACACACACACACACACACACACACACAGAAATAAACATAGATCATAAAATAGATCAACAAAAAATCTTACTAGGGGATTTGATGAAGAGTCAGTGAGATCATCGGATGTGAATCTGGCCACTTCCTGTCCCAACTTTGAGTCGTCTGTCAGCTTGAAGAGTTCTTTTGTCAAAGTCTCAAAATCTGGATATTTGAAAACATAATAATTAGAACTGCATACATTACCTATACACTGTGCTATACACAATACCTATAAACAATACCTAAACACAAGCCATTATATCTTAGGACTATATTAAAGTAAAAACAAAAGTAGAACTAATGTAATGATCAGGTAATGTAATTTTGGTAATGATCAGGGTTTGAGTAGCATTCATGGATTGCATTGGTCAGATCAAGTTCTGTTCTGTGTGGTCATTTTTATCAGTTTTATTAAATTTCTTTATTTTCCTTGATGAATTATAAGTTAGAACCAGTCAAAACGAGTATGTCAGCTACATTCAAGATTGCACTAAAGTGCAGGTCAATAATGTGACAATTTCTTAATAGCACTTTGTGCTGACACCCCTTAACCAACCTCAAGTTCCTATGTTTGGGTCCACACTCCAATACCTCACTCTCACAATCACTTCATTTATATATTCAGATATTTATTATCTGTGCTTCTTATCCTATCCCGGCAGTCATGGGAGGAAAAGCTGGAGACGCACTCGAATACACTCACACCTAGGAGGAATTTAGCATCTCCAGTACACCTGACATGCATGAGTTTGGACTGTGGGAGGAAACCAGAGCTCCCAGCAGAAAGTCACATGGATACTTGGAGAACATGCAAACTCCACACAGAAAGGATCTTGGCCTTCCCAGCCAGAAATCAAACCTAAGACCTTCTAGTTATGAGGCGACAGTGCCACCCGAATTTACATATTACATTCAGCAAATCTTCAGTTTCTGAACTTTCAAAAGTTTTGGTGTGAGCTATGGTTTGACAGCGCTGTTGAAATAGGAGAGTACCTTACAGTACACAAACCACCAGAATTTGGAGAGATATGATACTAATGACGCTTATGATACTCACCTCCATAGGCCACTGTCCCACCAGGGTCCACCCGGATCCTCTCTCTCAATGTTTGGAGCTGAGACTCAGTTGGCTTCAGCCCCAGGACCTCCAGAGCCTGTGGACAACACCACTGTCCTCTTAGGAAAGTTCAGTCCATGAGTGTAGTGTCCTCTGACTCACTCTGTTTCCTACACTCGTCTCTCTTTTTTGCAAATGCCACACACAGTTAATATTTTCACTGTGCACCTTTTACAAGTGCAAGGCAAGAGCCGTTTTCCTGACTCTCGTGTGAAATAGCTACTAAGTCCTCTGAATGAAATGCAGTAAAACAGTCTCCCATAGCAACACAGCTGTAGAAAATGCCAGAGCCTGGCGTGACCGCACAGGCTGAGGCAGCAGCACAATCATTATTGATTTTCCCATTATAGTGCAGGAGGAGCCAACAGCGTCATTAACTCCTCGCCACATGATAACACAACACTAACGGCTCAGCGGAACGAAACACACAATAGGAATGGATCGTTAAAGCATGCTGAGTGGCCCACCAGGGCTGACACTGGAAGCAGATTGGCATGAGGACAAGGGAACGGGGCAGAGGGGCAGGGACAAACCTGCTCCAGCCTCTCCAGTTTGACTCGAGAGCTAGAGCTGAGTGATGGTGGCCTTGATTGGGCAACCATTGGAGTGATGCTGGGCTTACAGGCAGCAGCGGCATCTGGAGACACAAGAGAAAAAACATAGAAATGTAATGAAAGATACCAGGACTCAGTAAGTAAAGTGTATTTGTAAGCAAGTTAGATTAAATACTTTTGAAAAACTGACATTTCCATTGCAATTGTCAATGTCATTGCAAATTTAATTGAACCTACTTTGCAGTGACCACCAAATATAAAAAGACTCATCAGTGTAATTCCCATCCATATTGATGTGTCTCTGTGCCTGCTAGTTCATGAGCAGGTCATGCTGGTTCGGTGCATGCCCAAACATTGCATGAAATGTGTTTTTTCTTTTATAAATGTCAATAAAAATGTCTGTCTACATCCTAAAATCTAAGATTACATAAACTCAAATAGACAACAATGTAATTTTTAATGAGGCATTTATTTCAGGGTGTCCAGTGATCCAATGATGGACCAATGATTTCTTTGCAAACGTTTTGGCAGCTTTTGAGATACTAAAGACTTGATCGATCAAAACTGATCAAAAGACAAAACAAGATCATGTTTTCTAGATTTACATCCTTAGGAGTTTCTCTCAGATCATCCAAGCTACTCTATAGTCCGAGTTACTGTGCCGTGTATTACATCCTGCACCCATACTGTAGGAAAACATTATAACAAAAATAGATGCTTTGAATCTTCATTCCATCCTTTTCAACTAATCGAACATGCTCTGGTAAACATCTCTTCTCCATGTTCATTTTAATCATGTCCTTCATGCCTTACTGCTTCTCGCTTCCTTTTTCTCCTTGACCATAATTTGTTTTTGAGTTCTTTAGCCTTTATGCATCCACTTCCATTCTCTCCTTTCCTTTTTGGTCGTGTTCTCATTCAGGCTTTGACAGACTTGTTTCTGTTGCAGGTCGTGCCTCCCTCTATGTCTCGAAGAACTGATGATAGAATCATATCCTCTCTCTTTTACAATGCAACTCATTTTCTTTTCATTTCATCAAGGCCTTATACTTTACACATTTTTTTGAGCAAAATTTATGCAATCCCCAAATGAGCTCATCCATCTCGTCCTCTTCGGCTCTCCATTTTTCTTTTCCTGTGCATCACCCCATCCTTCATCAGCAGCTAATATTCCAGTTTCTGTAGTTTCTTTAAGTTTCAGTGCTTAGAGTTTATCCGTCACATTTCTCCTTGTCCACTGTCCTTGTTGCAGTTCACTAAATATTTGAATGTGCTCGCTGTTATTTGGCCTCTTTTAACCTGCTCAACAAACAGTCTCTCCAGCTTTTGCTCAGGCACAACATGTTCCAGTGATTAGGTCCCTTATTCATTTTAAATCTGTTTTTAAAATGGTCTTAAATACTTTCCTTTGAATGAGTTTCATGCTTCAAATGGTCTAAGCACTTACTTAAGGTCCCTGAGCCACAAGGGACCTTGTGAGAATGTAGATTATGTTGTTGTAGCTGTTTGTGTCAATTATGTTATTGGCATGAAAATCAGAAAAACTAGATTAACTACAGTGAAAATGACATGTAAAAACTTCTATTAAACTTGGACAATCTATGGGTTATGCAAAATAAGCAATAGTGCTCATGGTTTCTAAACTCTGAACCCTAACTATTACAAAACTACTAAGAAAGTCCTCAAAATGTTATGCTTCATACTCATCTTGAGTCTTAGATTGCCTCATGCTTTTCAAAAGACTTGGATGAGAGAAAGAGAAAAATACCTTCTTATCGTATCTTATTACTGAACATGGAGACAGAAGCTTATACACTTATTTGCACATTTAAAATACGAACCAGTGAGAACCAGTTAATTTATTTTAATTAATTTATGCCATAAAGTTGTTGTGTCAATAAGGCAAAATGTCTAAGTCTGATCAAGGTATAGTGAAGGAAAGTGCATCCCCAGGTAGGATAGTGGCCTATAAAAGGTCAGAAATGGAGACAAATGCAGACAAATTCTTACGGCAAAAAGAGCAGCTCCAGCGGTTGATCAGAATGACCATTGTTGTAACCTAGCAACCAGTGATCAAAGGAATTATATGGTGCCATTATGAGAGAGAATGTTTTTTTGACTAATCTGATTGTGTGGTCGCTACTTACTGTCAGAACATCTAAGGAACACAAGAGGGAGTATGTTATGATGAAAAAAACACTGTGGGATTGTGCCGTCAGAGCGAACTGTTGTATAATATTTAGGTTATTTTTGGGGTTTGGAGAACCCTTCATCATCAAGTAGAATTTCCTTTTGTCCAGTCATTATTTACATAAACGAATGGCTTGCTTGCTGTATTTCCACACATCTAAAGCATGTGATTAGGATTCATTCTGATTCAATTGAGACATAAACATGTTCTCATGATGGAATTCAGGACACCCTTACCAAAAGCAATTTGTACTCAATAAAAAATAAAACGATATTTATCTGTCATAAATTACTTTATGTCCCAGTATGCTTTACTGAGCATATAATGGATATCATCAGTACTTCCTGGTAGCCCACCTGATTCATGGCTTTTGATTGTTTAGTATTTTTTAACATATCATTACTGGATTCTTATTAGACAAAATAGTCACTTTGACATATTGTGTATTGTGAAGTGCATCATGATCAGATCATTTTTAGAGAATACATATTAAGACAGATTCTTGTCTAGATACCCTGTTTAAATTGTCACAAACATGATAAAAGAGGTCTGTTGTGTTATTTCTTGTCTCTGTAAATGTTCTAAACATCCAAAAACCAAATTTCCAGACCACATAATGTCTAGCACTGATTAGACTTTGTCAAAGGGTATTATCCATGCATTCCATTTTTGTGTAGTACTTAGCAAACTCTGTCCACAGGCTTTTGAATCCTCTCTGTGGGTTATTCACCCAATAGCAAACAGAAGTTTATACATCATATGGCGCCTGACAACACAGCTAAGACTTGACCTGAACGGACATCAGTTTATTTTGGCCTTGTCCTCAGGGTATTTGTGTGATAATATCCATTTTCATCTGCTCATATTGAAAATGCGGTATCCTGCTGGCAGGATTATCTTCAATAATAAACACTCCAATATCTCATCAGCACATTTTGAATGTTTGCTGTAGTGGGCAGGTAATCCAGGTTATGATGGAACAATGTTCCTCATCCCATAATATCAGATTTACTGAATTATTTCCCTTAATACTGGGCTACTCCAAAAAGATCAGTAAGCAAACTAAAGTGCAGCAAACAGTAAAACGAAGGTACATTTTGTCCACCAACATCAGGGCATTAAAAAAGCAGAATGTTTAGGCAGTTATAGAGAATTGTAGTACCAGAATTGTCCACTGTGGTGCAGGCACTCTCAGGGGCAGTGACAGAAGGAAGCTCTGACTTTGCTGGTACTGTTCGTACCTGCAACAGGCAGAAAAATAAAGTTGAGGCACAATAAGACCAAAGTCTTAAACCATGTTTACAGTGCACTGATCGGCGGGTTACATGAGAAGCAGGAAACCAGTCAAAGAGTCTAAATCTTTCGTCTAAATCTTTAGAACAGTCTACAAAAAGACGAGCAGACAATCAGTCAAACTGCAGTTTAAAGGGCTCGCATGAAACAAAACTGAAATTTCTTCTAAACCAAACCGCACTGGTCTTAGGTAGTCACGAAAACATTAAAACATTAATATAAAAGCAAGTTCACATAAATATACCTGGATTAGTTTAACAAAACATTTATGAAGTAGATTTGTAGCTGGATTTCACTGAAGACAGTTTGGAAATAATTAAGTTAAGTCTCTGATATAAATACAATGCACTATGTATTCACTCATTTATATTTATTCTACTGTTAAGGAGTTTTGTCAAACTGCTTCCTGACCAGAGAAACACCTTCGCATATCATTTTCCCAGCTGGCCAGTACAGCCGATCTCAATTTAGTGCTGCCCAGGAAAGTAGCCTGGATTGCTTCTTAAATGAGGCACAATACAGAGTAGCCAATCAGAATAGGGGTCATTTACATAGTGTGTTACTTGCAGAGTAACAAAAAAAGATTTTATTATAAGAGATAAACCGATGTTAGCAAGTTGTCAAGTAAACTACTGATGCGTGTTTGTTCTGCATAAATGCAGTTCATCTGTATCATGTGTTGCATTTTGCCCATTTTATGTTTTTCAGTGACAAGGCTTTGTTTTTCCAGTCTGAAATATTTACAGCCAGATATATGTCTCACCTGGGTCAGTTTGACAGAAGGCAGTGTCTCGCTACCCGGGTTAGGGGTAGGAGAAATCTTAGGAACAAGCCCCCCAGGCAGAGGTACGCCCCCCAGGCCAAGGGGTCTGAGCTGGGGGGCTGTGTTGCATGGGCCCTGCAAAGAGATGGGGCTGTGAGGGCCACTGCTGGATCCAGAAGAAGATCGCCGCCTGATAAACGCTATCTCCACTGTTGGGTCTGGTCTGTGTGAACATATGCAAGCAATTAACTTTGAACAACTTTGTAAAGTAGTTTTAACTGAAGTAATTCGTATCAGATTAAAACATATAGATGGTGTGAGTCTTCAAATCTTTACTGTTCATTTGCAATCGGCAGAAATATCTGACCTCAGTTTTGTTCGAGTAAGAATGCCTTTGGCCTCCTCGTGTGTTACTCCGATAAAAGACTCTTTATTGATAGATATTAGCTGATCTCCAACCTTTAGTCTTCCATCCTGAAAACAAAGTCCAGAGCAGAAAACGTGCGATAGACATTTATAGACATGCGTACAGACTTTTTTCCCCAAATGCAAAATAAAATAAAATAGCATTATTAATAATATTATTCAATATTTAGGTTTTTACACTTAGTCACTATTATTATGATATTATACTAGGATTCAGTGATTCACCCTTTGGCAATCTCCTCCAGGCACTATTTCCTGAATGAACACCATTGGCCCCTCTGCACGGTTTGCTCCACCCTTGATGACCAGGCCTAAGCCGGTTCCCTTGGCAACACATATCAACTGAATCATGCAGTCACTGGGGGAGGAGAGGTCAAAATAAAGATTGACAAGTGTGTCAGATATAATCACTTGCAAGGTGATTAATAAATTCTTTTCTGAATGACCTGAACTAATCTTTCATAGGATTTTCCACTCAGGCTAAGCAGCTGTCATTGCAGCAGCATAGCTTTTCAAACAGTGACCTTAGTGGGCCATTCAGCAATACCTGGGCAAATTTTTATAGTGAATTATTTTCCTCTCACTTTTGAACAGTTTTGAGAGTAACGCGAATTACTGTAATGCATTGCTTTTTGCTGTAACGCGGTAATGTAAGGCATTGCAGAAAAAAATCTGGTAATATTTTACTTGGCACAAACGTCAGTAACACGAGTTACAATGCATTTTTAACCCGGAATGAAGTGATGTCTTTTTTCTTCATACAAATTTGCCAAAATCACGGCGAGATCAGCAGAAGAGAAGCGTCCGTGCAAAATGTTTCACTTCTTGTAGTCAGACAGAACAGAGAGATGAGTGAACCTGCCACTGATCTAATGTGGGCTAGAACTGTTTTTAACCATAAGTCTCGCTCAGTCAGATACAACATCACCTTCCACTGGCTGTGTAATGAGCTAACTGAGTGTCATGAGCTACATTTAGAGCCAAATCCATATTTCCAGTTATTTTGGTGAGAGTAACTTAAAAGTAATGCAATAGTAGAGTAATGCCTTACATTTTAAATACAGTAATATTGTAATGTAACGAATTACTTTGAAATTATAGTAACAAGTAATAAATAACGCATTACAGTTTTGAAGTAACTTGCTCAACACTGCTTTTTAAGCCCCTGTCTACTCACTGTCATGATTATCTTCTGGTTTATACTGTTTGATTTGACTGAATCTGGTGTACACGTGACATCAGATCCACCAAAGAACCAGTTTGTCATGTATTTAGCTACAGCAGTAAACTGTAAAAGTGTCACAGTTGTCAATCCTGAATGAGATTTATGTTTGCCTACTGAAGTTGTATTACTCGCAATAACTGAAGTTAGCAATGGAATAGAAACATGGCTCTTAAAGCATTTAAACTGGATATGAAAACAGATTCTTAACAATACACATCAAGAACATATTTGTGCCATCACTGTTAAACAAATAAGTAAAATGCAGTCAGACTCATCTGTCTCTTTATCTGACAACATTACAGCATATCTGTATGACCATGTACCTCATGCAGCAGCTCAGACTGAACTACTATTAAGCTGTATTCATGTTGATTATAAAAAGTTAGGAAATCTAGTTTTACATA
Organism: Brachyalestes nurse; assembly: GCA_037974405.1. Classification (NCBI taxonomy): domain Eukaryota; kingdom Metazoa; phylum Chordata; class Actinopteri; order Characiformes; family Alestidae; genus Brachyalestes; species Brachyalestes nurse. Next base: position 38,337,717 of record JBBPCY010000109.1, on the reverse strand, counting down.
GTGATTCTGCAAATGTCCATCCATGACTCACCTGCAGACCTGTGGAGGTACTGAGGCTGGGGTGCAGTCTTTAGGGCTTAAGATTTGTGGACTTGTTGATCTTGAGGATGAAGAGGATGAAGCAGTGTCAGTCAGCTTAGCTGAAAATAAGACAGATTTTACTAACAAACTGCCACTGCCACAACAAAACAAAATTCGTACATTCAAAATGGAAACTTTACAGTGGAATGAAAAATGTGTTTTAAGGTAAGGTAATGATTTTATTTAAGTCATTTTGGACCATTTCTAGAATCAGAATCTCTTTATTGTCATTGTAGCAGCTGTACAACGAAATGTAAAGGTGCAAATCTCTAAAGGTGCAAGAACGTTCAAGTAAAAAAGTACAGAAGTGTAAACATGAAAGACTATTATAATATTTCTAGAATGCAGAATTTTTCTAAAATATTGCAAGAATGTTCAAGTGAAAAAGTACAGATGTATAAATATGAAAGACTATTATAATATTTCTAGGACTATTATGAATTTTCTAAAACTATTATAAAACTATTCTAGTGGTTCATTCAACATTGTACTATTTTCAAACGGTATACAAAAACTGTGGTTTTTGATGTAACAATGACAGCATACTGTGTAGTTAAAAAAACCTTTATGCTTATGCTTTATAAAACTGGCCAAACAGTCCTTGACTTGTCCAGGGCCGCAGTGTTTGGTATGCAGACTGGGTTAGATGAGGTTCCTCCCTTTGGAATAAAGTGCCTTGCTCAAGGACATAGTGGCAGTGGTTAGAGGAAGGACACCTGGACCTGTAGGCCTCTGGGGCTGTCAGTACACAAGCTGCCTTCTTTGTGATTGAGTCAGGAACTCTACTCTTCTCTATTCTGGTTGCTGGTAAGGGGCCAGACCCCCAGACTATATGAAGGTGAATAAAAGCCATTGTTTCGTCCAGCATAGGAATTTGAAGAACTGAAAACTGTTCACTATCACTTTGATACAAGCATCTGCGCCTGCAAGCCTTCAAGGCTGACAACAGTTTTTGTTAACAGCTCTAAAATATTCTTATTGTGTAATGGAAAATACCTGTGGAGACAGGAGTAGGAGATGTCCTGCCAGTTCCAGAGCTTGTATTGCTGTTGGAGCCATATTTCTCCATGAGTTCAGCAAACTCTCTCCTAAGAACATACACAGTCATGGTAGTGCTTTTTAGGGATGGGAAACACCAATGATTTTGTTCTTGATTCAGCATGAAGTAATAAACTGCTGTTTAAAGTAATAGCAATGCCACTGACATTAGATGAGAAGGCCTGGACTTCTATCATTACTATTCAGTCGGATTAGTAGCATTGTCCATTGTAACTTAATTTTATAATTAACCCTTATAGTCACACACCACAGCACAATGTGAACAATGTGAAATTCTTTCTCTGCTTTTAACCCATTCACCAAGTGAAGCAGGGGGCTGCCGCCAACAAGGGGAACCTGGGGAGCAGTGTGTGGGAATGGTACCTTGCTCAGAGGTACCTCAGCAGTGACACTAGCAGTTGGGATTCGATTGCAGGGCCAACACACTTCTGTTTGCAGGGCCAACTCCCTAACCGCTAGGCCATCCAGCTGCCCTATTTGTCATTAGAGTGACATACAGTGAAGCATGATTCATAACTCCAGAGTCACTCTGTAAGTTTGCAGGGTCAACTGCTTTGTGGCTGAGTGGTTGTTGCTTCTAGATGCTTCCATTTAACAATAATAGCACTTTCAACTTATAGTTGACTGAGGCAGATCTAGCCCAGGACTGTGGTGAAGGCAGCGTCCTATGATTGCGCCACATTTAAAGTCATAGAGTTCTTCAGTTACGACCCATTCTACTGTCAGTGTCTGTCTGTTTGGACGACATGGCTATGTTTTTAATTTTTTGCAATGGTTTCACCTTTTCTGCATTAAACACAAATTCAACTATCAACTCAAAAATGAACAGTATTACACCTGGATAATATTAAGGACAGCCACAACCAGAGAGAGAGAGAGAAAGAGAGAGAACTCAGGACTGAGAGGACACCTCACCAGGCCACATCTATAATTTACGCATAGATTCTTGAGTAAACAAACACTTGGTGTAATTCATTTCATATAAGGGTCGATTCTCCAAAGGAAATACCAAGATCTGAAGTATTAATACTTCAGTATCAATTAGCCAGCGGTTTTCCCCTTTAGTTCCCACTGTTTCCAGTTTGTCGACAACTAAACTGTAATGCACTTGTCCTTAGTATTTCAACCTACCGAATGTGTTAGCAAGTAACTATAAAGCTCTTAAACACATGAGACTCAAACTAATCATTCAAAGCAGAATCTCTTTGACTTGCTAAGTGTTAGCCTCTGTCTTTACTGATGTGCCAATTAAAAGCAACTCCTTCATTACGAATCGAGAGGAGGCTAAGCAGCATTTAATTAGATTGCTCTCTTAACCATAGATAAATGCTCTCTTAAGGTAAAGAGTGCACAGCATGGAACAGTTTCATATCTCAAAAGAGATTTATAAACTCCCCTGGGTGATGAAAACTGTTCAAATGTAAAAAAAAAAGCAGTTCACCGCAGTTCATTGTGAATTGACTACAAGAGAACAGACCCTGCTACACACAGAGAAAAGTGCTTCGATAAAAACAGTTGTCCATTAGCAGTGATGGTAATCCTCCGAGGGTTGCCCACTGTTCTGTTCTACAGGTTCAAGCCAGGTTGCATCTGATTGACTGGTGGCCCTAATACGTCAGCTTGTATCCAGCTCTAGGCGAGAGCATGCCATACAAAGTCCTGGAGACCAGCAGAATGCCAACTCAGTTTACATTAAGACAACCAGCACATTCTGACAGCCGCTCCAGATAGTGCCCTCCCATTAACATATAGTGCTGAAACAAAAGACTGGCTGGCTTTAGAGACTGCTCAGAATGTGTGGCAGCAGTTCAGAATCGACAGCATTGATTATGGTTTGTGATTCATTACGTTTGCCAGCTTAAATGGCATGATATAGCAAGGAATCTGCCATGCCAGTGCAATTCTACAACTTGAACCCACAGTCCCAATTAAATGCCAAAGACCTTAATGTACTTAGGAGTATTAAGACTATTTTTAGACTTATAAAAAACAATCAAGAAGCTCATCTATGTTCATCCACTAACAGGATTAATGTGGACTATGACAGCAATACTCTGTTTGTCTGACAAATCAAGATTTCATGGTCTAGAAACAACTAAATTCAACTTGAAATAAAAAAAATCTTCTTTACAAGGTAGATCTAAAGTTATGTATTGATCTACATCTAAAGAACATTAGGGTCCTTCATGTCTGGCCATCGTTAGCAGAGCGTGAGGGCGTTCTGATACCTGGACTCCTCATCCCGAGCAATTAGAAGAGACATGTGGTTGGTGGCGGACGCCATGCGCAGAATCTCCACAGCCCTGACAAAACACAGCGGACGGATTTTATGTTCTACAGGCACATTATCCTCATTTATCTCGGAACACAATGACAGATTAGAATGTAATTAATTAACAGTGACAAGATCATAATGTGATTTGTATTTGATGAGAGGGAAAAGATGCAGAAGGCCTGCTAGAGTGATTCAGATGCATGCTGGCAGAGTTCCATGATGTTCTCTTCTTGACATTGTTTTATATTTTATTTGTATCGTAGCGACTAATTAAAATGCATACCTGTCATTCGTGACGCCCCCTAAATTCATGTTGTTGACATCCAAAAGAAGGTCCCCAGCTCTAAGTCGTCCTGGGAAAAACAAATCAGTGTTCTTCAGATTATCAATTTACAGAAAGACAGTCACTGAGTTTTTGACATAAGAAGGTGCCGGCATACCATCCTGTGCAGCCACGCCACCAGGTAAGACTCGCTTAATGAAAATGCCAAACTCTTCACCACTCAGCTCTCTGTAACCTCCAATTATCTTCACCCCTAGCAGAAGCAAAAGGGTAGAAGTTGGTGATTCTTTTTCAATAATGTTACATACATATTAGATCAAGATTCCTTTTAGTCACATAGATAGTTATACAAGTACAACATGAAATGTGCCCCATAGTTGACCTGTAAGACTGTGCGATAAAGTTATCCAATCATTATAAATATTTTTGTTGACCGAAAGTATATTCTTTTATAGTTAAAGGAATGCAGTTTCTACGACTAAGCTGGCATTATTTTTTGCCTTGAATTCTGTACCTTTTTAGTCAGACTAAAATAACTTCAAATAAGATTTTTTAAAAACTTTTTAATAGACATTTTTGTCTAAATATCTTGACTGATTTTAAAAGTCAGGGTAAAATGAACAACGTGAAGCACCAAAAGCTTTTTAAAGGCCAAAAGCAGTAGCGCACCCAGACCAATTTTAGAAGAATCCAAGCATGGAGGAGTCAGGGAAGGGACACCTGTGAAGAGTGTAATGTGATTTTGAGAGTTACATAACAATCTGTCTTTTAGACTAACAGGTATAATGCCATCACTATCACTCTCTTTCCCATTAAACTATTTCATCATTTCAAAACAGTATGTACCTGATTTTTTGTAGGTGTTTCCAGTCAGATAATGAGTGACATTCATCGAGTTTTACTTGCTCTTTTGGAGCCACATTGCTCTTTTATACACAGTATAACTTTCTCTCAATCAGCAAACAACCTGAACATAGTGGTCAAAGTTGATCTAAATCTGAAACGGGTCTACTGCTGGATACTGCTGGACATCATTTGAGATTCGCAAATTCTGATACCACTGACAATTGTTATTTCTAAATCAGTCCAAATTTGGAATATTACCATCAAAAGAAATAGTTTTTTGATCTCTGACCAAAAAAGCTTTGTAGAAACAAACAATTATTTACAGAATTTGTAATATGTATTAAACAACTTCTAAACAACTTTTCCATTGTTTTTGTTTTAATAAATAACATATAAAAACTATGTTGGCTTCTTTGATGCTGGATGTGCTGAAATACCTTGTCTTAGGAAACGTTTAACATAAACACACATAAGATCTCTTTATGATATAAAATAAAGCTAAAATCAGTGTGATTGGGCCCAGCAGGCCAAGGCTGACCCCCTTTTTTCACTGGTCCACTCAAAATGACTCCTTCAGTGTACTTTCAATACAAAAATATAATCGATAAATGGAACAAAGGACAAACAAAAATGCACTATGTACATATACACATGCATATATAGGTTTATATAGACATGTACATTAGCATACACATACACAAGTCTATTTATATTTTTGGTATGTTGTAAAGTCTACTTGTTTATTTTGTGTTGTATAGCTGTTAATCTATTGTTTTGCCACTTTCTGTTCATCCTACCTTTGCACTGTCCACTTTCTGGCATATCAATGCAAATTCCCCACTTTACGGACTAATAAAGGTTTGTCTTATTTTATAAATGTATTGCATGCACCATTAGAAATTATACTGTCATTTTGTTGATGTGTAGTATTATAGAGAGTTGGGGACTGGAGGGACTGTCCCTGTAACTAATGACAGTAAGTCGCTCTGGATAAGAGAGTCAGCCAAATGCCCCTTTACCCTTTAAATAAACAGTAACAGTTACGTCGGTTATCTATGCTCTAATGTGGAAAGCAAGACAAGACTTTAGCTTTTTTCTCTACCATGAGCTTCAAGTGTCATGCTTTTGACTCGCAAGCCAGTGGCTCCTGCTACTAAACATGCTAAATTAAGGAAGAGCTACTTTAATGCAACCCCTTTCTAAAGTGATGGATGGCATCCAACTCTATTCAGAATTGACAACCAAATAAGCTTTAGAGCCCTATAGAGTTACTAACAATTTCCATTACATGATTTGTCTCTAAAATTAATTAATGTTGTCCCACAGAAAGTGTGTGGAAAACATCATTTTTAATAAAGGTCCTAAAAAGGGTTCTTTAGAGCAGTGCATTCATGAAATGTTTAGGTTAAAAAAGAACCTTTTTTACAGTAACAGCTTCTACTCATCTGGGAAGTCTTTACACCAGATGTTGAGCTGTAAGGATTTGATTGCATTCAACCACAAGAGCATTATTGAGGTCATGTTAGATCATTTGTTTAAAAACAACACTGCAGCTCAATGCGGTCTGATGGTGCTCAACCACTGCAGAAATCATCATCAATCCACAGCCCAATGCTGCAGGGCTTTATACTCTCCTAATTGACGCTTAGTATTGGGCATGATGTCTTTAGGCTAATGTGCAGCTGCTCCAGAGCGTTTGTTTCTAGTGGCAATGCTTTTATACAAGGTTATATAAGCTATGTGTGCGCAACTGAATTCACTAATAAGACGTAATAGAACAAGTGTTTTGGATACTTTTGAACATATAGTGTAGTGCCTATTTTTTATTTTTTTGATTTTACTGTTTTTTACTGTTTAATTTTATATAAAATATATACATATGTTTTATAGAAATATGTTTTATAATATAGTTTTCACACAGATTTTTAAACAGAATCGTGCTGAGGCAAGCTCAAAGAGCATATGTACCAAAGGAAATGACGAATTTATGATATGAGGAGTAATAGTTTAAAAAATATTTTATAAATGAGTTTAAAGACCAGCCACATAATGCAAAGGTTCAACTGAGGGTTCTTAATAGAACCACTTCAATAATCTTATCATGAGAGCAGCATAAACACGACTCACCAAGTCCTTTTCTGCAGTCAGAAAACTCCAGTCTCTGCACAGCACGGTTGATGCCGTGGGGTCCCATAATGGTCCTGAAAAACAACCGTAGGCTGTCTTTTACAATTCAGTTCAAACACAACAGAAAAACATGCACTGCAAAACTAAAAAGAGAGAAAAATGGCCAACTTCACATTTTGAGGGAAAGGTATTGTCTTTGAATGTAGAAGAATGGAGAGAGAAGTAGTAATAGTAATTCAAAATCACTCTAAAAATAAACACACTATTCAGAGTGATTAACAAAAGGAAGTAGGTTACTGCGCTTAGCTTTATTTCATAAACACTGCCATACATAGGTAAACACGCTCCTATTGGAAAAGCGTGCTTCCAATCTGTTAAACTACAGCCTGATCTCTGTTGAATGTAATCCCCATTACAGACAAAAGAAACACTATGCAAAAGCTCTTATCTAGGCCATTGGCGGAAATAGCTTCGAAAAGTGAACATGTATCATAGCGACAGCAAATCTCATATTCTTTAATATCGTTTTTTAGTGTTGACTTTAATTTGACATAAATATTCTATGAGAATTTCCTGATTTTCAGTTTAGCTGTTTTTTTTCCAGTGTATGCCGTGCTCTAAACTGATCTGAGAAAATAACAAATAATAAATCTGGCAAGTGGTGGCAGAATATCTCCAGTATGTCTTAAAAAAAGAGCATGAACTGAAGACCAACTCTCACTGACTCAGTGTTGGAACATGAATGAGACTGATGGACACCAGTCATGTGAGTTCATGTAGAGGTCAGGTGGAAATGAATAAAAGAAATAACAAAAAAGAGCATTTCCAGTGAGTAAAGAGTATGAAGCAGTTCAGGTTGAACTTCCTTTCAGGTGCACCACCCCCCTCCCCAGAAGCACCATAAACATTCTACTTTAATCTGTGTGTGACATTCCAGACATGAGGATGAGATGAGGTGAAAAGAGCAACAGACAGAATGGCATGGTGTTAAGCCCATCATCTGCCCTACAAATGAAGCTTACATGTGAAGATAACAAACAGGACTACAATATATAAAAGCATTTTCTGAGGACGTTGATCACTGGAGATAAAGCAACCGGGCATAAAGAACAACCCAAGCAACTAGGCTTTTTACAGGATTGTGTTACAGTAGCCGAGGCATTTAAACTGATCACTTAATTCAGTCTAATCTGTCTTACTTGCTACAAGCCACATTAGGATACATGCCGAGGAGGAGCGCACCGCAGCCATGCTGTTTGCCCATCTCCAATGCGTCCAACCAATTAAACCCTGGGTATGAACTCCCCTCAGATCTATTACCATTCCTGAAGTGTGACTACCTGTTGTTAAGAAATCCCTTCACCTCACTTGATCTCTGTCAGGTACATACTGGTGCGCATCTACTGAAGCAGTAGACATACAAAAACTGAATCCACGCTGCTCGCATGAGTATAGAGAACCTCAGAGTCATAGAAAGTACGTGCAGAAATCCATGCTTAGTCGACATCAACACAGCAAATCCTCCTCATTTGCATAAACACATAGAACCTCAAACTCACAGTCATTCTCTGATTTATGGAGAATTCCTAAAGCTTCACTTCCAAATAAGCGAACCCAGCCGACCAAGATCATAAGCACATCATGAGCATAAGGCAGGAGAAGAATTAGACTCAAAAACATTCACAGCTTTTCTAAATCTGCAGATTTTCCGCAATAAGAAGGAGGGCAGCCTACCAGTAAAGCAGGGATAGTCCGTCAAAGTGCTCTGCCTCCACTGACTGTGGCAGCAGTGGCATTGCAGGTCCAAAAACAGCTGATGAAATATTATAAAGGCAACCTCATCACTGGGTCGGGCAGATGATGGTTCAAATCAGGACGGTCTAAGATGACCGAGACACAGCAATCTACCCAGACCGTTACAGACATGCGCCTACCTATCCACTAATCTCCCCTGATACCCGGCAGTCACATGGTGTGCTTCACCTCTCCCTCCACTGTCATCGCTGATGGTGCGTCTCCCTCTGAAAGAATAACAAAGCACCAGGACACCAGGATGACATGAGTTAAGAGGCATGTAAAGGAACATAAAGCACAAATCATCCTCAGACATGGGTTAATATGCAATAGAATGAATGGGGCAATTAATCAACATTTTTTTGATTAACTACCTATATAATAAAATGTTTTGCAAACTGCCAACCAGCTTTAATTACAAAATGTGTATTTACAATGTCTAATAAAACAACAACAACAAAAAAACAACAATTATGTCATTCAAGCACCATCCACAGGGTGGCCCTGTTTCAAGAGCTCAAGAAACAGGAAAGTGCAGAATCACATTACATATGTAAAGTGTGTGTGTGTGTGTGTGTGTGTGTGAGTGAGTGTGAGAGAGAGAGAGAGAGAGAGAGAGTGAGAGAGAGCAAGAGAGATAGAGAGACTGAGAGAGGATGTAAAAATAAATAAATATTTAAAAATTATTTTAAAAATAATACTTAAAAAATAATAGAAACGAATTTTTTAAATGATGGAAAATATTTCACAATGTATATACAGCTGTCAGGTATTATATTAAAAACACATACCTAACATTGTGTAGGTCCCCTGGTAGCATCTAAACAGCTCTGACTTGTCATGGCATGGGCTCAGCAAGACCTCTGAGGGGATGTTGTGGTTTCTGAACCAAGACATTAGCACCAGATCTTTTAAGTCCTCTTAAGTCGTGGAGAGGACCCTCCATGACTAGTTTGTCCAGCACATTCCACAGATGCTCATTCACACTGATTGAATTTAGAGGCCAAGTCAACAACTTGAACTATTTTTCATGTTCTTCAAACTTTTGTGAACAGTTTTTGCAGCATGATAGGGCGCACTGATGAAAGAAGCCACTGTTATTAAGGAATATCATTGTCACGAGGGAGTGTACTTGGTCTGCAACAATGTTTGAGTGCATGACAAAGTAACATTCACATAAATGCCAGTACCCAAGGTTTCCCAAAACAATATTCCCGAGAGCGTGACACCGTCCCCTCCAGCTTACCTTCTTCCCATAGCGCATCATGGTGCCATCTCGGCCGTCCACATGATGTAAAAGAAAACATCATTCATCAGACCAGACCATCTTCATCCACTGCTCCATGGTCCAGTTCTGATGCTCATGTGTCTATTTTAGCAGCTTTAATCAGTGGACAGGGGTCAGCATGAGTCTCTGTGACTGGTCTACAGCGATAAAGTAAAGTAAGTAAAGCACATGGTGTGAACAATGTGAAATTCTTTCTCTGTATTTAACCCATTCTCCAAGTGAAGCAATGGGCTGCCACCGATAAAACAAGTCTAGCCTTCACTGACCCTTGGCCCTGCCATCCGTTGACTGTTTGTAATTCCTTGGATTTATTTTAGTAGAGACAGACCACTGCACACCATCAACACCATCAAGAGGCCTGCAGTGTTGAAGATGTTCTGATAAAGTCACTTCCCATCACAATTTGGCAGGCTTTCCTACAAAATTAAAAATAAATACACAGATAAATATTAAAATACATGTATTTGGTCACATTCAGTTATTACATTTTCCTCTATTCATGTATGTATGTATGTATGTACACTATATGGACAAAACAGTTGTTACGCACCTGTTTTTCAGCTAGGCCCCTTACCTCGAGTGAATGCTTCAACATACCAAGACATATTAGACAAAACCATGCTTCCAACTTTGCGTTCACATTTACGTTTACGGCATTTAGCAGACGCTCTTATCCAGAGCGACGTACATCAGTGCTTAAGTAGTCTACATCTGTTCATCATACCTGTAAAACTATACTAAAATCAACACCTACTTTGGAAATGCAGGAATTAATGCAGAAAAAGAAATAAATACACAAATAAATGTGTAAATAAGTACTTAACGTAGATATGTGCATGCATCTACATCTAGTCTACATCATATTTTCGTTCTTTTTTTTATTTCCACAAAACATGCTGAATGCAGTCGTAGGAACTACCGTTACGCGGCTGTGTTTCGAGGGGGGTGTTGAGTGTGTGGGAGCTCTGTGTTTTGTAAGGTGTGTGGAGTAGCAGCCTGGTCATTCCATTTCGGTGAGAATTGAATGTCCTTTCTGACATTTTTGTTTCTTCTCTCATAGTCATAGAGTCACAAGGCCCTCTTCTCTTCTGTCAAAACAGCTCTGAACTGTAGAAACACGGAAAAATATAGAGTTAGCCACAAATAGCTAACTGGCTAACTAGTGTCCTCTTCAAATTCAAGTTCGTTTATTTAAATAGCACATTATCTTACACAACAGGTGTTTTACAGAAACTGAGTACAAAATAAGATGAAATAGAATAAAATAATGGAAGACGTAAAAATGAAAAGGAGTTATTATCCCAGTAACATACATATATCAAGTAAGTTACAGTTTAGGTACTAAGTAAGTTATGTATTTTCCTATTTTTTCACTGGGTTACTTACAGCAGTGTTTTCCAGGCCCACTGTGCTGTACATTTTAATGCTTTCCATACAGCACTTAAGTTACATATGCTGAGCACTGGACCTCTGAGACTAGAGCTGAGAAACACTAACGATACACTATTCCTCTGAATCTGTTTGACCACAAAAAGGCATACGCTAGGTGTTTGAAAATGTTCACATAATCTTTTTTACAAAACGATAAATATTAGCAGAATGTGATGACGTGGAGTTCATGCAAGGCCTACATTTAATTGAAAATAGTGCAATGACAACATATCAGGTGTTGAAACTGAGACATTTTATGCTTTTTTTTAATATATGGCTGCCACCAACAGCGGGTGCCCGTGGAGCAGTGTGTGGGGACAGTAACGTTACCTTGCTCAAGGGTTCCTCAGAAATGCCTCTAGCATGGGATTTTAACCCCATGACCTTCTAGTCACAGGGGTAATTCCCTAACCACTAGGCCACCAGCTGCCCCCAAAGCGCTTGAATTCTTACTACAGAGCCATGCTTTTGTAATACAGTCAGGGTCCCCGCGGATCCTTGAAAAGTATTAAAAAGTCTTTAAAAAATGTTTAAAAAAAATGTTAAGGCATTGAAAAGTCTGGAACTTTAAAAGGAGTGGCATTAAATTAATTCTAGGGCGAAATGATGAAGCAACGTTGGTACGTGTCTAGTGCGAGAGAAGGAGAGATACAGACCGAGAGAGACAGGGGAAAACTGCTTGGGAGCTTGTAGTTATGTTCCAATTTACCCTGTTTACTTTTGACAGTGTTGTTTATCCTCTGACAGTATTGTATTAGCTCTTTACTGTATGTGTATTTGTCATTATCGATTGTAAGTACCTTGTTCATATGGCGCTGTTGTGCTATTTCTTTTTATTTTGAGAGACGCTAGATTAGCCTGTACACTGCTAATAACGGTAGCAGAGATGGGGACTCAAATCGCACAAGCAGACTTGACTTTAGACTTTCCCTCAACGACTTGAGACTTGACTCGGACTTGGGTGTTGTGACTCGTGAGTCATAACTCTTAAACAATGTTTATTTCATGGAATTATTCATTTATATCTCACTCTTGCAACGAGCCGTTTGCCATAATAACCCCCGCGAAAACCGTCCACCTCGCCCGGTGTCCCATTACTTTTGTCCGAGGTGAACGGTTTTCAGCTAATAACGGTTTTCGACGGGTCGTTGGAAAGGTGTCACCGAGCCTTATCTAACTGTGAAGTTTCACATTCAGAGTGCGAGATGTATTTTTCATTATTTAACATTTAGATTTAAGATCATTCAAGATCAAGGCAAATCCTCCATGTTGGTGAGGGGCTATCACAGCACGAAGTCCAGCCCCCTGCTAAGTAACAGCCAATTGTAATCGCGGGGCGTGACATACCTTAGCATATCTTCAATTAGCATATCTTCTAGAATAAAAAAAAAATAAATGAATAAAACAATTCTGTCAGATTTTTTTTTTGCTTTAATCCATGCAAGTGTAGAATGTGTACATGCAAATTCAATGACAGATGGTTGGAGGATGAGAAGTACCATGGCTGGTTGAAAAAGAACTGTTGCTCCAATATAAAACATAAAAAAATTGTTGCATCATTTGCCCATGCAGTCTCAGAGTAGTAAACCTCTCCACACATTTACTTCTGAGAGACCCTGCCTCGCTGGGAGGCTGTTTATACCTATTAATGTTTCTGACCTGTTGCCAATGAACTGAATTATTTGTGAGATGTTATACCAGGTGTCTTTTTTATTGTTGTTGCACTTATTGTTGCCCCATCTCAATTGTTTTTGAAGTGTTGCAGGTAACAAATTGAAAATAAGCATATTTTTCATAATTTTCATATTTTTCAGTCTCAACGTTTGTTTTTGTTCTGTTTTTAATTGAATCTAGGGTTTTTGTGATTTGAAAATCGTCTCATTCTGTTTTTATTTACATTTTACAGAGTGTCCCAACATTTTTGGAAATGAGTTTGTACCTCATCTAACTCATTGCTAACATATGAGTGATGCTAACATAATTGCACCTAGAATGGGATAGTCTGGAGAAGCTGCACATGCATTCAATATTTTTTTCCAATCTGCACATGCATTCAATACTTTCAATACCTTTTTGTATACATTGATCTCACTAATGCTCACCGTGTTCCAGAATCTGGTATGAAGTCTTAACAAAAGAGTTGTGGCTGTGACTGGAGTGTAACAAGGACCAGCTCCCCTCTGGTTTAGAAGAATTGTTGGATGAGCAGGTGTCTACATTTATCTGACAATGTGTACTTGTAAATATTATACAGTGTAGTTTGGTAATTTTATTATGAAATAATTTAATTTCTAAGTTAAGCATGATCATCTAAATAGAGATGTCTTTTTATGTACAGGCTGGCACAAGACCGGTCTTGAGGAGGAATACATCTGGACCTTGGGGGTTATGCTTCTGTCTTTTGCCCTCCGCGAGTGCTGTGCAAAGCACTATGTACAGCGAGCCTTTTCTAATGCTCAGGTGTGTTTTACAAACCTGAATATCAGAAGACTAGCCACTTCTTCTAGCCAGCTCTTTGTCAGGAGAGCACCTCAGCGGTTTGTTCACCAGACCAGAGGAGCTAAAATTCACAGGAAAAAGCCGTACAGTCAAGAGGATGAATGGAAGCAGAGGAATAAAACCATCCTCACGTATATCGCAGCAGCTGGGGTTGGAATGATTGGCATGTCATATGCCGCTGTGCCACTCTACCGACTCTACTGCCAGGTCAGTGCTGGATATCTGGCAAATTTGATATTCTTTTGACTGTTCATCATATTGGCCAATGATTATTAACATGAAAATAGCCTTACAGAGAATGATTTTGTCCCTAAACTGATTGTATATGACATTTTGATTATCCTCCTTCTGCCCTAGGCGACAGGACTGGGTGGCACAGCAGTCTCAGGACATGACGCAGATTTAGTGGAGACAATGAAGCCGGTTAAGGATCGCATTATTAAAGTCACCTTCAATGCTGACACACATGCCAGCATCCAGTGGAATTTCCGTCCTCAACAGTCAGAGATCTATGTGAGAAAATTAGTTTCTTATGAGTTTCTGCTACTAAATTGCATTCATAGTAAATTAATGATTCTAAAGTTTGCCTAGGTAACAAACAGTTATTAATTAAAAACAAAAAAGGATGGAAACAACACATATTTGCAGTAAATGTAAATCTGGCTAGTGAAGTTGATCTACTTTTTGTGGTTGTTCAGGTTGTCCCTGGAGAAACAGCTCTAGCGTTTTACAAAGCACGAAATCCCACAGACAAACCTGTGATAGGAATATCAACCTACAATGTAGTCCCATTTGAAGCTGGACAGTACTTCAACAAAATTCAGGTGATGGACAGTTTGTATCTTACCTTTAACAACTTGGACGTAGACTTTCTATTATTTCTATCATTTTGCTACCTCTATCAACAGCCTAAACATGGTCTTGTGTATGCTTGAATGAACATTTAGTGGGGAGTTCTCTATGTGTATTTAACTAAACTGAACTTTCTCTGCCTGCTACACAGTGCTTCTGCTTTGAGGAACAAAGGTTAAACCCTCAGGAAGAGGTGGACATGCCCGTTTTCTTTTACATTGACCCAGAGTTTGATGAGGACCCCAGAATGGCTCGAGTTGACACCATTACACTTTCTTATACCTTTTTTGAAGCCAAAGAAGGACAGACATTACCCCTTCCTGGATATAGCTAAATAAACAGTACATGCTTTTATCTGAGACTTCACATTTCTGATGAAAGATAGAGAGATCTGACAGAGAATTGTTTAGGAAATGTAATTTCCTAAAGCTGCTGTGTTAATGTGATTATGCAGTCTGTGTTCATGTTGGAGCTAATGTACCATGGCACTTTTTTATGGAATTCCACTTCACCGACTACTTAAATTAAACAGCAGCTTCATAAGCAGTGCTGTACAGCAATAAAATCCTTTTGGTTGCTGAAGTGCTTTGCCTCTTTCAGAACACTAGATGGCAGGCCGGTTGCAATGTTCTGTGGTGCTTTCAGCAAAGAAAATGCAGAAAAAAGTCCATTGCATTTGCAAGAATATGTTTTTTCCTGTTTTAGAGCATAAATGTGCAATCTTGATATGTGATTTTGTCGTGTTTGATCACAGGGACACTGAGCTGCACGATATGGATGTTATGCAACTGTAGGGGAGGTAGAGACATCTGCCCTTACATAACGTGTGATCAAGCAATCTCGATGGTACTCAAACAAACAACGTTGCGCAATGGCTAAAACATTTTAAATAAAATAACTGCTGAGATGTAAAGCCACTTGCGAGTCAATCTAAAAAATCTTTGGCGCATGATGAGATGACCATAAGAGAAAAAATCTGCAAAACGAATAAGAATAATGTATAAATAAAAAGAGACAATGCATTAGGGATGTTATTCATTGGGGCCAGGCTGTAAATATGTACTTCTGTAGCTCTATGGTTGATCACTGTTGATGGAAAATAAGTGTCATTTGTGGTGTAGGACACATACTGTACAAGTTCACCTGAAAACCGTGCTGTTCTCTGCACGTCTGCGTCGTTATTCGTGCTCAGGAAAACAACAAACCCAACCACGTTGTGCTGAGTTGAGCAATGCTGATTTGGGGTCAGACAGATGAGCCTCAACGCGGTACAAACTGATAAAGCCCTTCGACTCGCCACTGGTCCAGAATCAGAGCTGACCCACCACAACGAGGCACGACAACGTTCTTTAGCCACACCTTCTATTGCTAAATGGGCGGGACCAGGGTGTGATTGACGCGCCTGGTGGCGAATAAATGGAGGGAACTGGCCTAGCAACTCCCTGAAGGAGCCAATCAGGACACAGCTAAGGATGAACTTTTTGTTTTTTCCCCCCTGTTGAGGGAAGCTGGAGCCACTGTGGAATCCAAGTAGATGATCTCAATGAACGAGTGTGACGAGGAGGGGAAAAGGAAGCAAAGGAAGGATTATAGCCTTGTGAGCTCGCAGTGTCGAGACTCTTTTGGTATTTTGTTGTGGAATAAGCTGCTCGTTTAGGTGGTAATCAAAAGAAGTGTCTAAAAAGGGTCGTTTGTGCTAGGGTTCAGAAAAAAAAACAGTCCTCGACAGCATCTTGAAGGTCTTGAAGAGACCTGGATCTGTCCTGCATCTGAGCTGGAAGAGGAGGATTTGTCTTTGGCATGTGTGGGGAATGATAGAGAAGTGTCTAGGGTTGGTGTCATGTAGGGAACAATAGAGTGACAGGTCTGAGAAAAGACAGACAGAGCACAATAAACAAAACAAAAGCAAAAAAAGATGATCCATAATGGGACATCGGAGTGACACGTCCATGAAGATGAGCCACAGGAGCAGCCCAGCAAAAGCCTATGATTTTCTGCTGAAATTTCTTCTAGTGGGAGACAGTGATGTGGGGAAGGGGGAGATCCTGGCCAGTTTGCAGGATGGATCCAGTGAATCCCCCTATGGATATAATATGGGTAAGTAACTAAGAAGATGCATAAGTTGACATCATCAGACTGCTCCTTGCACCTGTCCTGATGCTGCCTTACCTTTTTTCCTTTTGTCAGCTTGTGTATAGAGTCAGATAAGATAAGAAAAAATAACCCTTTATTAGTCCCACAAGTGGGAAATTTGCATCATTACAGTAGCAAGCGAACAGAACAAAAAGTAAAAGCAGCTATACTATAGAACAGTATAATATAAAAAGTACACTATACAAATAATACAAAACTATAAAAATAGTTTTTGTTGTGTATATACATCTATATACAAAGAGATAGATAGATAATACTATATATGTGTGAACACCGTGGATATATCCTGCAGTGCTTCTAAAGAAACCTTTGTTGACAATGGATTGAACGTTTCTACAACAAAAGTAAGAATGGCAAGGTGGGAAAAGTTATACATTAATAAACAAACAAACTTCTTTAACTTCTTTAAAAATCTCTCTTGCACATCTGCAAACCATACATTTTTATATGATCGCAACTGTCACAATTACATTTGATACATGGCATGAATTAGGTAATGGGCAAAATTTCCAGTAGATTAAATCACAGCAGTTCAGGTAGCAGCACCTGGCTGCGCTTAGAGAAATGTTCCGTGCGCCTCACCTGTACGTGTTATTTAATTATTCTACTCAGCATGTGGTTAGAAATATTAGGTCAGAAAGTGACGCATGCGTTTTACCACGATTAGTAGTTGAACTCTAGTAACCCACAGCCTGTTTGGGAAAAAAATAGCTGCTCCCGTGAGACAAATCAGTTTCAGCGAAATGCCATGGGCATAACAAAGCTGGAGGCAGTGCTCCTGATACACTCATAAACACATCATGTTTTATACATCTGAAAAGAAAATAGTGGGTCTCCTAGGCAGCCCTTTAGAGGTTGATATTAGAAGCTTAAGGACTGTTTGTGAACAAAATCAATGTTTTGTTGCTTCTGAATTCAAATGATTTTTTTCAGCTTATTGTATTTTGAAAGTGTGGGAGAGTGCACATGGTCAAAAGTCCAAGGTCTGTTGGGGTATTCTGAGCCTCATTTGCACAGGTTATATTACACCTGTTCTGTTTGGGACATGGAGATTGCTTCCATACACAGATCTAGTTACCCTGAACATTGGCCCTGTATTTAATGTGATTGACAGCCTGTTCACAAAGGTCAGAAGGTGCTTGGTCTCAGAATGCTTTCATGGCTGCTCTCTGTTCACCCTAGCCTTGCAGCTTACTGGTACTTGATGGCTGTACTTCTCATAATAAGTGCACAAAAGAACAATGACTCATGTGCTCCTGAACGAAGCATTAACTGCTTCGCTTCATCAGGGAGAAATTGCTGGTTGTGCTGCAGAAATCACCTTCTAAATGGAGCCTGTTCAGTTGTTATCTGTTCAAAGCAGGTAATATTCAGTCCAAACCAGTCCGAGCTGAGATTCCTCGTGGGAGAGTGATGCATACGTAGAGCATTACGCCACCATGTCCGCCTTCAAATTTCACAGTTGATTCATCTACTTCATCTTTGGCAGCGTTTCCTCTCTTTGGCCTCCATGTTCAGCTGCTAAGAGACAATTATTCCCCAAACAGACTGTAACATACCCAAGGTTCAGACAATAAATAGAGCAGATTCCAGACTTGTGATTAACTTTAACAGGGGTTAATGTGGATTCGATTTTGGGAGGGGGGAGTTGTCTCTTTCCTAGGTGATAACTGTGGAGTGCGGCGAGCTCACAGAAGACTCTCTTGTGACTTCAGTCTGATGCAATTATTACTTTTGTCATAACCTCTTATATAACTCTGCTTTTCTTCGCTCCCAGGCACTGAACAAGATGTAGCTACAGGCACAGTGGATGCAGCCAAGGCTTTCTGGCAGTAAAAGAGCAGAATATTCAGTTGTTTGTCTAAACATTTATTTTTGTGACCCTTTTTGGTGGGTTGTGTTTTGGGACGAGTGTTTAGAGAGAGTGCTCTCTGTCTCAAAGTCCTTGATGAAGGAAGCTTCTCAGCTGCTCTTCTACATGTTGATACTGTGAAGGAAAATGCTTAGCTGAAGAATGAGCTGGTGTTCATCTTCAGCTACCCAGGTCCCTGATGTGTTCCTCAACCTTTTAAACTGTATTTAACTTCAGGATTTAAGGTCAGGAGGTATAAAATTCTGGCTGGTTCATGCGGTCTGTGTGTACTTTGGTCAGTGATAGCTGCGCTGCATCGGGCTAACAAAACAGCCAGTCTCTTCAAAGGTCCAGGAAAACAGAGGGTGTTTGTGTTGCGCTTTGGTCTGCTCAGATGCTCGTATGCTGTTGTACCAGGGAGCGCGTGCCAGCGACGGTTCTGCACGACTGAGCTTACGCTTTAGTACGTCATCACCTACTGAAGCTTTCAACTTCCTACGGCTCTCTCCTGTTGGTTCTATAAGTGTCATCCTGTCAGGAAACATCCGTGCCTCGTCACTGTGTGGTGTAAAGGAAAGAGAAGAGAGGTGCATGGAACTGGGTAATTGCACAGGGAGACATAAAGTGTTAGTGTGAAAAAAAAAAAAATCTGTGGAGATGAATCAGAGGTTGCCCACACAAACAGGAAGCCTGTATCCCACAGGCAGACTTTTTGATTAAAAAAATCATGCTCATTGGTAGTTTATCTAGAGTAACATTCTGGGATTTGTTAAGTCTTGTTGAACATCAGCTTTCGTAAAAACACACTGTTTAGGTTTGTTAGTTTTTGGATAAATGTCCATACAAAAATGGGAACCCAAGGCATAACAACCATTCTGTCAAATAGGTCACTAGGATTGCCCTCTAAAATAATGTATTGCTTAAAGTCAAGAATATGATCCGTGTAAGGAAAAATGCCCTTTGGCCTTTCATGCATCGTAAAAAAAAAATGTCAGTGTCAAGGTCATTGCTTTGTTTTTCCCACAACACCTTTTGTTGACGAAGTAAATAAACCCTTATGAAGGCTTTCTACAGGCTTCCTTAAAAAGTCTATTCAGGTACATATTATAGTTTATAGGACACCACATACACATTCTAGATTACCATAAAACAGCCCTAAGTGAATTTAAAAGGAACGTGAAAATATTGATTTTAATAGAAGTAGTGATGGGCTGATCCATATTTTTCCAGTTCCGGTCCGATTCCGATACATGACTGCCAATAGCGATACAGATTCTGATATAATCTTTTTTACATTAATATTAGCATTATTTTTGTTGAAATTGTGCTGTTTGTTAGAACAGCAAAAATATACACAACTACACTGAAGTTAAAGGCATTCCAAAGGAATTTATTTATGTTACACAAAATACATTTCACAAAAAGGTAGCAGCAACAACTGTAAAATTTCAAAAACAATCTTGCCTGAATCAAATAAATTAAAAAAATGTATTTTGTCAATTTTAGCAGCAACAACTGTGTAAATAAATTTAAAATAACGTGAATTCGGAGACACGGGCAGAGTGTAATCTAACCACTTCTGTATTTAAGGTGGACTGGCCGAGTTATGAGATGCCCAACTTTAACCTCGTGTTTTGAAAGATAGAGAGAGGGGGAGAGGGCAAAACCAGCCAACAAAACACACAAAATAGCCCCTGAAAGAACCCCAAAGAGGTCCTGACGCATCTCATATTACACAGCGTCGAGTTTAAGGTCCAGTGCAAGCTGCGAACTGGAATATAGAGATCGGGGCTGTCCGACCGATATCGTATTTATGGCCATATCAGACCTGATACTGATATCATATTGGATCAGGCTCATCTCTAATATACAGTGCTGTGAAAAAGTATTTCTTATTTTTTGCATGTTTGTTACACCTAAATGTTTAAGATTATCAAAGAATAACCCAAGTTAACACAACATGCTGTTTTTAAGTGATTTTATTCCCTAAGGAAAAACTATCCAAACCTACATGGCCCAATGTGAAAAAGTAATTGCCCCCCTGCAAAATCATGAAGCACCTTGGGTTAATCATATTGTTTGGAAAACTGAGTGCAATTTCACTAGCCACACCCAGGCCTGATTACTGCCAGACCTGCTGAACAAATAGATCACCTAAAAAGTAGTAAAACATCATGCCACGACATAAAGAAATTGAAGAACAGATGAGAAACAAAGTAACTGAGATCTATTTGTCTGGAAAAGGTTACAAAGTAATTTCTAAAACTTTGGGACTCCAGCGAACCACGGTGAGGGCCAATATTCACAAATGGAGAAAACATTGAGCAGTGGCACACTTCCTAAAAGTGGCCGGCCAACAAGAACACAGCGGCGACTCATCCAAGAGGTCACAAAAGAACAGAACAACATCTAAACAACAGCAGGCCTCACTTGTCTCAGTTAGGGTCAGTGTTCATGACTCACCCATAAGAAAGAGACTGGGCAAAAATGGCATGTTTGGGAGGTGTGCGTCCTGTTACATCTGGCGTAAAAGTAACTTTTCAGAACATCATGCCATCAGTAAAACGTGGTGGTGGTAGTGTGCTGCTTCAGGACCTGGACAACTTGCTGTGATTGATGGAACCATGAACCATGTGCTCTCTACAAAAAAATCCTGAAGGAGAATGTGTGGCCATCAGTTTGTGACCTCAAGCTGAAACGCACTTGGGTTCTGCAGCAGGACAACGATCCAAAACACACCAGCAAGTCCACCTCTGAATGACTTAAAAAAACAAAAAAAAAAGGTTTTGGAGTGGCTTAGTCCAAGTCCGGACTTGAATCCAATTGAGATGCTGTGGTATGACCTTAAAAAGGCGGTTCTTGCTCGGAAACCCTTCAATATGGCTGAATTAAAACAATTCTGCAAAGAAGAGTGGACTAAAATTTGTGAAAAACTAATTTCTAGTTATCGCAACCACTTAATTGCAATTGTTGCTACTAAGAGTGGCACAACCAATTATTAGGTTTAGGGGGCAATTACTTTTTCACATAAGGCCATGTAGATTTGGATAGTTTTTTTCCTAAATAAATAAAATCATCACTTAAAAACGGCATTTTGTGTTTGCTTAGGTTATTCTTGTCTGATATTTAAATTTGTTTGATAATCTGAAAATATTTAAGAACGACAAACATAAAAAAAAAAAGAAATCAGAAATGGGGCAAATACTTTTTCACAACACTGTGTATATATATATATATATATATATATATATTCAGTGTAGTTTTGTATTGCTGAATTTTGGCCATGCCAAAATTCACACCAACTCTTTTCTCATTCCAAGAAATAACACTGACAGACATCATAGGTAAATATGTAATAACAAATTCTGAATGTTTTTTCTTGACAATACTAGACCAACAAACAGTGAATTGTAAAGTACATATTCTGAGTTGAACAGATGAAAAAACATCAAAGCAATCAGTATTGAGTTTGCTGCCCAAAAAAAAGCAGTGGTGCTTCTTCTTTTTGGGTGTTGCCATCTTGGCCCAATCTGGCAGTGCTGAATAGTCATTTTGAGTTAAGCAACACCTTTTTTCTAGTAATGTTGTGCTTACAAAGCAGAGTGTCTAGGGAGCATCAGTAGGCAGTTACTATGAACGGTTCAAGGAACGGAGGTATGACAATAATTCTAATAGCATGTATTACTTAATATGGTAAAACATTACGTCATATTCATGCTTCTGATTGCAGGAAGACCAGGTTCATCCGTTCGATTAGCCACTGCTTTTCCTGTGTTTTAAAGAGTTTGTTTTTCTGTTTTGTTTTTTGTATTTTGAGTTAGTCTGGATTGTGTTAGTCTGGACTGTGAGGGGTTGAAGTGGAGACCCGTATGGGGAGAACTATTTGATTTGGGGGGGTTGCTGTTTGTATTGGTCTGTGTGTGTGTGTGCGTTCATGCATATATATACGGAGTGTGTATATAAGTAAATATAAGAACAGTTTTGGCTATAGTATAAAAATGATGCATGCTGATAACCATTCAAGCTATGCAAGCCAGTATTTATCAAGTAGGATCATGGCAGACCGAGCGGACCCATCTAACCTTTCACCCATTCGGAAAATCTGTGTATTTTGGAGGAATTCAACACCTATAAAGACATTTTATTAGGGAAATTTAGTGAAGAATGCAGCAACAAAAAGAAAAATGCTGGAAAAAGATTACCACATCCGTTAACAGTGTAAATCCTGCTGTCGTCAGGGGTGTTGTTGCAGTTAAAAAAAGATTTAAAGTATTGTGGTGACCTTAGTTATTGGGTTTTATGTAAGTTATGTGTTAAAAATGTGAATTGTTTGTTGTTCTGTTCTTTTGTACTGTATTATTTGTGTTGAGATTGGGGTTAGATGTAGTACGGGAGGGGCGTGTATGAGAGTGTGCGTGTGTGTGAGAGAGAGAGAGAGAGAGTGTGTGTGTGTGTGTGAATGTGTGTGTGAGTGAGAGAGAGAGTGTGAGTGTGTGTTTGCATGCGTGCGGTTGGAGAGTGAGTGAGAGAGCAGGGGACAGAGAAGTTACTGATTCAGGTTTTTAGCAGTGTGAGTTGTGGCCAAAACAGCAACTCAATTGTTACAGAGAACATTCATTAAAGAAAATGTTTGAACTCAGTCCAGTGTCTGTTTAACTGGTGGGTCACTACAGTATAAAGTACTTAGTTTCTTGCGAGTTAGTACAATCCCTCAAAACTCTCCCGTCTTACAGCTCTCTCCATAAATTCATCAGCAAGCCACAAATTATGAGCCATCTCTTCCTCTTCCACCATGGTGACATAGTACCTTAGACCTATGTTAGCCTGGGGGTAAGGTGGATAACTTTTGAAGTCTAAAATGAGCCAGAGTTATATCGTTCACCTCGGACAAAAGTAATGGGACACCTGGCCGAGGGGAACGATATAACTCTGGAACCCCCCCCTTGACTTTATGGCAAACAAGGGGTTGTTGGAAAGGTCTCATCGAGCCCTACCTGACTGTGAAGTTTCACAGAGATTGATGGTTGCCCTGCCTAGAAAAGCCGCGAGCACGTCCCCCACGGAACGTGTTCGCTGCTTTTCTAGGCAAATCACGTTATGCGTGCTGTAATTATTTTCCGTGTTCTTTTAACGTATCGGATAACATTTTTTATTCCTTCTCGATTTCCGATCCAGTAATTTAGGTCAGGATCGGACTGATACGATACAGAATATCGGATCGGCGCATCTCTAACTGGAAGTATATATTAACAAGTATTGTGTCTGAATATTTTTTTCCTATTACCACTGTCTATGTAACAGCACAGCAACACTACAGATATAATTAATGTTCATGTTATCTTGTATCTATAAAATCTAAAATACCGTAGTCAGCAGATTGCACAGATTGCCTGTTCGGTACTGCATTTTGCAATACCACAGCAACAGAGCGAAATCTGATAACATCTTATCTTACATTACCATATATTTTTTTCTGATTCATTCTCAAAAATGAACTTTCACTCTGATGAGCACTTTGTGGAACTGTACTTACACAAGCCGAGTGTCCAAATAAACCTGATGTGCAGTTTGTTTTACAGCTGAGATATAAAGCAGCACTATAAACAGTGGACTCTTCTTACGCAGTTAAGGGGCCGTAGCCTAAGCCCTTCAGATCTCGGTATTCACTCCATCCATTCATGTCTCCTCTGCAAGGGAACTTCTCTTCTTTCCTCAAAAGCTCCTCCAGCAGATCCACATTACTAAGAACAATGCCACGAATTGCACCAGCATCCACTTTAAACATAGATCCATGACGTTTTTTTTCATTCAACTGAGAAAATCACAAAGACAAAGACATATCTTGTTTGGACAAGATATTATTAATTATAGATCTGTCTGACAAGATCATCACTCATAAAAAAAAATGTGCCTCTTAGGTTGTTGGAGGCTTCTTGTCCATGTTAGGTTGTAAGTGACTAAGGTGGAGTGACACAAAAAGTGATTAGTTTTGCCAGCGTTTACACATCATCTACATTTCTGAAATGGCATTTATGTATACCTAAAAATAATAGAATATAAAAGAGTTTCTTAGCAGACAGGTGTCTACAACAACAATATCTGGGTTTATTTTCCTGAAGACTTGTGAATCATGTAATTTGATTCCTATGCATGCAAAAACATAAGTGTAAACAGTATACTATCTTCAATAAACTTTTAGGAGAACTGTCAGTTCTAACAGATAAACAGAAGACCACAGAAAGGTCTTAACACACATTTACTGTACCTGCAGCTCATGCGTACGATTATAATATCCTTCAAAAATGAGACTGTAGAGCATTCCGGGCATTCCCACCACAGGAAGGTCAGCCTGGGTCTTCATATTTGCTGGACTGCCTTGTTGTGGAACGGGTGTAGCAGCATTGTCTCCTACTCCCCTCCTCAGGTCTAGACTCGCTGAGGTGGGCCTCAGGAATAATCGTCCAACCACAGACTCGGCTGAGCACAGAGCTCGACAGCCTGCCATCTTAGGAGCAAGTAAACAATGAATAACCAGCAGCTTGTGTTGCAGTGTGCAGGGAGAAGGAGGTGGGGCCTCAGCCCACATAGTTAACTCTTTACAGTGACTGAGCACTGTGGCAGAGCGTTCTCAGGCCAGCCTTTCAGGAAAATGAAGAAAGTTTGAGAATTCCTTTGTATCGAGAAGTCTTAACTTTAACTCATGTAATCATTCCGCAACACTTGCCAAGGCAATGTTCAGCACACACTACTAGTTCCAACAAAAATGAATGACCGAAGTAAGTAAACTATATATAGAGTACAATATAGTGGTGTACAATATAGACCTAAAATAACATAACATAATGTACAATTAAATAAATTACATCAAATAAGATAACAAATAAGATAACATAAAATAGAAATATATACCCTCCATACTAATCTTGTTAAGTTGTAGGTCTTCTTGTCAAATTTGAGTTCTGCATCAAAAATCACCCCAAGGTTCCTATTATAGGGTTTCACTTATGTAGACAACTGACCAAGATGTTTCTTACAGATATAGTGTCTGCAGGAGATCCACGGAGAATGACCTCAAATTTGCTCTCGTTTAACTAAAGAAAATTACTTACCAACCAACACTTAATATGTTCCAAACAGTCAGAAGGTCTGTGTATCATGCATACATTTCATAGTTGCACAACATCTGCATAGCAATTAAATGAAATACCATAGTTATCTATGATTTGAACAAGTGGGAGAATATAAATAGAACATAAAATTGGAACTAAAGTGAACTATGGCCAGTAAAAAGATTTGCACCACTGGGCTATGGAGCAGTGATGTTCTGTTCTGTGGAGCTCGATTCAATGGGCAATTTGGTTGTAGCATCCGTCTAGTGACTGAGTGAATCAAGTCTGTTGCATGACCAGTTGAACAACCTACAAAGAGGCACTGTGCCATCTTAATTCCCTTGGATCTCAGTGCTGCCTTTGATACGCTGGACCATAATATTCTCCTTGAGGGTTTGACAAACTTCAGAAAGTGAACCTTTTCAGGCAGCATCGAAGGTCTCTGGTCATCCTTAGCACCCGTCAAATACGGTATTCCACTCCACAGAGCATCCCATTCTATCGCATTGTATTCCTGTGGAGACTTACTTCTTTATTACAATTTTCAGTCACTCTTCATCACCTTATTCTCACTCTTTCTCACCTTTTTTCACTCTCTCTCTCATCCTTTCTTGCTCTCCCTCCCTTACCCATCTTGCTCTTTCTTACTCCGTCTTGTTCTGTCTCTTTCTGTTGGCTTCCTGCTTCACTATCAGTTTTCTACTTTTCCTTTTTTTCTTACTCTACTTTCTCTATCTTTTATATTATTTATTTTTTTAGGTTTGATTTAGTAGATAAATGAACCTCCAGGCCATCTTTGAGCATTCAGAATTTGAGACCAAGGCCTGCCAACTTTGACTCGGATTTTACAGTCTTGGCCAAAACTTGTCAGAGGTGGATCATCCAAGGCTGGGCTAACATAATCCCTATGTCAGTTGAAAGGAGGGAATTGTTATCTAGTGGGGTCCCCCGCACCAGCCTTATGATCTCACCATAGACCTTCTCCCAGGGACTACTGCATTCTCTGTCTCCAAGCAAGGAGTCATACAAGATTATATTTGCCAAGCCCTTGCCTTGCCACTGCTGCCTTCTTCTTTGTCAGCAAGAAGAGCAAAAGCTTGCGTCTAGGCATTAACTACCAGGGCCTCAGCAAAATCACTGCCAAGAATCGCTATCTTCTCCTCATCATAAGTACCACCATTGAAAAACTAAAACAGGCAGAAATATTCATCAAACTGGACTGGTGCAGTGTCTGCAGCCTAGTCCGTATTCATGAGAGGAATGAATGGAAGACTGCTTTCATCACCCCTTTATGAATATAGAGTCATGCCTTTTAAGATGGCCAAAGCCCTTTTCCAGCCATTCTTCAACAACATACTGAGAGACACACTGGAACACTTCTGTTATGTATTACTGGATGACGTACTCATCTTCTCTCAAGATCAGGCAGAGCATGTGGTAATAACCTGTATGTCAAACTGGAGAAGAGCTTGTTAGACATGTCTGGGGTCATATTCTTGGGCTCCCTGGGATGGTTATGCATCAAAAGATAAAAGGTGTGGAAAAGGGTGCCACACTCCCCAAAACTGTAAGGATTTGCTGTGGGACAGGCAGGACAGGCAGAATGGCATTTGATGGATGTTCAATGCGCATATAAACATGCACATGTATTAAGTAGGATCTATGAGGTATGATGTATGGTTCTGCAACAATTAAAGGAAGAAATTACTACAGTGCCTACAGTTTTTTAAACAGATGCTAAATAACACATACTGTGTGACAACTAAATTAACAGCAATATATGTGTAGCGCCCCCTACTGTCTGTGGCAGCAGATTTGTAGCAGACAGCACCAGGTTCACTATTCTAATGCCTTGAGATGTTGAATTAAGGCCCCTCTGGTGTCACTAAATGAAATATTTCCCTTTCAGAATAAAATCTGTGCCAAACCTACTTCAGTGTGTTATTAATGACTCCTGTGCATTAAAGACACCCTTGAATAAATAGAAAACAAAGCTACATTTAATTAAATAAGGTTTCAAAGATAAATTAGTGAAATAAATAATTTTCTCTTGGGTGAGGGAATCTCACAAAAATAAAAAAATAAAATAAACCAAAATAAACCAAAAAGAACCTCAAGTTTAGAAAATATTTAACCCCAACAGGGCAATGTCACCGACACTACATTCATGAATTGACCAAAAAGTCAAACACAATGGGAACAACTCACTGTGAGAGTAACTCCCAGTAACACTGCTTAAAGTATAACACACACTTGTGGGCCCACACACACACACACACACAAACCAATCGATAACCAACCCACCCCGTTGCAGGCCTGAAACGTGGCTCGTGTTCGTGGTGGCCAGATAAACTGAAAATTGGCCCCTTCACTCTCCAGAGCACAAATAAATAAAGACTGTACCTCAAATTCCTTAGTGAGGCAAATCACGATGGAGACCCCTGTGTAAATCTTCCTGAAGCTTCACGTCCTGCACTTTACCATGCAGCCGGCGGAGTCGCTGTCCAGCGCAGCCAGAGGAACCCCAGACCTCATGGTGATCTGTGATGCTATCTGGTTTCCAGTGGCGGCTCCTGGTCAATATTTTTGGTGAAACAAACCACCCTTCATCCCCAGGGCGCGCCACAAAACAAACTCAGTCCCTTGCCGTGCACACCCTAGGCAGCTTGATTTTCTTGCCCTAAGTACCTACTTCACCTCCATGTTTTGCTTTTGCTGCCTCACATTCTGCTGTATCTTCTCTCTCCTCCTCTTCCCTCAACCTCCTCATAGTTAGTATTAAATCACTACAAAATATTAAAAATATTTTATCGTACAAATCTTACAAACACATAATAGTAATATTTATTTCAACAGTACATAATTAACAATATTTCTAAATCCCAAGAAAACATATCTTTCCTCTTTCTCACCATATAAATTAATTCTACCCTCCTGGTCTTCTTGGTGAAGTTGTTAATCACTCTGTCATACCAGCAGGGATTTTTTTCC
>JBBPCY010000109.1:38284447-38308976 GCA_037974405.1 Brachyalestes nurse | reverse complement strand
CACACACGCACGCACACACTCTCTCTCACACACACACACACTCACACACCTTCTCCCACACACACACACACTCACACACACACACACACACACACACACACACTCACTCACACACTCACTCACACACTCACACACAGTTTTGGTTGTCAGTACCAGAGAATACTTAAAATTAGGAATCTGACATGATCAGAATCTTTAGATTTTTACAGACGCAAGCAACAATTTATAATTTTGATATTGCTCCACTAATAAGTGTTCATTTAGGCAAATGAAAAATCTGTAATATTTTGGTCTATTTGCCGGTATAGAAATCGAAATCAACCATAAAAATGATGCTTAAAATTGCTGCCCAAGGCTAAACCCACATACAGATCTTATTTTTACATTTACAAATGAACCTAATGGTGGAAAAGTGGTTAATAGGAGTGTAATGACTGATAAAATATCAATACAGTGGCATATTGATGTAACATAAATAAAGAGTGGCTGAAACTGTGCATTACGTTAATAGGTTAATGTTTCTATTTTGGGCTTATTAGAGCATTCGAAATTATAAAAGTATTTAAAACAAATACAGTTAAAGCTGTGAGGTCATAGAGCAGTGCCATGTCTGTAGTATAAGAGGGTAAGAGATGAATGCAAAGGAGGCTATAGGGTAAGTCTTCAAATTTTTGAGATCTGCTGCTTTATAAGGTCCAACAACAAAGCTAATGTTATCCCCAAGCTAACACTGGCAATACATTTTATTGCTAGTTTTGATACAGTGACACAATATGAAGGCTTAGGCTGTAGTACAGTGCAATGCATTGTTACATAGTGGTGAGACGACTATCTTGCTGATTTTGAGTTTGATTAATCTGATGGCCAATCAGGGTGACTGGGAGATGCTGTTACTAGGGCTGGGCAACTAGGAAATTTGTTTTGTTTTTTAATCACGATTAATCACGTTTATATGCAAAATTCAGTAATGAATTCAAAAGTAGTGTATTGTGCACTTTTATTTTAAAAGTACTGCTATATGAACAAAAGTGCAAAAACATTTAGTTTGCAAACACTTTAAACAAATAAGGAGCTTTTTAACAGCGGTTTTCTCTTCAAAACAGTTACACAGCTGCTGTTCAAATATTTCTTGTTAAACATTAATGTAATCAAATCAAATATAAAACCAAAGCTTTTTGCCACTGCCAGAGCATTCACGTTTAATCTATTTTTTTAATAGAAAAACAAGATATCCTCAGAGTCCAGAGCCAAAATAATTGTCGGCGTTAAGTAAATAATGCGTTAACGTGATAATAATGCATTAACTTCCCCAGCCCTAGTTATTACATTACATATTTGCGGTAGTGAAAATGGAAATGCTGATCAATGCACAGATACATAATGAAGTGATCAGATACGCACCAACAGATTGGGTTGTAAACAGTGTAGTGAATAACTGAAACTCTTAGTAGATAGGAGCTCTAATTGATTTGCATGTACATAATTAATAATAAAAATACAGCAAGAGATTCCACATTCCCATGTTAATGATGAGTTCCATCCGCAAGTGAGTCTTTTACTGCTATTTGTTCAGCTCTGGCAGCGCAATCACAGGTCTGAAGCCGACTCTTGATTGATGTGTTTGTGGTGAAGGCAGCTGTGTGCGAATACCCTGAGCAATCTTAATTGCTTTTAGCCCCTGTCCTTTCTATCGTGTTACATTGTGTAACACATAGCTCCTTTACAGGGAGAGGGTATGTGTTTTGTCCAAAGTGAAAATTAAGAGTTTAATTCCAAAATGCATTTGTAAAAGTTTTGAATATAACAAGCTTTCGAAAGTAATAAGAACTGATAATTGTTATTTCTTGTATGTGTAAAGTCTACTCTCAGCGTTGTATATCCGTTGAAAGTAAATAGAAGTATTGAAACTGGTCTATATTGTGTTTTGGAATAACACCTTTTTAAATATTAAGTGGAGTTTACCATAATCATGTCTGGTAGTGATCTGACTGTTACAGTATTAATTAAGTGTAGTTTGCTGACAGAAAACAGTGTTCACAGAGTTAGTTACACGTAAATTTTGACCCTTTTGACTTTTTTCCACCACTACAAGTAATTTCAAATTCATACACATGCGCAACATCCAAAACTTAAAGGTCCCATGACATGCTGATTTTATATAGGTCTTAGTGGTCCCCTAATACTGTATCTCATCTCAATGAGATTTCCCTGGATGCGCCGTTTCTGTGTCTGTAGCTTTAAATGATAAGGAGGAGGAGAGAGGCGGGGTGAAGAGGAGAGAGGTGGGGCAAGGTGGAGGGTGGGGGAGGGGCCAGCTAGCTGCTGAAAGACAGTTGTATTCGTCTGTAGTGAGACACAGGACATTTCCTTGATAGTCAAGCAGTTGAGATCAGTGCCTATAGCCCCATTGCTGTAACACTTCTCAAATTTGACCCGTTCTCATCTGATCATCCTTATTTGCAGAGGTGCTCACTCAGTCATTTCAATGAGGGGAAAGGCAGATATCACGCACGCCATAACACTAACAGCAGTACGATTATCCAAATACAACACTCGAGTTAATGCTTGTATTCTGCCAACTTTCTCAACCCCAAATGCGGGACACTTTCTCAGGGCTGCCAGCTTTTCCAAAAACCTTTGTGTGGCCAAGCGTTGAGCGGGGGGGTGGCTGCTTCTTCATTTGCCGAGGACTGCTGCATCATTAGGTGCGCCACCTACTGTTGAGGAGTGTGCACAATTGGCAGCCTACATGCGAGATGCGTGTGTCTCACGCTCATTGCGTGAGAGTTGGCAGCCCTGCTTTCTTGCAGGTGTGCACGCAGAGCTCAACACTAGTGGCCAGTGCACACACGCACCAACAGCCGTGTCTCATGGCAACAATTGCATGCGTTTTGCCTCGTGCTTACAGTAGTCTATTATTGGCCGACGGGGCAGTGATTGGAATACGGGACTGGAGCTGCCCCGGAAGAGACAAATCAAAATCACCCATATTTCAGGATGTCCTGGACAATTAGGGACGGTTGACAACCCTAGTGTATTCACACACCATTCACACACATACCGGATGCTATCTACCTTTACATTTGCGACAGTAGCCTGCTAACTGGGCTGTTAGCTGTTAGCTGCAGAGCTAGTGTTACAGCCACAATCTAAGTGTAAAAACCTCGGTTACCTTATACAGCAAAGCAACAAAATTACATAGCGTTAAGTTGACTTACTTGTCCGAGGTTTGTAGCTGAGCCAAGGAGAGTCGGAACTGATCCAGACTTTCAGCCATTCAGCAAGACCAGCTCTGTGTTGTGTTGGCGCATTAATAAAATTAGCCCACTGGTTCTTCAGAGGCTTGCATAAAAAAAAAAATTGTGCTCATTTGTACATCTAAGCACCGAGCAACTGCCATGCTTCACTTGTTTGCAAGCCGTGATGTCTCTACAGGCAAAAGTGGTCTCTCACACATAACATTGACAGTCAGTGGAGCTAATTTTTTAGGGGAGGGGGCAAAATTCTCTGGGTGGGTAAAGCCTGAGAAAGGGGAGGGAACCTTTTCCCTTATGACAACATACAGGGCCAAATTCTAGATCAGGCCATCTGAGCTGTCTCTCTCTGAACAGCGCAGCAGGACGATCAAAGCACTCTTTACACCTATCACCATTTCTAGCCATTGCAGGACCATAATCAGGATAGGGGAACTTGTATTAATGTTTAAAAATCTCATAAAGCGAAATTTTCATGTAAGGGGACCTTTAAAAAACTCTTTTTAAAAATACTTTTTTTTAACTGATAAAGATTAACATTTTGGCAGTACCTGACAGTATTGGCACACTTCGATGACTAAATATGTCTTTATTATTTAACTCCAGATATATGAGAGGAATGTACACTTTAATTGAAGTCAAATTATTTTCAAAACATGCTG
The DNA here is from genome assembly GCA_037974405.1 of Brachyalestes nurse. Classification (NCBI taxonomy): domain Eukaryota; kingdom Metazoa; phylum Chordata; class Actinopteri; order Characiformes; family Alestidae; genus Brachyalestes; species Brachyalestes nurse. The sequence goes on along the minus strand of JBBPCY010000109.1, from coordinate 38,305,060 downwards.
GGCATCGTGGAAGTCCTCTTTGGATCCTTCAGCTGATTTTCAGAATGCTTCACTTTTTAAAAACTTCTGTCCAAATAGTAGTGAACCAATACCACCTTTTACTTTCCTTTCTGATACTGATACCTGCTTGTCAAGGATCTGCCCAGTTCAACAATATGAATATTAACTCTGTCTGACCAAACTACATGATAGCTGCCCATGAAATTCTAATGTTCATTCTTCAGTATTTTTTAATATAAAAGTGGTGTTTACGAGCAGTACTAAGTAAGAATTAGAATTTACCTGTTGGATTACATACACCAAATAGTAGTCAAATATTATTTGGAACATTATGTGGAAGAAGTGGCTTAACAGCGTAACAAGGTGAAATGTGAACAGGAATATGTGACAGTTAGCTAAGAACGCATAGGGTGCCAATAACTATAAAACTATATAACTAACGTTTTGAGAAAAAGGTCTGTATTAGTGATTTGATTATCTGTGAATACTTTTATACTCACTTAAATGTTAATTTATTTCCTATAAATTGCAAGGTCAAGTGATAAAAACATTTCTTTGTGGAAGCAAACTACATCTTTCTTACATCTTTCATTTTTCATTTGTCTTCATCTTTTATTTTCAGTCATTTTAGGGGCAGTGTATAACTCAGCTGCTTCTGCAATGCTCTGAGAATAAGTGCTGTAATCTGCCTGGTCCTGCAGTTTGAACAACATGGGTCTGGCAGGCTTTTTGCTGTACTTGTGTGTTACTACAGTAAAATTGAAATGAACTGAATCTGCAGGTATTTGGAGCTGGAGAACAGCGGGCAGCGCAGTGAGGTCCGGCTGCACTACTGGACGGCAGAGCGGCGCACCCACACTGAGGTGTTCCCCTACAGTCTGGCAGACGGACGCTGGCACAGAGTGGCCCTGTCACTGAGTGCCTCACAGCTAGTGCTGTATGTGGACTGCAGCAGGTGAGCAGCACCTAAAAACTGTCGTGTCTTTCACTGCTTACTCTCCTCATATCCAGGAATCTCTTTGAACACTTTGTATTTGCAGAATCTATGAGAGGGTTGTGGAAACACCATCTATGGACGTTCCTGCGGGGACAACTGTGTGGGTAGGACAAAGAAATAACGCTCATGGGTTTTTCAAGGTAAGTAGCTCTTTGAACGTTGCTTGGATATTTTTTGTTATCTCAAACTGTCCTGTTCTTTTACAGAAACCTCATTCGTACAATTTATCAGGTGATGTGATTAAATCCATTTGTGACACACTGTTGGAATTAATAAAGTTCTGCCAGACCTGTGGTGAATAGTGATTAGTTTCATTCTCTGCATCTGTCTGTTTTCTCCCTGTGTTTAAATGCCCTACTCTTGCTGTCTCTCTTTCTACTACCCAATTTCTGCTCTCACTCCTTTTGTCTTTCTCTCCTTTTTCTCCCTCTCCATATTTTTCTTTCTTTCTTTCTTTCTTTCTCTCTCTCTCTCTCTCTCTCTCTCTCTTTCTCTCTCTCTAGGGTATAATGCAGGATGTTCAGTTGCTGCTCATGCCTCAGGGACACATTTCTCAGTGTCCAGACCTTAACCGCAGTAAGTGCACTATCTATGCTCGTAAATGCTCTTATATTATGTCTTATTAAGTTTGGTTTAAGGTCTGTTGGATTGCAATTGAAAGAAATGACAGTTCATCTAAAATGTTCCTTAGGCTATACACAGTATTGCTCGACTGTCAGTGCCTTTAATGCTATTGATCTTCTCGATTTTAGCTTGTCCCACCTGCAATGATTTCCACGGTCTGGTGCAGAAGATCATGGAGCTGCAGGACATTTTGGCCAAAACATCTGGGAAGGTACTGTTCTTTATTTTGTCTCATTTCAACCAAAATTCTTCCTTCTCTGTTCTTTCTTTGTTTATGTTTCCTCTCTTCTCCTGATTTCTGGTTTGCAGCTTTCACGAGCAGAGGAGCGAATGAGAGCCCTGGATGGGTGTTACTGTGAGCGGACCTGTTCTCTAAATGGAGAGATATACAGAGATGAGGAGGTCTGGATAGACGGATGCAGGAACTGCACATGTTTGGTATAAATTTTACTACAGAGGATAATACGTTTTAAATAGTGATGGGCTGATCCACGTTTTTCCAGTTCTGATCCGATTCCAATACACGACTGCTGATACCGATACAGATTCTGATATAATACGTCTTTTTTACTTTAATATTAGCATTATTTATGTTGAGATTGTGCTGTTTGTTTGTAATGTTACATCACAGAATAAATAAACTATTAAGCACTTATTAGAAGAGCAAAAAATATACACAGCTACACTAAATTTAAAGGCATTCCAAAGGAATTTATTTATGTCACATTTTACAAAAAGGTAGCAGCAACAGCCGTAAAATTTTGTAAATATCAAAAACACAACAATCTTGGCTGAATCAAATAAATAGTTCAAGTATTATGTTCATTTTAGCAGCAACAACTGTGTAAAACGAATACGTTTTAAATTATGAGAATTCGGAGACAGACACGGGCAGAGTGTAATCTAACCACTGCTGTATTTAAGGTGGGCCGGTCGAGTTACGAGATGCCCACCTTTAGCCTCATCGTGTTTTGAGAGGGGGAGAGGGCAAAACCAGCCAACAAAACACACAAAATAGCCCCTGAAAGAACCCCAAAGAGGTCTTGAGGGAGAGCTAAGAGTCTTCTCTGATATTCCTTTCGCTTTTGGGTTGTCTGCTGATCTCATATCTCGTATCTCACATCTCGTATTACACAACATCGAGTTAAGGTATAGTGCAAGCTGCGAACTGGAATACAGAGATCGGGGCTGTCCAACCGATATCCGATATCGGATTTATGGCTATATCGGACCCGATACTGATATCATGTCGGATCGGGCCCATCTCTAATTATTAGTAGAGTTTTTGTGTCTAAGTATATTGCATCATGGTCTGCAAAGACCTGTAATTTAATTTCAAGTCTTTTCTGTGTGTGTGATCTGTTTGAGAGAATATTTTATTACCTCACCCTGATGTACATCACTGATGTACATCGCTCTGGATAAGAGCGTCTGCTAAATGACGTAAACGTAAACGTACCCTCTTAAATGTTACCACATACCTACGGATACATTTGTGCTTTCCAGGTCACTCACTATGATCTTGTGCTCAAATTAACGTTGGCTGAGTGTATGATGGGTTAATTTGGCTCTGTTCTGGCAGGGTGGATAATTCAAAGCCCCGTGCTGTCACTGAGATATGCCTCAGAGAGGGAGCATGTATATTTCCACAGTATTGGCTTTCGGCCTGGCTGTCAGAGAGGAATGCACGATGGGCCATGGAGCTCCTCAGAAGAGCTCTGAGTGATCACTGCGTGTGTTTGTGTTAGGAGTCAAAGACCTCTCAGACGTGACACTAAGCACTCCTAACAATCAAAGAGACATCTTTAAACTTTCCCTTTGTTAGTACTGTACCCCTTTTGTGTTATTCATGGTTGCCCAGAGACTGTTCCACTAGAGCAGAGGAATGGCAGGCAAGATGCAGATTAAATCAGACATATTTCTGTTCCCTTTTATTTTAGCATCTGCATACAACCCGCTTAGTCATTTTTAATGTATCCCCTTGAGTATTAAAGGATAGTTGTGCCATCACTGCATTAAAAATACTGCTCCTGAACAAGGTGGACCGAAAACGAATCATTTGTGTACTCCGTTGTCTTCTGCAGGGATCGACTATAAAACAACTACCATACTGCTTGATGGGCGCAGAGTTAAGCTGCAGCTTTGGTGAGTATCTCTGCATCAGAATGAACACAGCTGTAGCTGCCAGTTTCCCAAATGAATCGGAAAGAAGTGACAGTCATAGCCCTGAGCCTTTTCCAAACACGTGTAGAACAGTTTTGTTCATGGCTAACTGATTTTTTTTGTATGTTCAGTCATAAATTTGAATTTATATTTGACACTGTGTACATTTGGACCCCTGCTGTATTTCTAACAGCAGTAACTGTTAGTAAGCAGAGGAGAGATCGGATTGTCCCTGAAATTGTACCTTCATGTGCAGGATACGATCTTTCGGTTAGTGAAATATGAAGAGAACATGCCAAAAGTCTAAGTATGTAAATTATACCATTGCTCAACACAGTTTTCCAGCGTAGCGTGCAGCCGAGTCACTCTTGCCAAGCATGCCCACAAGCCTTATTTAAATTCTAGAATATTTTTAGAGGCTTGCACTCTCACTTGAGTCAGCCTTAAATTATTAATTATATCTCGACAGATGAGGCCTCTTGGTGAAGTGTGTTTATAATAATTCATCCTCTACCCATGGCGGTATACTAGCGCATCCCAGCCGCTTGTAGAGTCGGGCCATGTACTGTAAATGATTCAGAACGCTCTGCTTCTACTCATGGTCTGCTGCCCTGGCACTATGCCCCAGGAGCCAAAGCACTTTACAAAGCACAGGCCAAAATGTAACTAAATAAACATCCGAGCTGCTAGAAATATGGATAAGAACAAAAACAAGAACGCTGTACAGTGAGATTTGTTGTTGTTTTGTAGGGACACCTCTGGACAAGGACGATTCTGCACCATCTTCCGCTCCTACTCCAGAGGAGCACAGGTACCCTACCAGACATGAGCACCAATACCGCTGCATTGTTAAGACACAGAAGTATCCAAACATAAGCATGTTGTAGAGGTTAACTTCACAAAAATTACCATACAGAGTACAAATGGGCTAGTGCCGTCAATGGTACATCTTCAGTATCTTTTATTGGGGAACTATTTGTAAAATATCCCATAGTAGTTGTATTTGTTACGTTGCATCAATTAAATACACTCTGTCTCAACTCCAGACTTTTATTTTTCTAATTAAAAATTATTAGGGTGAATCTGAATGGTACACTTTTTCTAACAGTGTAATGGAGATGCCCATACACCCAAAAGCCTGAATTCCATTGGTTTAGAACAATTATCAAATTTTACAGTTATAGATTACCAGTGTTTTGAATCTCCACACAGCTGTTGCTGAATCTTTTAAAAATGTCCAAAGTAAGCAGACCTGGGCATCAGACATTTGGAGCTGTTGATAAAATTCGGTGTTTTCATTTGCTGTTATTTAATGCTCCACCCAGAGGTCAGCGATTCCTGTTTAAAGTCTGGTATGTGGTAAAAACAGGGTGGACTCTTACTGTTGATGTGACATTTTCCTCTTCTGGCTCACGCACACATCATAATAATGCCCACAGTGAGAGGAAACGACACCACAGTGGGTCTACTATTTCATGCAGATAAAATCATTAAACTATGCATACCTGCTCTCCGAGAACTAATAAAGAATTTACTGGATCTAAAACTAAGAGGATTCAGAAGGTAGAGCAGCATATTTATAGCAGGTTGAAAAGTTCATGTTCACCTGTGGATTTCTGGGTAATCAGTTGGAATTCTGGGTTTCAGTTGGAGCTGTGACCTTACACTTGTCTCTGTATAACATGTGTCATCTTACATAATGTATAATGTGTTGTTCACAGGGTGTTATACTTGTATATGACATCACAAATCGCTGGTCCTTTGATGGAATTGACAGATGGATTAAAGAGATTGATGAGGTAAAATGCATTTGTACCCCACATTGAGTGTTTCAGCACAGACTTTCTGTACTGCAATGTGAATATAGACATGGTCACATATGTCATTTCCTGATAATATACACAGCATCATGGATAAAATGTGCATAATAGATCAAATGGGGGACAAAAGTCCTCCCCATAATAAAAGCCTTTAAATGATCAAAAGACACTTCAAAAAACAAAGGAGGAGAGCACATGTTGTCTACAACTGATTTTCAATTGCTTTTCTCTCTGATATCCCAGGGAAGCCAGAAACCAAATGAATATTTTTGGATGAAGATGAAATAAGAATGTATCTCAAAATCACTGAACAGATTAAAATGTACGAATTTGGCTCATTAATTGTGTATTTCACAGCATGCACCAGGAGTGCCTAAGATCCTGGTGGGGAACCGGCTGCACTTGGCCTTTAAGCGCCAGGTGACCACCGAGAATGCCCAGGCCTTTGCAGAGCGTCTGGGGGTCACCTTCTTCGAGGTCAGCCCCTTGTGCAACTTCAATATCACAGAGTCCTTTACTGAATTGGCTCGCATTGTTCTAATGCGTCATGGCATGGAGAGACTCTGGAGACCCAACAAAGGTAACAACCCTGTCCTATGGTGCCTATTACTGACCAACTCTACTTAAATCACACCATCTGACCTATTGCAATTATTTTGGTATTGATTGGTCTGCCTGTGATGCAGGAACGTGAATAAGACACTGAACACAGAACTTGAGGAAGAAGGCTGCTCTGATATATTTTTTATTAAGCAGCATATGGGGATTAGTGAAATGTATGTCAACATATGGCATGAAAGTATGTCAAGCACAGAGTGCCTGTACTTATTTTGAAAGCATTTAGATAAGCAATCACAGCTTCCATTTAAACCTAAGCTAGTCATAACTGAGTGACCACATGAATTTACACAGCAATTACGTATGCAGCCAAGGAATGCTCTGTAAGCCAAAAGAATGCAAGGTTTTTAAACCCTTTAAACTCACTTTGGGGACACCCAGTGGTCATATATGCAAGCAAATCTCCAAATGACTCTTCCTGGGCCTTACACAGCCTTCAAATAAAGCAAGGCACGTAGATCCAGAATAAACAGAATGAAAATCTCCCATAACCTGTTTTAAGTTACAACCTGTGTGTGCAAGTCTTTAAGGTTTATTTTGGCAGTGGTTCATTTTAAGGTTATAAACAAGGACTATCCGGCCCTTTGTGTTCTATCTGATCGTTTTAGTCCAGTCTTTATGTACTGGCATGTTTGTACTTCATACTCACAAATGGCACACTTACATACTAATGTTATAGATATGTAGAGAATTATTTTTCTTAAAATCATTACAAAAGCACACAAGTGTACTAAAGAATGGGCAAGTCTTTGGACTGTGGAGGACATGTAAACCCTACACATAAAGGGCCCACAGCGACCCTGGCTGGGAATCAAACCCAGGACCTTCTTGCTGTGAGGCCACAGCGCTACCCACTGCACCCAGCTATAAATATTGCATGAATTTGACATGTATTCACAAAGCAGGATTTCTCAGGTTGCCGGACAAAGTAAGGGTTGTCGAGTAAGTAATGTTCTGTTACCCTTTTCTTACTGGAGAGACCTTATATGTCTCTGTTCCTCTGTGTTTCTTTGCAGTGTTGAGTCTGCAGGACCTGTGCTGCCGCTCCATTGTCTCCTGCACTCCTGTGCACCTGGTGGACAAACTCCCTCTTCCTGTTGCCTTAAAGAGCCACCTCAAGTCCTTCTCCATGGCCAACGGACTCAACGCCCGCATGATGCATGGACGTTCCTACTCTGTCATAGCCAGCAGTGTGAAGAAGAGGAACGGAACAAAAAAATCCAAACTCATCTACCCACCCCTGAGCCCATCCCAGAACTGCGCAAGGACCAGCTGCAAGATATCATAGTCTAATGACAGTCTGCACTCGCAATTTATACACACAACCACTGTTTACAACATGAGGCAGTGCTCAAAGTCAACAGGGTTTTACTTCAGTGAAGATATTTTGCAGTGACTCGTGGCTAACAGTGCCCAAGACCTTTCCATTACACCCAGATTACTGGACCTGAATGTGAATGCTCAAAGAGATTGAACAGACTCAGACGAAGGGATTAGTTTCAGATAGTGAAGCCATTGTTTCACCATATTTTGCATATATGTACAGAATATTTCATCCTGTTTGTAAATGATGAGTTAAAAAGTTAATGGTACTGCATTTTCCTTTTTGGACATAAAACATGTCACTGAGCTTGGACCAAGCGAGCATGAGGGCAGAGAAAATGGTCCTGCTTTTTGAATATTTCAATTTTCACAGTGGACCTGGCTAATAATACCAGCTTGTCTTCTTTATCTTCTAATGCTCTTCAGGGTACATGTATTGAACAAACGTCAGTGTTAAGAAATGCAGCTCTTTGTATCGTGTATTTAAGTCATGTTGTTTGATACTATATTGTTATTATTCTTAATTATTGTATTGCACTTGAACAGTGAACAATATTGTAATATTTTATATGGAGTGACACCAAAGACACGGCAGATTGAATAAGAATCTTATCAACGCTAACATGGTTTGATACTACCGATTTACTATGGACACTAATGTTTCAAATACACTGCAAATTTACAGGAACTAGACATCATTTTTTGTTTGTTTTCTTTTTTCCCTTTTTTTTAATAAAAGTGTGTTACCAACAGCATAGCTTGCTTCGTTTCGTTTTCCAAATCACATCCAAGCCACCACTAGAGGGCAGTGTTGTATTTTGTTATTTTCAAACCATGAAGGTAGTAGCCTATTATCCACTATTATGGCATCAAAGGAATCTCTGAAGACTGGATCCAGTGGGTTTTATGCTTAGACTCGGGGCAATGTGGGGAAACAACCTATTGTAAATAGCAATTACTGCCAAATTAGTGCTTGCAGAATAAGATGCACTATGTAAAAAACAGAGAAAAGCTTCACCCTTAACCTCAGGGATAACAATAACTCCGTAGTGTTGATATGATCCATTAACAAATGGAAATCAAAAGTGTGTGATGCTTGCGTCGAAATCCAAGGTGCAGTTCTGTTTGAACTCGAAATCTCACCTCTGAGAGAGCTGCTGTCTGTAAAATACCAAAGACTCTCCCTGTATCTTCCACACATCAGCCCCACGGCACATTCACATAATACACTGTTTATACACAAATACAGCAAGCACCAGCACAGACAGGCGAAACCTGAAATTTTAGCACTATTCACTGACACCTAATATAACCATCCCCCTTCATAGAACAGCTAACTTTATCAGTGAAGGAACGGCACACCCCTCAGGGCAGAAATTATGCAACACACCAGAATAAAAATTCGCCCTACATTCAGTTTCACAAAATGCCCTCTGACCCATTATCTTTGTGCCCAGAACCCCTAAATTGCTGACTGAGTGAATTCTCCCGGACATGCACTAAAAATAGACTCTTTTTGATGGTGTCGAGCGTTCGAATGGGATACAGTGTTAAAACTCCACAGAGGTGGGTAGTAAGTAGTTAAATCTTCTCTAGTGGCACATTTGTACTTTCCTGTGTATTTTCGTATTACAATACTTTTAATTGTACTCAAGCATATTTCTGATAAATGGGAACTTTGTTTAAATCAGTTGCATTTTAGTGATTTTTACATTAGATGCTGGGTGCTCTTAAGAAATTCCACCACACTTCTATAAGTTACTCAGTTCTGTCCTGGTTCTATGGTGCTCGAGTCATCAGTTCACAGGAGTAACAATGCTTTTACTTTTTCGGTACGTTTACATTTACGTCTTATCCAGAGCGATGTATATCAGTGCTGTTCTTCGTACCTGTAGAGCTATGCTAAAATCAATACCTGCTTTTTACCAAGTTACTGCCAGCTAAGTTACACACCTTAACAAACCCTGTCAAAAGAAAAACGTCAAGAGTTTAATACACAAATAAGGAAAACAGTTAAGAGAGTAAGGGCCTGAGGTTTTTTTAAATATAAAGAAAACGATGTATAACAGATAAACAAGAGGACTGGTTAGTCACCAAGGCGCTCCTTGAAGAGGTGGGTCTTCAGACGATGTTCGAAGACAGTGAGGGACTCAGCAGATCTAATTGCAGGAGTTCATTCCACCATGGGGGGGCCAAGACTGAAAAGAGTCTTGATGCATGAACAACGGAGGTTCAAGACGAGCAGTGCTTGAAGCCCTGAGAGGACGAGAAGTGACACGCTGCTTGATCAGTGCTGCATCAGTAGTATCAGTAGTATCAATAGTTTTATCCTGCACCAGACCAGAAAATGAAAAGACACTTAGAACATCTCAGCACAGTTTACAGCAGCATGATACTAAAAATGTGATGTGTTCTACAAGCACTTTTCATAAAAAACGTGTGGTTTCATTGATGAAATTCATGCTACAGAAACCAAATCTATAATTTCTTATCTTCTTCTCTTTTAGCTGTTCATGTGCATGAGCTGAAGAGCCTGCAGATGGCATGCTTATCACATCCCGTGCCTAGAGTGACTGAGCTGATAATGCAGCCTATCGAAAATCTAAACTGCTAGCCATCTCTAAAGACATCTAGCTAATGTGATGACAGTTACTTCAATATTATTTCAGCCATGAGGATTAAGCATACCTTCACATTATTTAAGAATATAAAGAGAAAACAGACATGACTGGGCCACTGCAAATGCAAATAGTACTCGTAGTGATAGGACACACACTGTGATGAACAAAACATCAAAATGTAAATGTTTGTAAATGTTTAAGCTGTTACTGACTATGTGGAAAAAATTGAACCTTTTTTCATAGTGAGGATGAATGTCCAAAAAATCTCACTGGTCTAAACAACATCACAAGAGGGGTGGACAGTGTCTTCAGAAGACATATGAGTTCATGGTTTTGAACAGGGAACCCTGAAAACCAGTCAAGCAAAGGACTCGAATGACAGACCATTTCTAAACTTATGGTGCATGACCATGACACTATAAAACAAAGGGCTGACCTAAACAAAAAAGGGTAAAATTAGAGAGGTAACACAAGCTTATGTGTTTCAGATAAGTAGAACTGTCACATGAGAGTTATGGGATCCTTTTTAGGGACCTGAAGAATGGAAAGCCCCTTTCCAAGGCCTTCAAATGGACATGCTTTAAAGTGATAATCTAAGATAGGGTCAAGTGCACGGAGGGCCAAATGCCATAAGAATGTAAGCAATCAAAAAAGGCTTACACACACACACATGCGTGCGCACACACACTTTTTACAATATAGCACGTATGCTTTGACCCTTTACTCTTGTTTATGAATGTTCAGATAGAATAACATGTACTATTGTACTATGAAAAACATATAAACATTCAATTGCAAGCACATCAATACCCATTTTTACACTTTGACCCACTCTGTCAATAGAATCCATAAAAAAAATACTTTTTTTATGAACAAAAACAATCTTGGTGATACACATTGTTATGACAACATCAATAGCCAAATAGGACCATTTCAAATTCAAATTCAAATCACTCATCGGCATAGGACAGATACCTTACACCCAAGTTTGTCACTTCTCAAACATTTACTGCCTGACCTGACCTGATCTTTGCTTGTGCATTTTGGTACTGATATTTTGATACACACATCCTAGTCTCATAGCAATCAGGATGAACAGGTGTTAATAGGCTTTCGCCCCAGGCAATGTTGTTAAAATGGTTTGTAGCCACTTGTACCATTGAGTTGCAATGTTTTGGCCACTTTGTCTTGTCCTGCACCCCAGTCCGGTGTGCAGGGAGCAGACAGTCTGCAGGTGTGTCTGTGCATATGGAGCCAAACTCATCAGCCTAGCAGGCTGCCATCTGGCCAGTAAAAAAAAAAGAGTTTCCTCAGGCTTTATGATCATTAAACTTGTCCAGTTGTCAATTTTTTGGTCATTCTGATCCCAGTAAAAATGAGAGAATCAACTTCTGGCTGTTAATAATTCTCTTGCAATTCACCTGTTTAACTTTTTAGAAGATCACAAAACGACCATGTGTCCACAGTTTCACAGTCCAATACTCTTACCTTTACAAAATGTCCAAAATGTGCATTAAGCACTTTCAAGGACGATATGTGCTGGCCTCCTCTTGTGTCCTTGTACAGGATGTTTATTGTCTCAGAGAACACTTCTTCCTCTGGTTTGTCTCTGAGGGCCAGTGTTTGGGCTTGACCTCCCACAAGACCTATGCTTCTCCTTCACCCTCCCTGGACTGATTTATGGATTTATGATGTGCTTGCTCAGACTTACACAACTTCTACTGAGCTTCCAGATGTTTACAAATAATTGCATGCCACCAAAACATTGATTCAGACTAGTTTTTTGCATTAACAAAGCTCTGACAACGTAAAAAATACAAGACCAATACCAGGATTAATTAAAAGTAAAAGAACTACAATATTATAGGACACTTTAATCTGAAGTCTGAATTTCTTCTGTACTCCAGATTTAGCCAGTGGATGCAGTTAAGAGAGAAACATATCTAGTGCAGATGTCTCACTCTGGAGGAGCAGCAGAAGTGCAAGGATTCTTTCGGAAAGCTAAATCTGTTACATAGAAACGTGCCAAAGCCTGCACACAGCGAGCTGCGAGCGACCCCTTGCTCAGTCAGGAGAGAATTCACACCTTCACAAACCTTTTCTTTTTTTAAATGCTCCATTTCAGTAATACAGTCTGAGAAAATACTGGGTGTTTAAGAGATTCAAGCTAAATAGGGCACAGACAAAAGGACAGTTCTGAACTGTTATGCAATTTCAAAACAATGTATATAAAACATATATGACTTTTGAGTGAATAAGATTTTCAAGTTTATTAGAGGCACTTCAGTGTTGTGTTTGACTCCTGGCTTGTGACTTTCTTCCACAGAATTATTGTCCAAAAGCCAGCCATCACTTTATACGACCTCCCACTGGACAAAGCCATTACCATCCACCTAGGGTCGCCATCTCCATCTGCAGTTCTTTGTGTTTCCTCTGGAATGGAGTGCTTTACGGTCACTGTGTACATAGCTAGCACTTTTCATTAAACGAATGGAGAAATCTATTTCCAGTTCTACCTCCAGCCCCTCCACAATGTCCTTTGTGGATCATCAAATTAGCTGCCCAGTTCTGCTAGTTTGCCCTGGCCTGCAAAACATAGAGCATCCTGAGCTGCCATGACAGTGGCAGTGATGGAGGAAACCTGTCATGGGCTATTATGTACCTTGTCAAAGAACACAGATGCATTAAGTCCACACATAAAAAAAATCTCCAAAATCTTAAGGATAGAACTGATATAATTCCAATGAGGCCTCAGCCAGTTCTTGGAAACTAACTGCCAGTCTTTGAGGCTTGACAACCCAGCATTCACCCCAACTCAAATCAACCGGACAAAAGAGCAATGAAAGGGTCTTTTGTTGCTTTTATCTTTTTGTCCTTTTTGCTTGGAGTCTGCACATGGTATCAAAAAGATGCCACAAAAAAGGTATCCTGTTTTCCCTCTGACAAGCGGGATGTTCAGTCCTTTTATAGGAAACATTTCATGTCTGTGCTTAATTAATCACTGAAGCAATGACACTGGAATGCATTAGGCCTAACGCATCGTTTCCATATTATTTACTTGATTTCAAATGTTGTGACGCCTTTTTATAAATGGGTTTTTTCATTGTATAAAGCAGTCGAGTCAGGACAGAAAGAGTCACACAAGAAAGCTTGACAGGCTACAACCACGATTCATCAAAATATAAGTCAGAGAGAAAAAAAAGAATACCAAATGAACTAGTAAACAAAACTTGTCAGAAGTAAACTCATTAGATGTGATTGGCAGATTGCGTTTTCAAAAGAAAATCATCATTAATGATGTGATTTATTCAAAGGCTCTGGTGAGGCATATGTATTTTCTTATCGTTTATTTCCCAACTGAGTAATTGCAAACATTTGTGGACGGCGGTTGACTTTCATCGCTCAAAACCAAGGCTCATCAACATCCTTCTAGATGTTCCTCCTGGGAATTTGACAGCAAAGTTAACCCTAATGCACTTTTTTTCTTTATTTCCTGCCATCTTATACCAAAGGCTTGCTAATAATAGCTAACAGCACAACAGCAAATATTCAGAAATGTCACATTTCATAGATGAAAGATAAAAGAGTGGATTTATTTATATGCACTGCAATATTTATATATTTCCACACTGTTGCTATTTTTCGCTTTTGTGGCCCATCTGATGCAGTGAGAGGCAGGCAGTCGTCGCCTTGGGCGTGCTGGTCTCCGTTCAGACACCTGACGGGCTGGCAGAGTCCACCTGAGCCCTGTGGGAACACCTGACCCTGCACAGCTTCTCCTACAGGCCTGACATGATACATGTACCAACCTGCAGCACCCGAGGGACCCAGAACTCACATCAGTACCAACATGACAGTCCTACCACAGCACATGGCCTTGCAACTGAACGCATCTTGCTTCACCATCCCGACTTATGTGACTAAGGTAACAATTCAGGTGAAGGTGGGTGACAAAAGCCTTTAAATACCCCACATCCAAAGTCACTGGCTAGCAGTTTTGTTATTATTGCGCTTAGATGTATTATATATTCAAAAAATAGTGTTGAAAGCACAGTCATGCTCAAATCTTCTTAAAAAACAAGAGTTCAGTAGGTAAACATGTGAAGAATAAAGGCCAAATTACGCTGCATAAGTTAAATGCAACATCTATTGCCTTAAAACCACAAAGAATACAAATGTGTGCGCTCGTTTGTATGCAGCGTGTCGGTGATTGTGTCAGCTTCATGCTAGGTTTACGTCGAGTTGTACCAGAGCATGTTTAAAGCAATGAGACATTAGCTGCTGCACCTGTCAGCGTGTCATCACCTGGCCTGTTCGAAAATAGCTCCACTGTATTTTTAGCTTTGCTTAAAAGCTGCCGCATGCACAAAGCACTTCAGACAATTTACAGACTTCCCTTTGAGCTGACGTCGTATGAAAGGAGACGGAGCTCTTTAAAGTCTGCCCAAATGCAGGGTAGAAAATGGAGGGAGCAGAATGAGGATGAACAAAAAGATGAACACATTTGTGAAGCATGAACGATGTGAAAAGTGGTGACAGCGTCTCACTGGCTTTCTTCCCCCAACGGGATGTACAGGAGTAAAAGACGTCATAGCATTAAGCACGTTTATTTTAAAACATGTCAGCAATGAGACAGGCCAGACAAGCTTCATAACACTTACCAGTGCCGTGCTTAAACACACACCAGCACTCTGTGATGTCATGACAGATGAATTTTTACACCTCATTTTACCCTGAAACTGACTTCATGGCCTAAACAGTAGACAAACAGGGCAGCAGGGTCAGAGTTAACTGACATCTACTTTAATTCACTGAATTCACGGGTTTATTTAAAGTGCCCATATCCTATTTCTTAATCCCTATTACTTTTTTGTTGTTGGTTTTACTTTGTTGATTTGATCCTTTTTTGTTTTTGCTGCCTTATGGCATTTGCATAGTTTAATACATTAAAATTGTCATGTATTTCCTCATTACAACATTTTAACCTCCCTTGAATAATTAAAAAGGCAGTTTTTTGTAACTGGACCTTTAATACTGATGTATACACATGACCTATATTTTGAATGGCTCAGTGTTGTACCTCATTTAAAAGGTACTCTGAAATGATACACTCCTTATAATTTCAATGTGACAAGGCAGAACTGAATCACTGTAGGCTGCATAGAAAGATATATGTGCCTGTACTGGTTTTTGTGACATCACAAAAACAGTGAATTCAAAACGACTGTTTGGGCAGCTTGATTAGGAGAATTAAAGATTTGGAAAATGCAGCAATATTTGCATATTATAATATGTTTTAATAAAACAAAATTGACATTTGGTCTTTCTATGACAAAATATTAAGAGGATGTTTAGAAATATATACATATATTTTATCCTGAGTCCCTGCTTCATGTCCACTGACCCCAGGATAATGGCGCCGCGTACCTGCAACCATAGTGAGGAATAGGTGGTTACAGAAAAGAAGGAAGTGAGTGAGAGTGAGTGAAATAAAAGTGAGCTGGAGCTATGCACCGCATGAGACACCCAGCAGCCGGAGAGCAGAACCCATCCAGCAGGATAATAGCTGAGGGAGAAGTGGAATAGTAGAAAATGATCAATTATAGAAAACATCTTAGTCAACAAAATGGAAAACTTGCGATAAACTTGTAATTCACAAGAAAGAAGAGGTGCTTAAAATGGAATGCGGTAGGATAAAAATGAGCATAAAAATTGATTCGTTTTTAAGTAAGATTGAGAGCGAAAGAGGGACAAGCATAAGAAGAAAAATGTCGGAATGAATGAAAAAAAGCAGAAAGTGTCTGAAAACAGAAAGCTATAGTAATGAGAGTAGTAAAGAATGGTTGCTGAGGAGGGGCTTAGACATACAGTGTGGTAAGAGAGAACAGGAGAGAGGGAGAGGGGGAGAGTGATAGTGAGGAGGGAGGGAGATATGTGAGGGAGGATAAATCCGTACAGCATCATGATCAGGGCTCAGAAGGCTTTGTGGTGCCGTGGCATGGAGAGGAGCATGCATGAGTGCACTTCTACATCCCTGACAGGCCACTGAAGCACGTCCATCACTGAAGCTGGACATGCACAGAAAACTCCACAACCTGCTGCTTCATTTATGGATTGCCACCATAATGGTCTAGAACTGCTTTCGAATCTGATCCACTTGGAACCATAGCTTTGGAAAAGTTGCACCAAAATGACTTTGCGACAAGATATAAGACTTTTTTAACACGCTTTCTGGATTTTTGGACCCAATCACAAACTCTGAAAACAGCTAAACGAGGTGAACTTGTTTTGCCAAAACAAACTGCATTTTCATGGATGCATGGACTTTTCTTCACACTCGTAAAAAAGCCCAGAAGCCGGAGCAGAGGAGGTCAGATACTTTTTCATTCTTGTCATCCATTTTAATCAGTTGCTGCATTTTTTTTGGCCTCCTTGTCACTTTATCATTATTTTTGCTGAAGACTGGAGAAGTAGGTTGCTTGCAGTGAAGCATATAGCGGCTATGGATTAGGAAGCTGATTGAGGAGGAAGGTTTAGCTGAGCTTAAACACATTTTCTACTCATACACACACACACACACACAAAAAGAGGACCTCTTAAAACTGACATGTAGTAAAGTCTACACTAGCACACACTTTCTAGCGCACCGTTCACACTCGCACACATTCAGACTCTAAATTGTGGCGATAAGGCCTGTGCAAACCACAAAAATACAATCTAACACACATTCACAAATTCACTCTCACTCCATCCCTCATACACACTTCTGGCAGGGAATTTCCAGGCTCGGCTCTGCTCAGTTCCCCACCTGCACTCACACCTTTTCCCAGTCAGAAATCGCAACTGCAATCCTCCAGATGCCTCTCACTGCTGTCACGAGGCAGTAAAGCTGCCAACAGAATTGCTCCTTGTTTGGGGACACTTCCCTCACCTCCTCTCATCCTTATCCTCGTCTACCTATCATCACCAGACGCAACTTGACCCTCCATGCTGAGGATACAGACATGTTAGTGCTATCCCACTAGACTCCCACAAGTGTGGAGAGAAACCCGAAGAGTGGCAAAGTGAGTGAGAGAGTGAGAGAGAGAGAGAGGGAGAGAGAGAGGCCAAAAGGAGGAGAGACTGAACGCGAAGGAGGGGAGACGTAGAAGGGGACAGCGGAGACGCGCAGTGAAAGAATGAACTGCTCGAGGTCAGGCTCGGATGCATCCAGCCAGTGCAGGTAAGAAAACTCTCTGTATATCTATCCTGGGGTCATGGAGACGAATACAGGGATCAGAGCTTTTTGTTTGAGATGCATTGGTTGGACCCATGAGATCTAATCCATTTTGTTTGCCTGTGTTACACCTGCTGTTTGCACAGAGAGAGATTATGTTTGGATTCCTGAGGAAACGCCTGCAGGGCTGAACCGAGTGTGGTTAACAGGTGTGCTGCTGTCTGCCGCCTTGTAGTTCAGTCACTAATGCGACTCGTTAAAAGAGAAGAAAAGCAAATCAGATTGTGGAGTCAATTCACAAATAGTGAGGCTGACCTGTGGAGTGTAACCTGCAACAGTCTTCATTTAGAAACTTGAGACACATCTTTTGGTAGTTCATAAACATTAAGGTCATGTTCTTTACATTTATAGACAGTAAAGTTGCTCAGATTTTTGTCAACGTTTCGAGAGAGACTGTCCTGAGTATCTTCTTGATCATTTACAGTCAAAGATCAAGTCATGTTAAGGAATGCAGTTAGGCATGGGGACGAGCAGATTGAATAGGTTAGAGCAAAAGTAGATACATTAAATTAACCAAGGTCATAGGAGAAGAGAATGAATTCAGTGATTCAAGATGTATTGATTTCTTAAGGAACATCTAGGGCTATGCATGTTTACACGTGAAGATGAGTTGTACATGAGAAGTGTGTGCATAAATAAGCATGCGTTTTTCTGTATGTGTTTGTGTGTGATCACAGTTAGCGTGGCAGGTGCAAGAGGGTGTTTATTTTCTCCAGATGCACCTCTCAGCTTTTCCCCAGAGAAGAAACACAGCAAATTATCAGTCATCAGTTAATGTCCACTCCTAAGTGTTTGGAGTGTGTCTAATGCATCATAGTTAGCGTGTGTTTAGGTCCACACTGCCCTACAGCTAATAAAGGATGATGACAACTCTACTACTAACATTCAGGCTAGCCTTGTTGTCAATTAGATAGGAATGTAATCAACTCCTTGTCAAAATACAGCTTGTTGAAGCAGATTTAGACACATGCACTCATTGTGGGGCAGATGAACTAACCCTTATTCTAATTATTAACGAATAGGTCAGATGTAGCATAATCATTTCTAAGGAAATTGCACAGATTTAAAGCGTTGTCCGATATGGCTGGTTTAAAGAGTCATTAGGCTGCAGTGTGAGCTTGACACTGAGGGCAAGTGAGCTCACCTTGGATCATTGTTAAAAATGTATATAGCCAGGGAGGGAACAGCTTTCATGTGGAATATTAAAGGGGGAGAGGCTGTGTGATGTTTTGGAATGAGGCAAGTGGTCCATAATTGACTGTGGTTCCATGATAAAGACTTAAAAATGACTTGGATAGTGTCTGAATGTGCATTTAAATGTCTTTTTACATATTTCACTAGCTATAATAAATAGAATCAAATAGCTCTTTATCATAGTCTCCGGTAAGGAGCTTGTTACAGCTCTTCTTTTCTCAGAGGCAATGAAGAGCTACAACCTACTCTTATAGACGCTTGCATGAAGAGTGTGTGTGTCAGGCTCGCTGGCCATAATGTCAGTGAGCATATAGCTGTTTTCTCTATGACTAAAGCAACCAGTGACATCTGCCCATTGGTATTCTACCATGACCTCTGTGACCGTGGCTTAAAAGGGGTCTTATCTCGATCCCTCTCTCTTTCAATACGATTGCAGTCCAATACCATCCTAGACAGCTTATATCCCATGCCAAGCAGACCAATCAATCAAACAAAACCACATTCCATTTCACTGGGGGTAAGCTTAGTGTATGCAGAAATCACCCTGGTAAATACATTGTTTGGTTATATTTGCCTATGAGTCATACACTCAGGGGAAATCATTAAAGAACAGCACTAAAACCCAACTGTAATTCACTTCCACTAAGCATTATCCCTATTGGAAACAGATGCATCAAACAGAACTGTGATGCTAAATGCAAAAAGAGGCTAAATCTATCATTGCTCAACACTCTAGAAACACATGTGCTGACAGACCCAGTGAGATGTTAATTTGGTGCTAATGTAACACATCAGCTCCCTCAGCTCCACTTGTCTCATTCCATCTGGCCGGCAGGAGTGAGGCCACATATACTTTTTACTGCTCCGGTCAACTTTTTAAGTTACAGATGTGACTGGGCACTTTTGCGAGTGTCTATATAACCTACTGCTCCTAAAGGAATCTTGGTTGGCAGAGATTGTAATTTAGGCTTTACAGCGTCGCAGGTTTGTAACAGTCAACAGAAAGGCTATTAATTACTGAAAAGTGTCAAAGAAGTTGGTAAAACTTTTCTCTTTTTTGACGTGAGGAAATTTCTAAAAATGTCACGAGTGTACACACACAACAATTTGTAAATAATTATTCATAAATAAATGACAGTAGGCAGCCTAGAGAACTTTGTTCAAGATTCCTTCCTTTTTTTCCTATAACTTGCGGATAAAATATATGGCATACCATAGGATACACCAATCAGCCATAACATTAAAACCACTGACAAGTGAAGTGAATAACACAGAATATCTCATTACAGTGCACTTGTAATATGTTGAAATATGTTTGGCAACAAGGGCCATGTGTTCTTCCACACAGCATATGACAAAAAGTTAAAGTTGACTCTGCCTCCAAATTCCCCAGATCTCAGTCCGATCGAGCATCTGTGGGATGTGCTGGAAATACTAGTTTGATTCATGGAGGCACCAGCTTGCAGCTTAGCGGACTTGCTAACATCTTGGTGCCAGATACCACAGCACATCAGAGGTCTTGTGGAGTCCGTGCCTCGACGGGTCAGAGCTGTTTTGGTGGGATGGGGGGGACCTACGTAATATTAGCCAGATGGTTTTAATTACACAGTTTATTACAGTATTATAAATTACAATAAGACAGACTACAGGAAGGCAACAATATTACTGATGCATATAAAAACATCATATAGTACTATACAAATCTTATAATTTCTTCTAGTATTACTGTAAACTCCTCATGTCCGCTTCTAGTAATCTCTCTAGGACTTTTGGCGAATGGCCAAACCATGGTTACTTCAGCTTGTGATGTCAGTTTCACCAAGATATAAGGTTTCCAGTCCTGGTAATGAATGCTGTAATTATTTATGCATGTCTTACTTATGGAATAAATTCACTGAAACAAAAATAAAGATAACACTTTATTGAATCAGATGCCGTGTGGGCAGCTGGCACCCACATCTGGTGTTGTACCATGAC
>JBBPCY010000109.1:38273862-38284347 GCA_037974405.1 Brachyalestes nurse | reverse complement strand
TATTTAACACTACCAACCAGTAGTAATGATATCACAACTAATAGTACTGAAAAATCTCTAGACAGACCGAGGTCACATAAGTAAACACTACTGAATATGTAGTATCTAAGTAAGTTGGTGCCATCACTGCTCATTTCAAGATGTGCGCATTTCTGTCAGGCAAGTACAAAATTGTTTTTGTCACCTTTCCTTTTCCAGCTGTCAGTATCTTGTTTGGAGACATGCTGTAAAAACCAACAGGAATGTAAAGTTATAAATGTATTCCCCAAAACAGAAGGACAGGCAATACACATAATCAAAAATATTTAGAATCTGATCTGAATCTTGAACAGAGAAGTTCTCAAAAACCAAGTTTAATTAGAATGCAGCTCCACACAGTGTGATTTGAAATAGTCCAGACTTAATCAATGTTATCTGCGTTTTTGCAGTGCCATTTTCTCAGCGTGTCTGAGAAATAGTCAAAGTCCAAATATAACTGTTGAGATTTGTGAGGTCTTTGAATCAATAGGTATTATGATGAATATCATAAACACCCAAGAGGCCTGTGTCCCACTTTCTGCCGGTGATTGATTGAGGTGAAGAAATGTGCTGAAAGAAAGGGGCTGAAATTCAAGGGTAGAAACAACATAATATTGGAGTGTTCAATTGATGCAACAGCCACATAAAAGAAGGCAAGGTGAGAGTCCTAACAGATGTGTGATGACTTTGAAAACCCTGAATGACTGAGACTGACTTGTGAAGCCCACTGTAAAAGTGCACATTTTGTTTAAATAACAGCACAACATGAAATACAAAGCAGCAGAAAAGTCAATACATAGTTTTCTGCTCTGGGGAAAGTGTTGAAGCTACAATGTCTTAAGTACAGTATATTACCAACAACTTACTAACAAATGCATTAGGTGACTTTCTAAATTATTAATAGTCTTTTAGTGTCTTTGAACCATGCATCACAACAAATTACATCAGTGACATTGCAATAGGCCTGATACAGCAATTCAAGCAAATGAAATGCATATGAAAAAAAACTTGTATAGGAATATACAGAAGGCCATGGTTATCATGTAAAACAATAATGGTATGAAAACATTTTTTGCACTTGTACAATTTATATGCTTATATTGACTGTTCATCATGAATGTATGTACATTGTGTGTGTGTGTGTGTGTGTGTGTGTGTGTGTGTGTGTGTGTGTGTGCGCATGCATTTATGGAAATGCTACAGGGAGACAAGAAAAGGAATCAGGTATGGAGAGGAAATCCTAACATGTCATGCAAATAGAGTGAAGAGAGATGTATATCTCTAAATGAGAAACACAATGGCAATAGATTCAGTGGGACAGATGAGTATCTTCAGTACTGAGTGGGGAAGAGAGCAGTTTCCTGCCCAGCCATCACTTTTCAAACCCTCTTCAAGCTCCCTCTGTACATATGAATGATGGGAGATAAGGCTGAATGAAATATAAAAAGTTGGAGAAGAAAGCCACAGAAATATGCTTACATCCTCACTATCAGGATATTTGTGGGAAGATACGCTGACAAATAAAGAATAAGTGTTCTTAATTGGGTTCTGAAATCTAAAAACTTACAGAGTGGGCTAATTTCAGTTTTTGCTGTGCTTTTTTTTCAATGAATATTGATTTCTTAGAAAGAGTGGAGTTTTTTGTTCTACACATCTATGCACTGGTTAAGCCCTGAGCCTTGGATTTTTCATTGTGATGAAGGACTGGTGCCTTATCTGCAATTATTTTGCTTTCTGTGGCAATAACTGTGCTTAATTTAAGAAAACGTATTTATGTGTTAATAGCCTGCAGGCTATTTTTTTTCCTCTAGTCACAATGAAAAGGAAAAGTGTAAAGTACAATCTTTGCATCGCTAAATGATCCATTATTCTTTTTTGTGGCACTAAAATATTAAATGTAGTCCCTCAAATGTATGGTAAAAATTATTATAATACAATAGAAATTCAGTATCTACAAGAGCATGGGGAAAAAATCATTTAGTTAAGTGACTGATTTTTTTTTAAATTAAATTAAAAGCTGTACACACTGAGAACGTATGTGATACATTCATATACATGCAGATTCCATGGGGTTATAGCAAACCTTCCTGCCAGATTGAGGATTAGACAATGAAGTCCTGTAATCTCCTATGAGAAATGCATAGCATGTAGATTACCACTAATATTCAATTCATTTATTAAAGCCAGCCAGTGAGCAGGGTCAGAAACTGCCCCTAACTGCAGCACAGTCTGTTCATTTATATCAAAATCTGCTCTTTATTCAGCACTGAAGAAAACCAGTAGTCACTAATGTACCCTACACATGCCAGGCCCATGCCAGCATATAAGCTGTTTTAGATTATGGTCATCCTGAAACGCTTCCTGTTGGCCTCAAAAGGAATGCTGTGGGATTCAAAAACATCTGGTACGGGATTTTCTTTTTTATCAAAGCTCGAGAACAAGGGGCATTGTTAGGCTACATTTCACAGGAAGGCGATATAGTCCATCTGGAATGAAGTTTAAAATAGTGCTTCTTATGCTGTGTTGGTTAGAGTGACTGCCAAAGAAGGGTCTTGGCCTTGATAGTCATGTGGGTTCAGTACTTTTATTTCAACTAATTGGAGCCCTCTGTATGTCAGTCCCCGTAGAGCTGAGCCTGGCTGATCTTTTCCTTTAGGAGGGAAAAACAGTGAGTCCCAGAGCCCCCGACACTCCAAGCCCCCTTGTCTCTCAAGGTTTGCCTACTTTAGGTAAGCTCCAGAAGTTATCTGAAGGACGCTGGATCAGCCTATCAGGCTGCCGGCAGGCTTCTGTCAGAGCGGAGTCTTGGGAAAGTGTCTCCAAACCTGTGACACTCTCCACCTCTCCACCTATTTTCCACATGGTGGAGCTTAATTAGGCCCCTCAGTCTTCTTTATGCATTTTCAGTTATGCACTGTGCTGTGGAGGCAAGCCCTGCTGTTGGCTGTATGGGGCAAGAGGACACATCTTATGAATCATAATCTAGCACTTAAAAATAAAGTCTTAAAAATAAAGCTTCTTAGAGCTCTTGGAGACATTGTTTAGTAAAGAATTTTTATGTCTTTTAAAATTGTGTGTATTTTTAATGAAAGGTTTTTTGTTGTCTTAGACTACATTTAGAGCATTTAGAGATTTTTTTTCTCAGTCTGTCTTATTTTATTGTATAACCACAAAGACCTTTAATGACCTTTTAACCCATCTTTCAAAGAACCTTTTGAAAAGAACCATTTACGTTAAATAAAGGCTCCAGGAACTCTTCTTTAAAGAATCAGCCATTAAAAGGTTTGAGAGAATAAAAGTGAGTTATTTTTTAAAAGAAAATGTAAATCATTTTTAACTAATACCATGTGGAAAATACAGATAAATCACTTAGACCCCTGCCTCTCATAATTACATATCTTACATATTCCATAGTAGTTAGTGAATCATTCATATTTGTTACTGAATCATGTTTCATAAGATTAATATCTGAGTAATAAGGGGTTTAGGGGTCAAATATTTATATATTCAAACAATTTGTGTATAGAGTTTAATGAGCTCACACATCTAAGAATATGACATTCCGCAGTTGCTTTATCAAACAGTTACTGAGGATACATTTTAAATCTATTCAAAAGGATTATAGTGGAAAGAAAAATGGTTGAAAGCTGGGCAATAAATCACAACACCTACTTGTGGCGATGGTACAGATAGGATCAATACTCCAGCAATTTATCTTCGTATTGTGAATCTAGTCCTCATGTTCCACACTTGGGAAAGGTGTTCAAGGTTAATTGTTCACTGTGATACAAGGGTATACTATGACTGAGTTACAACAGACATACACTACATATGCATAAAAGCACAGAAAATGAATATAGTAAGTAGTAAAATAAGTATTTTATGGGTAAAAATGTGCTTCCCTTAAAGGAGCAAATTCATTGCTTTAAAACTGAAGTGAACAAGTGCTCAAATAAAACTTGGCACAGTTCAAATATATCAATTGTTCCTAAATTATTCTCCCCAGCACAGAATAAATTTGTATTTTATATCTGCTCCTGTCCGAATGATGCTGCTGATGCAGCTCACGTCTTAGGGATGGCTTTATCTGAGCCTCTCAGAGGTAGACAGAACCCATTTTAGACAGCCCAGTGATTTTGAGAAAATCTAATTATTTTCTGTCATGAGTGGTGCTTAGATGTCCACTTACAGAGGCATGCATAATTCAGATTACTGCATGAGCTGAAGTGGTTTTGTCAGGTATATTAATTGTTCATCAGTAGTAAACCAGATGCTATATACAGTATTTGCACTCTTAGCAAACAAGTTCTGTGTAGTACCAAAATGGTTCTTAGACCAGTGATATTATACTTAAATGAAAGTCTTGGTAGTGTGTCCAAATTGTGGTAGGAACCAAAAATATACTTGAATGTAAAGCAAAAAGGCTCTAAAATGCTCAGGTATTTAATTTTTCTTTCTCTGTGTGTGTGATCCAGTGGTGACTAGTGTTTCGTTGTAAAAAGTGAAGTTTTTTTCTCTTGAAAATGTAACTGATTGGGGACATGTATTCTGTTTCAATTACACACAAGTAAAGTGTTTTAAAATGATACTTAAAAATAGCAAAGATAGCAAAAATAGCAAAAAAAGTATTTTCTGTCGTGAACCCATTCTTTAAAAAAGGTGTCTTTGGAGAACTATATACAACAGCTTTACCATCACTGATAAGAACCCTTTAAATGTTCGTATTGGTTCTTTGAGTTGTTAAGGATTCATCACTTTTAGTAAGAATCCTTTGAAGAACCTCTTTTTAACTGCTAGTATGCGAGATGTTTTGTCGGGTCTGGAAGTTGGATCAAAATACATCTAAATGTCTAAATATTGTCATGTATAGAATCTAACCTCTGTGTGGATTTCTTTCTTTGCACCTCTCCATCAGGCTGAGGGTTCCTCCTTCCTCCAGATGGGCGCCTCCATCGAGCAGCAGATAAACGTGATGTTCAAAGTGTTGGAGGAATACAACTGGAGCAGCTTTGTGGTGATCACCAGTCTATACCCTGGCTATGAGACTTTCGTGGACTACATCCGCTCTTTCACAGACAGCAGCTACTTCCTGTGGGAGCTGCAGGATGTGCTAAGCTTTGAGATGTCGGTGGGAGCCAATGACATTCGCTCACGCAGGCTGCTGCAGCAGGTGGATGCTCAGGTGTATCTAGTGTACTGTTCACACGAGGAAGCTCAGTATCTGTTCAGGATGGCGTCTGATGTTGGACTCTTGGGGCCTGGCTATGTTTGGGTTATTCCCAGCCTGGCTGTCGAAAACCCAGAGGCCACTCCTTCTGAGAGTTTCCCTGTTGGAGTCATCAGCATCATCTCTGAGCGCTGGAGGAAAACGCTGCGTCAGAGGGTGCGGGAAGGTGTGGCCATCGTGGTGAAAGGGGTCTACAGTTTCCACAAGCACAGAGGATTTGTTCCTGAGGGGCACAGGGACTGCAACGGTTCCTCAAAATCATATGCCAATAATTCAGTTTTTAGGTAAGACTTTGATTTTTCTTGGATATTTTATACATGAAAGTAGCTTTAAGGTATCTTTAATGCATTAATGTAGCTTTAATGCATAAAGTAGCCAAACATGAATACGTACATTCATGGCCATTAATAAAAACTAAAACCGAAAACACTACACTCTATCTATGTATTGTAAATTTTAATTTGTGTACTTTAGTAAGCACTTGTCTGCCCCTAAGCCGAGGCTGAATGGGATTGAACTCGAATCGGATTTTGGTGGAATCAGATTTTGGTAGAAGTCAGTAACAGTTTCTGTGAAAGATCAGGTTTATAGAACACAGACAAGTCAATTGTCAACAATCAGCTGATCCATATACACAGCTAATTTACTGACCTCTTAATAGTTCTCTTATCTGTAGTTATAGTCTGCTTGTTCATCTAATTTAAAGAAAGCAAATGCCACGTTCATCAGAGTGCAGGGCTGAGACATTGACAGTCTTTCTGGTGTTAATTAACTGGACCATTTCTTCTCTTCTATTTCTTCTTCTCCTATATTCATTAAAAAATACTCTTATCTCCGTGTCTTTCTTACTTTTGCTTTAACCTTCTGACTTTTCTTTGACCAGAATTGTTTAGGTGGCAGTTACTTGGTTGAATAGCGGCCATTTGTTTTAGTATAGCTTTCCAGGTTTAAGGAACAGATGTAAACTACTTGAGCACTGATGTACGTCGCTCTGGATAAGAGCGTCTGCTAAATGCTGTAAATGCAAATGTAATGTAAGCAATAATTCCTAGAAATCTTTTAAATACAATCATAAATGTAGTCCTCCTTTATCCTGCATCATATTCTCCCTCTCATGATCTCTTAGACAGCAGTAAACCATATGAGAGACCCTCTTTTTGGCAGCTGAATAGAGAAGTCCAAGCTAATGTGAAATAATATTCATACATTTCTTTTCACTATCTGATGTAAGTACTCCCAGACAGGAGTTTTCTTTTTATAGTCCAGAAGGCAAAACACTAAGACTTGCAAAGCTCTTGTGCTTTTTTGGTCAGTCTTCCCCTTTTATAATGAGATTCTGAGATTCTCCAGATTTCCTGGTTAAATCGGCTTTTCACCTGGGAGCAGCCGGCCTCATTAAAGACTGTTCCAGTTGCTTCCACAGACTTTCTGTGATCAAGCGTTTCAGAGACACATGAGTGACTGGCTTTCCATCCGTAATGTTCCCATATTTCTGGGCTATATAAGGTTTTCTGCACATTTTTTACAGATCACATTTTATTTTTGCATACACTTTATTACTATTAAGTGATTTTGCCTGTAGTAGCAGTCTCACTAAGCTCCGTATCAGCTAGGATACACAGTTTTTGGGAAGTTCTCTGACTGCTGGCCTCATCCTAGTACCCAGTATTAAACTTGTTAAGGTTTTTCACACCATGCATAGAACACTGTGCCCTTTAATCCATGCCTCAGGTAAAGGAATATGGCTATGAGTATAATATATTCTGATGTACCTTAGTAAAACTTTACATTCCCTCTATCCCTCAGGCTTCATTCTTATTCACTACAGCTATACGTTCTCTCCTAATGTGTGCTATAAAACACAGGCCATTGCGTGACTCTTTATGGGTCCAGCTGTTTGCAAAGACACTATCAATCTGCAGAATGGAGGATAAGAAATAAATCAAAGAGTTGTGGATGAATTTCTCTGAAGAGTTCTGTTTGCTTTTAAAGAACCAAGCCTTTAACCAAGCTTTTGCTGCCTGTCTTGTTATTTTATAGGCATATGCTGAATGTGACATGGGATCACAGAGACATCTCTTTCAATGATGATGGCTATCTCACAAACCCTTCCATGGTGATCATTGCTTTGGATAGGGAGAGACGCTGGGACAAGGTAAGGCTTTTTTTTAAACTAAGGAATGCCTAATGACATAGATAGCATAAGCAGTTCCTTTGAGTGGGAAGATGCTTTTATAAATTATATTCCATGGTTTAGTCCTGGAGACCTACAGCTCTGCACAGTTACTGGTAATCTTTGCCCCCAACACACCTGATTCATCTCATGAAGGGATTGATAATTAGCTTGTGAGCTAGACCTGATTTGTGAAGGGAATAGTTGCAATTGTCATGTTTCCCCCTATTTTCTCCCAAGGCACAACTCTCAAACAATGCTCAAAACGAAAGGAGAATAGAGACATACAAAGTAGTTCTGTACGACGGTGGACCGACAACTATGGTCCATCTCAAAATGAACTAAATACAAAACCCCCAACTCAGACAACCAATAAACACAAACATCTCATCTTCTGAGCACACCGGTCAGCGCCAACACATTATGTAAACAAATATAAGACTGGTGTGCTTCATAATAAAAGTCCCCAAAGCAAAACAAAGAACTGCTTCTAAAGGCCTCCAACCATCACAGCAATGGTACAATTATAATCCTCTTTCATACATAGCTATGCAGCAGCTATGCAGGAATCAATGAGTGCATTAACATTTAAATCACTGCTACTAACTACCAAGGAGTTTTACAGATCTCCAAGTAGAGTTGGATGTCTCGAGACTTTTACGTGTTCTTGTCTTGGTCTTGGATCCCTCGGTCTTGTCTTGGTCTCGCTGTCTCGGATCGACATAGTGGTCGGGAGATTTGAACTGTTTTCTCTCTCTCCCTCCTCTCTGAAAATATGGTCCCATATGTGGAACCAAAATAAGATCTGCCCAGTAACGTTTTTTTCTAAACTCTCCCGGAGAACCAGAGAAAGCCATGGCGACTCTAAACCGACTCCTCAGTGCGGTTCACCAAAGCCTTTTCTGCAGTAATAAGCTTTTTAAATAAGCTTTTAACATTGGGAGCTACAAAAACACAAGATGGCTGCTGAAGGGGGTGAGGACTAACAGGTTTAACAGTTATGCTCTCTCTCTCCCTCTCTCTCTCTTTTTAAGTATTTCATGTAACTGTATTAGTTTATCAATCTGTTATTTGTCCATAATGTCTGTGTTCTATTGTTCTTGCCCTACTGAACAACAGGCTTGATATCATTGGCAGTGTGTTGTAATCACATGCCACTGCAGACATCAAGATGTCAGAATCTTTGTCCTTATTCTTATTAATGCACAATTTGATGTGCAGTTTGTATTGGTAGTAGTTGGCACTTGATTCATGTGATGTGTGTGCATGTCTTTATATTGTTTGATTAGAGTATCTTACTTAAAATGGTGTTGACTAAATAAATGTGACCAATATCTGCATATCACATCTGCATGTCATGTCAGTCCTCAACAGCACACAAAAGTTAAGGGAGTCTGGTTTACAGTTCACTTCAACTGTCCTACACTTTCTGTAACTAGACTTTAAATCTGCAGTATTATAGGATAAAAGCTCAAGGAACTTGCCTCACATGCTAACAGGCTAACTAGCTGCGAAGGCAACTCTCTAACCAGTAAGCCACCTGTCAGGTGTGGAGATTTGAAAAACACATCGGTAGTACAGGCTTGAAATGTGTGGTTTAAGCTGGATGTGCCATCAAATATGATCATAAACAAACACTAGCAATCACTTCCTAACATACCGAATCAGATGTTAGCATCATCTCAACACAAAGTTTTATACATGAAGAGTTTACTGTTTAGAGTCTATATACGATTCATGCAGAATCAGACAAAACAAACTATTTTTTTTCTTTTGAGCTCTTCTTCTTTGCACTGCAGTCTATTATATTTTTGTTTTTGTCACTGGACATCTGTTGATCCGGATTAGATCTGTGGGCCAGAGGCGCAGGATGTAATTTAGAGCCATGAGCAGTAAAAACAGATCAAACATTTTTATGTACTGCAGTCTCAAAGGAGAATGAAATCAGGGAAGGGACAGCTGGTGTCCCTCTAATCAAGCTATGTAACGTTTAACATGCAGGAAAGCTTCCTGGACACTACCAGGTGTTGAACACATGCAACACACACACACACACACACACACACACACGAACGTGTCCATGATTTGGGGGGTCCCTGTCCTTCCACAACAAAGCTCTGTGGTCCTACTTGCAGATCAATCAAATTAAATTGTTAAATATTACAGAGCTTGACTAGAGG
The DNA here is from genome assembly GCA_037974405.1 of Brachyalestes nurse. NCBI lineage: Eukaryota > Metazoa > Chordata > Actinopteri > Characiformes > Alestidae > Brachyalestes > Brachyalestes nurse. Next base: position 38,274,749 of record JBBPCY010000109.1, on the reverse strand, counting down.
GGCACCCCCTGTCCCTTTCTTAGTCTGAAATACACGTTTGAGTGTGTTTGTGCCTCTGGGGTGTGTTTGTGGGCCACCCCCGACCATGAGCAAACTCAGCCAGCCATGCTGCTCTAACTACAAGGTTGAGGTTTCTGGTGTATTTCCAATATGTTTGTGTTTGTACAGTATGTATGTTTATACCCCTGATGTACGCTTGTTCAGTTTCTATGTTATGATGTCATTTTTGTGGGCAAGTTATTTTCTTAATGCCAACAATTTTTTTATAGTGTATTAACAATTTTTTATTATTGATATTTATATAGATATTTATTATCTATTATTGTGAAAGTTTGTTGCTTTTTTGTGCTGTACTGCTTCACAGAGACACTCCACTACCGAATATAGACTGTTTCTGCTGCTCCCTGATAAAACAAAAATGTTTCTGCTGTTGAGTAAAAAAAAAGAAAACAGATTAATAAGTGTTAACTCACTGTTGCTCGGAAGGTGCCTGATATAATGTTATGAATGTGGCGCTGGACTCTGAGGGTAACTTTTTTTAATAACAAACTGGATAAAATGTGAATGCAGTGGCAAATAGCTTTGGTTTTATATTTGATTTGATTTCATAAATGTTTAAGTTGAGATTTACAGAAATATTTGAACTGCAGCTGTGTGACTGTTTTAAAGGGAACACTGCTGTTAAAAAGCTTAGTGTTATTGCACTTTTGTTCATACAGCAGTATAAAAAAGAGGAATACACTGCTTTTGAATTTGTTATTGAATTTTGCGCATAACAATGTGAGGAACAGTTCTCCAGGCTTCCTGAGGTTTCAAAGACTCTCATTTCCAGTCCAGTCCCTGAACCTGACCAGTTTCAGAGGAATGTTTTTGTTGGTTAAGACACA
>JBBPCY010000109.1:38249841-38273762 GCA_037974405.1 Brachyalestes nurse | reverse complement strand
TGGTGTTGTTTGACTAAATAAATGTGACCATTGACTTTTAAATAACATCTGCATATCATGTTGTGTTGACTTAACAGTTCTAATCCATTTCAGGGAAGTTGATATCATACAGTGTAATTTGTCTAGAACTACTACAATGAGACATGATGCACTTTCAAGTTTATAATTGTGTATCTTCAATTTGATGTTACAATTTCATCTACAAATGAAGTATAATCGAAATCAGTTACATATTTTCCATTCTTTAAACAGTTGTTGAAGGTGTTAGTTGTCAGATGACTTTGGGACCAGTCAGTACCGTCATGTCAGTCCTCAACAGCAGACAACAGTTAAGGGAGTTTTTTTTTTTTTTTTGGTCTCGGTCTCGGTCTTGATCTCGTCGCGACTTTGTCTTGGTCTTGACTCGGTCTGTCTTGGTCTTGGTCTTGGTCTCGGTCTTGTCTTGGTCTCAATACCCTCTGGTCTTGGTAGTGTCTTGGTCTTGGTTTAGGTGGTCTTGACTACAAGTCAAGAGAACTACTTACTAAGGATTCTTAATAATAAGAACTACTGTAATTCAGAATCAGAATAATCAAGACAATAAACAAACATGAATCAATAAATGAAATAAAAAATGTTAATAATAAAAATAAAATAAGCTTAAAATCTGGCAACATATTTTAATTTATTCTTAGTTACAGGGTATTTTAACTGGCAAAGTATTGTTATGCTAATAAAGGCCATACAGAAATGTACATGGAATAAACAACCAGCTTTGAAACATTGCATGCACACTTTTCACATTTCGTATTCAAAGTATGCTGTTAAAGTACAGTTTGTGGGAAACTGGCTCTATTGACTTCATCCACTACTTGAGAAAAATCTAGTCATTTAAATTTCCCCACAACTGGAGGAAAAAAAACACTGCTAACTTCATCCCCTGCTTGGGGAAAAACCCACTCTGCTCATTTCACCCATAACTGCACTCAGCAAAAGAGGTTCCCCAGAAACAGTTGCTCTGCAATTCCTTTAATTACTTTGCTGCTTTTGCAGTTTGCTGTCAGTTAGTGGTAATCAACAGCACGATCAGTATTTCATTGGTTGTTATGAAAAGAATTATACTTAATAAGTCGTACTCTAGGAAATATATAAGACATTTGGTTGATAATTAACTACTCTAATCATTAGTTCACTATTACCTAATGAATAGTTAACCAGATCTCCTTTGTTAATTGTTAACCAGTTAATAGTGATGATTCAGGTGTTAATGCGGCCCTATTTATTCATCCCTGCTTGGTCCCTGCATAGTTAATTGATGAAACAGTATTATGACGTGTTAGCAGTGAAAATACTCAAGGCAGCGGGGTTCCCAATGTTAAAAATCCTTGTTCTACAGTAAATGAATGCTTCTACATTTGAAAACCATGTCGTTTATTGGTTTCTGACCGCTATTTTACCCCCTTCCCCTATTTCCACTTCAACAGTGCCCATTCTGACAATACATAGTGGAAGAATAAGTCATTATCAGTGATGTAAAAACAACAGTATTTGCTACTGGCAGTCAAACTGTTGCACTTAACACTGATAATGCTGTAATCAAAATAATTTCAGCTTCACTTTTTAAAGACATTTAGTACATGGTTAGTATCTGCATGCATGAAAATAAATTGGAATGAAGTAACTACATTCACAAAAAAGATTTTGAAACAGTTTTTAGATTTTGTTTTTATGTGCTGAAGCAATAATTTGTGACAATTTGATTTTAAATCAAAATGTAGTACTTAGCTTTGTACAGCTACATACACTACAGCTATATCTGTGTTGTAATATTTCAAGGGGATAGATGGGGGTGGGCAGTAAGTAACATTTCACCTAGGCTACCCTATAGGTCAGTGCTTCAGAAATGTCATATCTTACCTTAATCTCAGAGAACAATATATTTTATTGTCAACAGATAATAGACATGAATTGATCAGTAATATGATTTAATATAATGACACATTGAAATCACCACATTTCAAACTGTTAAAGGCTTTTGATTTTTGCATGACTACATATTCCGCAAACTGACGCTGCATGTTTAACACAACTACACACCCTGAAGTTCTGAAAAACACCGAAATGGGACAGATTTCTGTGCATTCTGCAGTGGGTGAGGTGTTTTTACATATTTTTGATGAAATATTGTTTAATGGATCATAAATTTCAGAACCTCTTGAATATAACCTCTACATGCCCTTCCAGTTTTATATGGACAACTCTGGTCATAGAATTATTGAAACTCACAATCGTGTGTCCGTTTTATGCTCTGTTAATTTAATAGTGAGCATATCTTTTAGCGTTTAACCTGAAATGCATTGCACGTCGGATGCTTTTCAGTAGAGATCATTTGAAGGTCATGAAATATAGCATAGCAAAACTTCACATTGAGCAAATGACAAAAATGATCAGTGTAGGAATCATTTTTCATGGTCAACAGCAGCAAATGATGCAATTACAGTCTGTCGTCTAAGACAATCCCTTTGTCCTCACTTAGTTAGACCCTCGGGGCTATGGTTTCTTCCGATGGAGACACGTGGAGAGAGGTTGGCAATGTGCTAACAAATCCTGACAGTGGGACCAGATGTGGGTATAAATAGTGAAAAAGCTGAAGAACATGGTCAGTCACATCCTCCTCGGGGTGGGCAGGGGGATAAAATAATGATAATGAGCATGCTTTTATCCAGAGACCACAAAGAAATGCTGTAAATGCCTCATAGATCATCAGTGTTAGATTATCACAGGAAAAAGTCATACATCTCGCCTCTGGCTGCCACCATCTCCCCGTTCCCCTGTGTGACATAACAGCTTATCTTTATCAGTTTGGCCCCCGCTGGAGCCTCCTTTTTCCCATTGACACTCTCAGTGCCACTTGTCTGTCTCATGCTGCTGGAGCCCTGCTCATCTGAGTGGAATGAATCACAGCTGCACTTTTTTAAAGCACAGGCATGCCATTTCCATGTAGTGCCAAGGGAGTGCCCAGAGACTGTCTAGCCACTACAGAGGGCAACCCGACAGACTAGTGAAAACACTGACCACTCCAGAGTGTTACAGTACGTAGAAGATACTATAAAGTACTAAAAGACAATATGCTTTTTAAAAGGTTCTGTAAAGAACTAAAGGCAGTTTCTCACTACAAAAAACAAATGACCCAAATGGAACCAACCGAACTCTCCTGTTCATTTGGTTTCATTCTCCACCTGCTTGAGACAACTAATGACATCTAAAGCATCTAATTCAGCTAATTATATATTATATTGCCTGCTCACCGAACCTATTGACTGATGTGAAATGAATCTGCATAAACATGCCCACACAAATTTCTGCATGTACACAGACTCATATAAAATCAAGACAATCATGGGAGTGAAATAATGCAATCATGGGAGTGAAACGTCTACCATTTGTGCCATTACTTTATGTCCTGTTGTTACCACTCTTCAGCAGGTACCAAAACCATAAGATTTAATGCGTCAGTTCTGAACTGATGACCAATTGAGAAAACCCAATGTTCCAGTATTTTGTGCACTGTAAAAACAATGTGATTCGATATAAACCTATATGTATACTATGTGTATACAGAGATCAGAAATATCGCTAAAACCACCGACAGGTGAAGTGAATAACATTGTTTGTCTTGTCACACTTGCACCTGTCAAGGGACGGGATATGTTGCTCAGCAATTGGCAGTTAGTTCCTCAGGTTTATGTGTTGGAAGCAGAAAAATTGGGCAAGTGTAAGGATCTGAGTGACTTTGACAAGAACCAGATTGTGATGGATAGATAACTGGGTCAGAGCCTCTCCAAAATGGCAGGTCTGGGGTTGTGCTCCAGATATGCAGTGGTTTGTACTTACCAAGTGGAGGAAAGCTGGTGGACCAGTGTTAGGGTCATGAGCACAGATGCATTTGGAGAGTGAAGAGCTCTCACAAAAGAGCTTCTGTAGCACAAATTGCTGAAAAGGTTTATGCTGGCTATGGTAGAGAGGTATCAGAGCTAGGGTTGCAAAGGGCGGAAAATTCCTGGTAAATTTCCAGCAAATGGGAAATTTTAGTTCGGGAACTTTGGAAATATTAGCTGGTGTGACATTTGCTAGTGTGAAATGCCTCCACACACTGGATGGTGTGCGTGGCATTTTTCTGTTGAATAAAATGACAAAAAATGTGTAAAACAATAATGCAATGTAATGCAGATATGTAGATAGTTAGCTGAACAAATGGAATGGTCTTCAAAATAGTTTACAACTGATCTTGTATGGTTACATAAAATCATCTACCAGAAAGCAGAAGAAACAGCATCATATTTACAGTAGCTAGCCTCTTTAATGAAATTGTGCTAGCTAGCTTACATTTAGCATATCTGGTTTACCAGTAACCTAGTTGCTGTATGAATACATTTTGATTTAATAGTTGCTGGTTAAAACTTTAACACCATAGATCAAATATTAACTACCTCTTAGTTTCATCAAAACGTACTGACTTTATGTAGTCCTTGGGCTCAAATGTGTGGCTTCTGTATCTAGTCAGTATCTGTTCTGTGGGCTCAAAAAAAGTAGATTCTAGAAATCATTGTGCATGTGATGGAGGAATGCACAATGCATGTAGGGGGGATGTTCTGCATGTGACGTGACTTTTCCATGCGTCTATAAGGACGTCCATGCTGGACGGCAGAAGTGAGTTAGGCGCGATTGGAAGTATTTTAGTAGTTTAAAAGAGATAACAGGGATTCACAGACATAATAAAAATGGTTATTTAGTGCTGTGCGGTGGGCTGGAACAGTTCCTATTATTAACACATTTTTTCATGCATGTAATATTATGTATGTACTTAACCCTCTAAATACTAAAGTCGCAGAAGACGTCATCGTGAATAAAATAGACTGTAGTTACAAATATAATGTAATATACCATTTGTATTGACTATCACCAGTTAGCAGACATGTAGTATTTTTAAGACCAAAATTATGTCGTCTTCCTGTTCAAAGTTCCTGTTCAAAGTTCATGGTCACGTTTCTGCAGAACATCAATAGCCCAGCAGTAAGTAGTGTGCTATGTCAATTCAAGTTGTCAAGTAGGTTTTTATTGTCATTGCTACCATATACACAGTACATAATAGAAATGAAACAACATTCCTCCAGGACCATGGTGCAACACAAGAGCAGAACAGAACACAAGTGCAGACAGGACAGAACACAAGAGCAACAATACAACTAGATGAGACATTCAATGCATATGATAATGGCTACAATGGCTACTGTCACGCTGGATCCTTGGTCGGACTGAGAAAGGACGGCACAGGAGCAAAAATCCATGAATGTGGTTTATTAGGTACTCGAAACAGAAATGAAAAGAACCAAAAACAGGCACGGGGCCAGAAATGAAAACCAAGAAAAAAAACAGAGATGAAGACTACAAGGGGAGAAGATAACATCAATGCACCACAACCAGACAAGAACCAAACTAAATACCACAGTGAGAGAACAAAGGACCAATGGGAAGACAAGTGACTTGAGGGGACACAACAGACAGGTGAGTGCAATAATGAGGATAGTCCACTGTCCTAAAGCGACCTCTGGTGGCCGGAGATGGGAATTGTGACAGTCTTCCCCCCAAAAAGGTGCCACTCTGGAGCGCCCAGAAGGTTCTAAGAGCCCCCACCATCGCTGAGGGGAAAAGGGCGAGAGCCCCAATGCAGTCTACCTTCCAAGGTGGTGCCGGGTGAGGTGGAGAAAGAGGTCGCCTCCAGACAGGAAAACAGGCCGGGGTAGTAGCCACGGCCTCAGTAGGCGGAGCCAGGGGCGGGAGCAACGGCATCAGGAATAGGTGCGGAACCCGGCGCTGGCAAGGCTGAGGCAGGTGCGGGAACTGGCGCTAGCGAGGCTGAGGTCGGTGTGGGAGCTGGCGCTGGCGAGGCTGAGGCCGGTGCGGGAACCGGCGCGTGGTCAGGAGCCAAGGCCGGTGCGGAAACCGGCTGAGGGGGCTGGACCTGGACGGCCGGCGCGGGAACCAGCTCAAGAGGCTGGACCTGGACGGCCGGTGCAGAAACCGGCTCAGGAGGTTGGACGGCCGGTGCGGGAACCTGCTCAGGAGACTGGATCGGGGCGTCCGGTGCGGGAAACAGCTCAGGAGACTGGACCAGGATGGCCGGTGCAGAAACCGGCTCTGGAGGCTGGATCTGGACGGCCGATGCGGGAACCGGCTCAGAAGGATGGACCTGGACGGCCGGTGCAGGAACCGGCTCAGGAGGCTGGACCTGGACGGCCGGTGCGGGAACCGGCTCTGGTGACGTTGAGGCTGGCATGGCGACTGGCGCTGGTGAGGCTGAGGCCGCCGCTGAGTCAGCTGCTGCGACGGCTGCTGGACGGCCTGGAGCTGCTGCGACGGCCGCTGGGTGGCCTGGAGGCACCAGGACGGTCATTGAAGGCTGAGCTGGGATGGCCGCTGGAGGCTGAGCTGGGGTGGCCGGCCTGGACGCCGGCTCCGGAGCTGGACCCCAGCTGGCTAGACCCAGAGAAGGACCCTGGCTGGCTGGACCCGGAGCAGGACCCCGGCTGGCTGGACCGGGAGCTAGACCCCGGCTGGCTGGACCTGGCGCTAGACCCCGGCTGGCTGGACCTGTAGCTGGAGCGACGGCGACTGAAACCACTGGTGGACAGCGTCGTGCCAGGACCACTGAAGAGCGGTGTACTTGGCTGGGTGGAATCTGGGTTGGACTGACCGAGACAGGAGCTGACAGTGGACTGACCGACACAGGAGCTGACAGTGGACTGACCGAGACAGGAGCTGACAGTGGACTGACCGAGACAGGAGCTGACAGTGGACTGACCGAGACAGGCGCTGACAGAGATGGAGCTGGAAGAGCAGGAGTAGAAAGAGCAGGAGTAGAGAGAACAGGCGTAGAGAGAGCAGAAGTAGAGAAAGCAGGAGTAGGGAGATGCAACCCTAATCAGAACAAACAGTGCATCACAGCTTCCAGTGTACAGCAGTGCATAACCACCAGTAAAATGTCCATACCAACCCCTGATCACGGTCAAAATTTCTTGGACCATGGAGCAATTGAAGAAGGTGGCCTGGTCTGATGAATCACATTTTCTTTTATATAAAATGGATGGCCTGGTGCATATGCATCACTTACCTAGAAAACAGATGGCACCAAGATGCATTATAAGAAGAAGTCAAGCTGGCAGTGTGATGCTCTGGACCGTGTTCTGCTGGGAAACCTTGGGTACCGGTATTCATGTGGATGTTACTTTGACATGTACCAAATACCTAAACATTGTTGCTGACTAAGTACACACCTTCATGGCAACAGTATTCCCTAATGTATTCCCTTAAAACATTGTTCAAAAAGGGTTTGAGCAAAATGATGGGGAATTCAGACATTAATCTAATTTGTGGGACATGCTGGACAAACTAGCCTTAACCATGTAGGCCACACCCACTGCTAATGTCTTAATGTCACCGAGTAAAAAAAAACACATTATGTTAAAAACAAAATTTCTACAGGAGAGAACATTGTTTGCTTTTCATTTAAGTTAAGGAAAAGCATTTTGTAATTTTAGAGCATTTTTATTGATTGGTTGATCATTAGATGATCTCAACAGAAATCTCAATAGAAATGCATTGCCAGTTGAAGGTGATGCTCTAGATCAGCACCAGGCGTGCCGTCTTCCAAGTCTTCCCAAAAAAGTAGTCTTTTTCTACAGCAAAATGAGTACCAACTCTCTGATACCCTTGATTTCAGAAGAAATTGGAACCACATTCAATGGTCTGACCAAACAAGAAATGGTGGGGTTGGTGCAAAAGGAGAGATGGTTATACATAAAAACTTCATCCCCACTGTTTGAGTATGGTGGAGGATATGTGATGTTTTTCAGCTGTCTACTCCAAGGGCCCTGGGAACTTTGTTAGGAGAGATGGCATCTTGGACTCAGTGAAATACCAGGAGATTTTAAATGAGCATCTGGCTGTCTGCGCCAAAAAGATAAAACTGGGTCACGGACGAATCTTCCAGCAGGACAGTGATCCAAAACATCTAGATCCACAAAATATGCCTGAATGTCCACAGAACTGAGAACTGGCCATTGCAGTCCCCTGGCTTCAACCTAATTCAAAATCTGTGGGTTGATCTGAAGAGCAGACCATGTGATCCTGAAGAATGTGAAGAGAAGTGTAACTTGAGAAGTGGTCTCTGATTCCTTGCCCTGTAGTGTCCAATCACAATTAAGATTATAGGTGAAGACTTATATTCACTATGTTTGCAAAGTGTTTGCAAAAGGAATGTTTTTCAGCTAATTCTTTGGAACAGGACAATAATAATCATTGATTTCTGACTGATTTCACACAAGAATTTCACCCACTCCTACTTCTATATTATTTTTCTATTTTTCATATAATTTGTAATATCTTACTTCTCTGGCAAATGAATCTTCAGAGTCTTGGCTATGAAATGAGACCATTTGCAAGCAATTATGTCTTTGTATGACTGAATGGTGAGGTTTTAAAAGTTGGTCATGAGATTTAAAGATGGCGGCCTGATTCAGGGTGAAACAGAACAAGTTGGTAACTGGGAATAATTGTACTAATAATAGGTGGTTTTGTTAAAATTATGTTTTTTTTTATGTAATTGTACCTTTCAGTATGAGATTTGGAAAATTAACCATAAAGACATTTTTGTCATTGTTTTTTGGTGTTGTTTAACTAAGGGTGCCGATTCCTATTGAGCAGACTTACAGCAAAGACCACTTCCAATGTCCCCTTGCCAGGAACTGCATTAAACCTCTTTGGAGAAACAGCACACAAAAAAAGGCATTTCTCCCAAAACGCAAATTGCCTCCATTTCTCATGACAGGAGTAGATTCATCATTCAGAGCATTGTCGTAATATTCCTTTAGATAGATTACTCTCACACTGCTATTCCATGCAAAAATACTTGTTTCAGTCTCCATCAAAAACTGCTCTGCCAAATGGAATGAATAAAATATTACATTACTTCGCTGCTCCATCGTACCTCTGTATTCTTCTTGAGAATAACAACCATAACACTGCCCAATTTAAATCACATCTGTCTGCCTTATCCGAATATCTGCATGTAACAAGTATCCTCTGGTGTCTAAGACTAAGGATATTCACTTGATGATAATTTTGAATAGTTTTAATGACACAGCCAGTTTTATTATGCTGCAGGCTTGTCTCATTACCTGCACATAAAAAAAACCAGAAGATTGGATGTGTTTGCTCTGCTGATGTTTATGAATGATGATACCTGAATAAATCCTTATTGCTGAGGCTTATCATGCTCGCTAGCCCTCACCACTAATACTACAAACAAATATGGATTACAATGACAAGGACTGATCTCCTGGCTGAATAACCTTTCCTCCTCCACAGTCATGCCATGCCCATCTGTACAATACCTGATGCATAATGTGCTGAAGTCTTAAAGTAGGCCGTCATTAACAGAGTACGTACTAAATGCATTAAATGATTTTTCCTGGCACAAAACACCTTGTTTGGGTAGAGAATTTAGGAAAATGTTGTCATTTCTACATAAATTGAGACCTTGCAATTATTTTCATGTGGATACAACCTGTATACAAAATCCCATACTGGGCACTGAGCAAGAATCCAGATGTTGAGCCATTTGTTCCTTTATAAGGCCTACAGTTTAGAGCTTCACATTCAAGAACCAACCAGCTGTTAATACTTGGATAATTAACTGGACAGCATGTAACAATTCATTAACCAAGCGCAGTAAATTATATTGTATTCAGACTTAAATGGGCGTATATAAAAAAAGCTTGTTCATGGAGTGCTAGCTCTGACTGTCCCTGTGGACCGGGAGCTCTGGGTGTGATGTGAAGATCTGTGGGAACTGTGTGTAAAGGTTGTGTCGTAACAGGCTCTAAATGAGCTCTAAAGCTGGTCTAGACTCGCTGTTTATTCCCTGGTTAATAGGTTGTTTCTTACTCTCTCTCTCTCTTTCTTTCTCTCTCTCTCTCTCTGATATGCCCAAGGAAGACAGCGACCTACTGATCAATAACAGAGATTTCAGTACATTTGCATGTGCATCTGTTGTATACATCAGTTATCACAGATGACAATTCTGACATGGCTCCCTGCACTAAAACACCTGAAAACCCATTTTCTGGCAGGTGCTGAATGCTTCTATTCTTCCAAATGCAGCTGAGGAACAGAAATGCAACACTGGAGCATTCCATTACCTCTCCAGCTTTCTAAGGTCACCTCACAGTCTCTTTAAGTGAATGTACTATTGTGAACCTCCTTGTATCAGAGATCAGCTATGTTTATTTAAAAAAAAAATCAAAAACCACTTTTACAGCTTGAGGGTCAGCAAAACAAGGGCCTTTGAATATTTTATTACAAGCTATGCATCACACCATAACTGACAGAATGCCACTACTGGATTGTATCATATTGGAATACCAAATGATTTATTCAGCCTGGAACGGATGCTCACAACCTGTGGGGAATAAATGCTCGATTGAATTACGAGATATCTTTTCTTTATTACTACTGCCACTCACCTGCAGGATTTCATTGTTGTGTTTGTCATTCCTTCTCTCTGTTTCAAAGTGGCATCCCTTGGGGTGTAAAAGCCTTAAAGTGATGGCCCTTATTCTCACTACATTTCATTCCAGGTGGGAACATATGAAGGGGGGATTCTGCATATGCGCTATCCAGTGTGGCCACGTTACAGCAGCTTTATGGAGCCCGTGTCTGATAACCGTCACCTCACTGTGGCCACACTGGAGGAACGGCCCTTCGTCATCGTGGAGAGTGTGGACCCTGCCACAGGAACATGTGTGAGAAACACTGTGCCCTGCCGTCGCCAAGCTAACAGAACAGAAGCGTAAGCAGTACAAAGTTTTATTTTTTTTTAATTTTTATTGTTATAGAAGGACATTTGAAGCCAATTATATTTTTATGAATAGGGTATTGAGAAATGGCCTTCAATAAAATATTCAACTCACACCGTAGGTTTACATGTAGATGCCAATGATCCCAATAGTAAGTAGTGTACTTTATGCACAAGAAACATTTTCAGTTTATCAGTATAATCCGTTGAATATAGTGTTACAGGAAGTAACGTATGAAAGTACTGTAGAATGTAATGCTATATTGAGTGTGAATATATGGCACAATTTTAGGCATTTTATCACTGGATAATTTCAGTCATTTTAATTGTAGAAAATCGGTTGAAATGGCAATATGTAAATGCTGTAAGTTCTTGTTTATTTAGTCCAGAAAAGCCTACATTTTATGAGCATTATTAAAAGTGGCTCTAGCGAGATTCTTGAAAACTTTCCTTAACATGGAAATGAGCTGAAGTACTGCTCAAGTCACTGCGGAGTTTCTAAGCCTGGCTCCTCAAACCCAGCTCTCATGTGAATTCCAGAAAGAAGACCTCATCTGCATGTACCAGTGGGATTTATAACCAAGCGAAAACTCATTGGCTTCAACACCTACATTTACCCAAAGCTAATAATTAGGGATTTTGTTACATGCAATATAATGCAAGCTTTATTTCTGGCTGAGCAACCCTGAGCATAAAACTACAATTAAAAACAGGCAGAGTCATTAGTTTCAATCAGAGCTCATAAGAAAGTCCCCCCTGCCACTAGCATATTTCCAGGCATGAATTCAAACATGGAAATAAAGCTTTGGTAAAGTTAGCACTGCTCGTTCCCTGTGGGACATGAGTGCAGGCTCAGTGATTTGTGCAGCATCACAAGCGAGAGCATACGTAGGGTGAGGAGTACCTTGGGCCCTAAGGGAAGAGATGACAGGCTCATTATGATGGGGAGAGCATGTAAATAAATCAAAGAGCAGAGTAATCGCCCCGCAGGGAAGACGGGACGGCTGAAAGGGGGCGGTGATCAGTAACAGTAATGATGACATTAGTGCGATGGGCTGTCACACACCTTCATGCTAATTGACACTGCTGTTTGGGAACTTTTTGAATCTCCGGCCACAGTTTTTATTTGAATCGCAGGTTCTGATTGGCCTGTTGGCAGAGTTGGAATCGTACTGATTCAAATTTCCTTCAGCATTCCTCTACTCATGGAAACAGAGGAAACACATCATGTTTTCAATGTTAGCTTCTGAAACAGTTATCTATTATCTGTATATTTTATTTAGCCATGGTTCATTATGTGAAGCACATAGTTGCTGTCAGGACCTTGTATCTCTTTTGATTATTTTATTCAGGATGAAAACACCAATAGAAATAGTTCAGAATGCTCTGTTAGCTTACGCTGATTGTTTTTCTTCCACTGTAAAGTTACTGTTTTGAAGAGCAGTGACAACATGGACGTAGGAATAAATTATACATCATGTATTATTTATACAGATGGTAGCCAAATGCAAATGAGTCATCAAATCACTTTTTTATTGCAATTGTAATATCTAGCAATATAACTGCAGTGTGGCATTTGGTCCATACAGGCTTCAACCCTATGTGGAAGCCATATTCAATGTAAATAAAGCTTGATATTTGTATAGGGAATATTTGAGTGCACTGAGGGCATGGTGAAATCATCCTCAAAGCCTGTCTACTTTCTTCAGGACAAGCCATGGCACACTGCCAGCACTTTGACTGTAATTGTACCACTGCTCAGTGATGATAACAGGCATCTATAAATCTCTCTTCAGTGACATTAACCTTATTTAGATTTGGAAGCATTTACTTCCACTGAATTCTACATGGATAAATGGGAGGATTTGTGTGTATGCATACGCTGCTGAATTGATAAAACGTTTATGTCAAAACCCTCCCTACATCAGTCCTAATGCTCCTCTACACAACAAACATATCATGACGGCAGAACAGCGAAGCTAAGAACTATTTAATTTGAATATTCACGCAAAGAAAGTCACCAAGAAACTTGCTAGACAGATTTACATACATTTTAGTCTTTAAACAACAGCAACACTAATTGTACAAAAAACATTTTAATTGAATGTTCATACAAAGTAAATAGCTAAATAATTTGATACTGTTTTACAGTAGGTTTGCAGTCGCTAGCATATTTTTAGAATCTTATAACAAGAAGCCCTCAAACTTTCCTTAGCAGTACAAAACATAGCAATAATTTCTTATTATCCTGCTAAATTGCATTAAAACATGCTTTCCTACGTATTTATAAGAACTGCCACTGGTTCTAGGACATCGAACAATGGCATAGATCACAAAACAGAGAGATTTAGACCAATTTATGCAACAGCAACCATTGGATAGTAACCACATAAACTGCATAGTAACTACTGTTTAATAAACTACGTAGCGTATTAAATGTCAACCCATTATTTTTCGTAAAACTGTTCAGAAGGTGTGCTATATCTTCTTTTTTCAACAGGTTTTAACAGAAGTGAGCCATAATAGGGGAATCCCACACTCCGACCACATGCTGATAACTGACCAGGACATGGGTGCTGAAGTTTACTGGAGGGTGTGACTTCAGCACCCTGGACAGCAGCCTGTAGTTTCTGAGTGTGACAGTCTGACATATCATCAGGCATTATAAGGACATTGTGTGTGTGTCCCCACATATGCCCTTGACTGATTAAACAACTCAGCCGCAATTCACAGCTCACTTAACCTAAAAGCTCTGGCACTGCATGCAGGTGGTGAGATAGGGGAGCAGGGGACAAGTTTGTTTATGTTCTGTCTGAGCTGATTGCACACAGGGACTTTCATCTTTCCAAACACTTCATTTGTTTTTCTTTGCGGTGACTGCTGCCTGAACCCCACACCCACGCTGACTTCCTTCCTCCCCCCACAGCTCATTAGGCCGGGGGTCTGAGGAAGGTTAGAGGTGATGCATCATCATCTCTCTCTGAGTTTCTCTGCTGAGTGCTCCCTCCACATAATGGCTAAATGGGGCCCATCACTGGGTATGGATGTTTTTGCTCAGAAACTTTTGCTCTGAAGGCCTGCGGACAAAAGAAAGCGAGTTCAGTGCAAACTAGGGACCAGTTTCTGAGTCAGTTTAGAAAAGGAGGCCAATTACTGTACACAATTTGTTCTCCAGACAATGCACTGATGCATGTGTCTGTGCATAAGTGAGTGTAATTACTAGGGGTATTACAAATCAACTATGCATGTAAGAGTTGTATAGTAAATTATGCATAAATTTTATATACAAAATTATCCAGACTTCCCTTCTAATTACTGAAGTCGGTTACTTTACAGTGCATCCGTTGCTGATACGGAAATTCAATTGCACACCCAGAGCTTGTCTAATTTGGAAAACTATTACCAATAAAAGAGGATGCTCAGTTTAACTCTGTTCTCTGGAGAAATGGAGCCCCAACACAGTTATGATAAGCTGAAGTGGAGTTTGTGATCCAGAACTAATGATCCAGTGCCAGCACCTGACTTCACTAATGTAATCTTCCAACATACAGTGCAAAGCCTTCCCAGAAGAGTAGAGCACCTACTTCAGCAACGGGGGGACCTTGATTTCAGATAAGCAGGTGTCTACAAACTTTTGGACCTGGAGTGTATTAAGGAAGATGATCACTGAAACCAGATTGGCACCCAGAGTTCTTCAAATATAGTTGGTAATGGTAGTAAATGTTGTAATTCTTGATGTTTTCACCATGACTTACTCTCTTCACACAATGCAAGTTGCTAATCCTCTTAAACCAACACAGATAGTTCTCCCTCTGTATATATTAGTGTCTGCATTAATCCTGTCACTTACCCACAATAATTAAAATGTCTGACTGTCAGCTATCTGCAGACTCCTGCTTAGAATCATCCTTTCCATAAATGCTCATTTCAGTGATTGTCATCACTGAATATATCAGAGTGGCTTTGTGAGAATAATGTGGTGACTCTTGTGGGTTTTGAGCAAAACTGTAATACACTGAAGGATCTTTCACGCCAGAGTGTTACAAATGTGCGGCCCCTGTGTTTCTCTGTTTGCAGTGGGTTGGGATACTCGGAGCCCTACACCAAGCTGTGCTGCAAGGGTTTCTGCATTGATATTCTCAAGAAACTTTCACGCACCATCAAGTTCTCCTACGACCTCTACCTGGTCACCAACGGTAAACACGGAAAGCTGGTCCGAGGGACCTGGAACGGGATGATTGGAGAGGTGCGAGAGATGCAAGGGTAGACATTGGCCATGCACCCCACACACATACTGAAGGTCAAATCCTCTTCAGAAATTCAAGTAAATCAGCATTGAATATGTCGAGTTAAAATTAAATCTGTTACCCATTGCTTTGAGAATAACCTCTAATGGAACTGACTCACACCCCACTTTCTTTCTTTCTTTAACTCCTATCTGCTGGAAACGTCTAATTATTTTGTGAGATGCAGCTTGTGTCATTAGATGTGTTCACGGTGTGAACTGAATTTAAAATGTGATCTGAACAACATTCATCCTGTCAACCCTCACAATGTGTAGTGTCACCTGATCTGGTGGTTAAGTGTCTTCCGCAGCTGCTGGTGTCTTCATACCGATCACCTGCATCTTCTCACATGCTGATGCTTAGCAGACATTCATGACTCATAGTGGGAAATGTTTAATGAAGTGGCTTAAAGCAGTATTACGTAATATATGTCAACTATTTACTTTTTACAATTGAAGGATTCTCCTCAGGAAATTTAAATTAGATGTCAGGTTGATTTTTGATCGCCTAGGCTTGTCAACTTGGCCAATTGCACTAACTGCGCTAATGTTCATTTTAAAAATCAAAATGAACTTGAATTCTACATGGTGTAGAAGCACCAAAGAAAGCTCATAGTGAAGCCTGAAGGCTTCATCTTCGAGACACCCCCACCAGACTGCCGTAAAAAAGTTGTTTTTTAGCAAGATTTAGCAATACTTTCTATCATCACAGACCTCATGTTTGTGTAAAACACAGTTATTACTATTGGCAAAAATCTACTGGCTGTTATATAGTATTCTAAAAGGCACATACTCGATATAACTAACTATACATAATGCTGAATACTACAACTCTGAGTAAATCAACTTGAAAAGTATTAAACAATGAACATTTTCCAAATCCGTTCCTGTTTTCCATAGGTCGTCTACAAGCGTGCAGATATGGCCATTGGCTCACTCACTATTAATGAGGAGAGATCAGAGATCATTGACTTTTCAGTGCCATTCGTGGAGACCGGGATCAGTGTCATGGTAGCCAGGAGCAATGGCACTGTCTCCCCGTCTGCCTTTCTAGGTGAGAAAGTTTTATTCACACTCTTTTTTTCTACTTTGACAGTAACACATTTTTGTGTTGCAGGCAACACCAAATATTTACTGCTAATAGAACTTTTGATTGGCCTGCAGATGGATTAAAGTTTCATACAAGCACTGGGTCCAGTGCTGAACAGGTCCAAGACAGAAAATTGCTTATTTTCCAGTCTCAGATAAAAAGAGAGAACCATTCGTTCTGATTTTGAACAGCTACACATTAATCGAGTCATTATTCTCCCTGTAAAGCAGCGGAACAGACATAACATCATGTCTGAGATCTTATCATCAGTGATTACAGCTGTTAATTGTATTCTTTTGGAGGCTGTGAAATGACGTTCATATATTGCTCTCTCCTTGCAGAGCCTTACAGTCCAGCAGTGTGGGTTATGATGTTTGTTATGTGCCTGACTGTTGTGGCTGTCACAGTGTTTGTCTTTGAGTACTTCAGCCCTGTCGGGTACAACCGCAGTCTCGTCAGTGCCAAAGGTCAGTGCAGCTTTTTTAAACAGGCTATTCGCTATTGGGTGGAAATGGTGTTAACAAGAATGGGACAGCCTAGTTAGCTGACATATCCTGATAGGCTGATGGACTGTGTTCCCATGTTCTGTTTTTTGGGTTTAATTAATGCTTGTCACTTTGTTCATTTTACTTTGATAAATTGCTTGGCCTGGCTATTGCCACACATTACACACAAAGAAACAAATACTGTTAGCTAAGGTAGAATTGACCTATCCACATTGCAAATGCGTTGTTTCAAAGCTGTCAGGTTTGAGAAATTGAAACACAGAATTCAATTCTTCACAAAATACCTAAATTGAGTGTGTTTTTCTTTGAAATGTCACATTATTAAGAGTAAGAGAATGTATTTTTTGTGTGTGTTTTTGCTATCAGTCTGAATGGACTGAAAGTGCAATAACATTTGGTTTGCAAACTAATAATGAGCTTTTAACAGCAGCATTCCCTTTAGTCACATAGCTGCAGTTCAAATAGTTCTGTAAATTTTAACTTAAGCATTAGTGTAATCAAATCAAATATAAAACCAAAGCTATTTGCCCCTGCCAGGGCATTCACATTTTATCTAGTTTGTTATAGAAAAACAAGGTACCCTCAGAGTCCAGAGCATGGGGAGGAACCATTATAGCAGTTGTAAAGGGAGACCAACTCCATATTAAAGTCTATGTATCTGAATGCAGTGTCATTAAAGTCTCTGTTGGTGTAATGGTCATGCATCCTATTAAAGTAATGGGACGCCTGTCCCCCGCAAAAACCAGCAAAGACGTAGAGCCGTAGACATAAAATATATGTCTATGCATAGAGGTGCATGCTCCGCACATTCGCGAGCACAAAAAACAACGAACTTTCAAAATAAAATGATTAAAAAAACCTGCATTAACACACAATAAAATAATTGTCAGTGTTAAGTAATAACCCCTAATATATATAAGCCCTAATATATATTTAACTTTTTATAGCCAATTGAACGATCCCAACTGAGGACTTTGATTACTACATTTGACTATTCGCTCCAAATAAATTTGGTTACCATTTGAAAATATATTTTAATTAACTGAAATGTAGTGTAATTTATATTATGTTGTTTAAATCATCTGCTTAATCAATTAAACATTTTGTTCATACATTTGTACTTCATAGAATCTATGAAGAAAAATGATTTTGTTCTTCTACTATTATTGGACATGATATGAAGTTAGATATGAGTGTTTAGCAAACATGTAACTTTTCCTCTTTTCTCCTGACAGCCCCTGGGGGCCCTACCTTCACGATTGGGAAGTCAGTGTGGCTCTTGTGGGGGATTGTCTTTAATAACTCCGTCCCGATAGAAAATCCTAAAGGCACAACCAGCAAGATTATGGTCTTGGTGTGGGCCTTCTTTGCTGTCATCTTTCTAGCCAGCTATACTGCCAATTTAGCTGCCTTCATGATCCAAGAGCAGTATATTGACACTGTCTCTGGACTCAGTGACAAAAAGGTAAGTATTACTTTGCTGAAGAGTTAAGATTCCACAGTTTAGTGCACACTTTAAAGTTTATGGTACAATACTGCTTAGAATGATTAGTTTGATACATGGTGCATGGTTTCCACCATCTTTTCATATCATCACCACCCACACCACCACATTTGGATAATCCCTCTTAAAGGATATGCTTTAGAACCACTGCTACTTTATTTTTTTCTTCATGGTAATTCAAAGGAGGAAGGATCTGTATAAGTGACAAACACCATAAAATTATGCAAGGAGTTAAAAGAAGGACCTCCAGGGAGCAAAAACAACAGATTCATCACTCAGAGATACAACACAGAATAAACCCTGGGAGGTGGATTAATAGACTTGGCAAAAGTGATACAGGGTTGTATTAGTGTATGCATATTTCACATGAACCAGCAGTGAATGTTAAGATCTATTCTTAAACCCCATGTGCTGAAAAATGATCCTACACTCCTCACCAGGATTAGAGGAGCTTTAGAAGAAAATGATCTGACTGTCCACTGTAGACATTCATGGAATGGCAACATTTCCCTCCACCCTCTAATAAAATTTATGGTATTGTGGAAAATATAAAGGATCATTTGTTAGCAGTCCAGCACGATTTCTCAATGAAGTGTGACAGGAAATACACAGCTGACTGCCAGCTGCTTGAATGGTTCATTATGGTTTATTTCCTTCACTGGCTTCACAAGGTTAGGCCAGAGCCAGGGGTATTTGTTTTCTGCCTGGACCGTTAGAGATATATCCCTGCCATTAAGCCTTTCTTTTCACAGCTTATCAATTTGCACTGTATTGGTATGGGTAGCTCCACTCCTATGTGGATCAAACATGCAAAACACATAAATGATGATGCCTGCGGTCAGACATCTAACTACATACTGATCAAAGTTTTTTTGCGTGTGCGTGTGCGTATGTGTGTTTTCCGGCAGTTCCAGAAGCCCCAGGAGCATTACCCGCCTTTTCGCTTCGGCACAGTCCCAAACGGCAGCACCGAGAGAAACATTCGCAGCAATTACCCCGACATGCACACCCACATGATGAAATATAACCAGAAAGGAGTAGAGGAGGCACTCAACAGCCTCAAAACAGGGTATTTTTTGCAAGGCTTGATTCCTAAGAATATTTTGTGATACCGTTTTAAGTAGCAAAATACTTCTAGATAACAGCAGCCAGAATTTCTTGACCAGAACAGAAAAAAGCTCCAATAATTAGTCCTATTACAAAGTAAAAATATTGTATCTTTACTACAGGGCTTCACAGAATTCTTAGCAGTTTTATTAGTTTCAGTTTGTTGGATGTTATTTTTCAACATTTTTCTTTATACAGATCACTACATGTTATTCTCGCTATAAAAGATAAAAGATCGATTCAGATGCATTGTACATGCTTTGTTGCTTTAACCATGGTGGTGCTTTGTGTTAAGATTTACCAGTTTAGTCATTAAGCAGTAAGTTTAGCAGTTTCTATACAGACTGGTGTATGGGTGTGGAGTCAGTAAATGTTTAATGCAGCAGTTCTCAAACTGGTGCTCATGGACCTCTGGATGGTCCATGTTTAGCTCCATCCTGACTTCTGAGATATAGAAATGGAACATAAAGGACCAGTCTTAGAACCACTGGCTAAGTGAACACAAGGGCATCTGTTTGTTGCAATACTCCTAGCGCATGGGGCATCAACACTGATGCTTTGTGCAAACTTTATTGAGAAGTTGAACAACCTAAGGCTGGTCATTAATAATAAAGCATCAACAGCCCTCAGCTAGGTGAAATAAATGGATACAATTATTTGTGTGGCATAACTATGTGTAATTATTGCATAATTTATGTCAAGTTTATTAGCAAGTGGTATGTCACTATCCTTGCTGCAGGAAACTGGATGCCTTCATATATGACGCTGCCGTGCTTAATTACATGGCTGGCAAGGACGAGGGCTGCAAGCTGGTGACCATTGGCAGTGGGAAGGTGTTTGCTACTACAGGCTACGGCATTGCTCTGCAGAAGGACTCCCGCTGGAAGCGCCCCATAGACCTGGCTCTTCTCCAGTTCCTGGGAGACGGTAAATCACCATCAGGGGATCAAACCTGGTCTGCAGTTAATATCCTCCATCACAGCATGGAGATCATCACTATCCTCTTCCTCAGCCTCTACGTAACTAGGCCACCACATGTACCCAGAGACCAGAGATGGCAATATGTTTTTCACTCTAGGTCATGGGCTGTCTTGTATAGATGCCACCTGTATTTTGCTGTATTTTGAAGAATAGATTTCCCTTAAATCCTTACAAATGCCTAATAAGTGTTCTTTGGAGTGATACCATGGAAAAAAAAATGGTTTTCAAAATAACCTTTTAGTAGATGGTTCTTCAAAGAGCCATATCTGTAAAAGAGATTTCTGAAGAACCTTGAACCTGAACTGTGCCAGATCTGTATGTCCAAGTCAGGAACATTCATTTTCAAGAGGCTATTAATTCAGGCTATGAAATTTGCTCGGTAAAAAAATTGTATTGAATGTTGAGTCTGAAGAAGGCACTCATGAGAAAGGGAAAACGGAACAGCTGGACGGTGTTGTGACTGGATTTACTTACTGACTCTGCTTTTGTTTCGGCTCTTGAAGGGGACACACAGAGACTGGAGACTGTGTGGCTGTCTGGGATATGCCAGAATGAGAAGAATGAGGTGATGAGTTCCAAGTTGGACATAGACAACATGGCGGGCGTCTTTTATATGCTGCTAGTGGCGATGGGCCTCAGCCTGCTCGTCTTTGCCTGGGAACATCTGCTTTACTGGAAACTCAGACACTCTGTGCACAAATCTGAGCGCCTGGACTTCCTCTTGGCAATAAGCAGGGTATGCTGGCATCACTCCACACTGCTGCACATTACTTCCTAGGCCATTTATATGATTCTTTTCTTAGGGCAAGTTAACAATGTAAAACGAAAAACACAAAAAATATCTAATGTTGAATAATTTGTGAGTTCATATCCAGATGTAAAATAATAGACTATCTAGTAATGGAGTCTGAAGTAATTCAAGGAGTAAATTATTTTCTTATCAAAATGCACACAGTTTTAATAGCCACAGGACCTCTGGCTGATAGCTGAAACGTATTTTGTTAATTCTAGGAGAGTACCATATCTTTCTATCTTTAAAGCAATTTACTTCATTAAGAGCTTTTTTGCTTTATACAGCTCTGATTTCCTTTTACTTCAATATTAGGATTCGCTGTACAGATACGATGCCCTCCATTAATGAAGTCAGAAATGTTATAATTGTGGTTTTAATTGACTACAAATTTTCATGTCTTTGGTGTCTTCTTTGTTGCTTGACATCACTGCTCAGTCTCTTGTGCCCTATTTCTTCCAGTTATATGTACAGCATGTAATTATTAGGAATATAATAAATATAAAACAAATCACCACTGTCATTTAAAAACTTTTCATTTACAAAATTGAAAATTTACAAGGGTGGAAGATGCTTACTTTTTCATAATAATGGAATAGGATTGCATTTCAGAAGAACTCTGGCCTATTTTATTTAGTACATTTATCACAAAATGCTCATGCAATGTAATGGACAGCTGGCATTTTCGAATAAAATGGAAAAAAGCATGAGGTTTTAATATAAGAGCAATCATTTATTCAAAATGAAAATCTGAATATTTGGACTCATTCTTTTTCAGGGAATATACAGCTGCTTTAATGGGGTTGAGGATGTGGGAAGATCTGGCAACATGCAGAACCCTGATATCACGACAAACTATGCCCAGGCCAACATGCTGAAAATGCTTCAGACTGCCAAAGACCTTGTTTCCTCAGCTAAAGTAGAGAACTCTCTGGAAAATGCAACAAAAACCATTGAGAACTGGAGTCGGCAAGGTGGGAGCCTGCCAACACGCATACCGCAGGTGACCACCACCGAGACGGTGCCTGGTCACTTCTCCTACATTACTAACATCACAGAAAACCACTCATCCCATGTGCCACGTCCTTTGACACCCCCATTCACACAGCATTACACCGAGGCTGCCAGCCCACCCCATGTGCCCAATAACAGAATGTTAACACGGCCCACTCCACTACGCTACACACTCCCTTCCCGGTCTGGTGGACTGTATAATGGGATGCTCCCAGTGTCAAGTATCAGCACCCCTCACTTAGCCACGCACGATCCCCATTCTCAAAAGTCAGCATCCCCTTTCGTACCATATAGAGATCTGCAGGTGCCAGACATCTATGCTGAGCATCAAGAACTTTGCCACACTTCTGATGGACTCAGGCGGAAAAAAAGGTCTCGTAGTGCTCTGGTTGAGTCCATGGATCTCAGAGGGTTACATGATTACAAGGACCAGACGATTTGTCTCGCAGAACTCAGAGCAAACCACTTTGCACATGACCATGTTCCCTCCGCATCCATAGAAAGCCCTTATAGACAAGGAGATCCTACCTGCAATTCTTGCATCAAGACCTATGTGGATCCAACGCTGGATGATGTTCCTCTAATAGGGAAGAGGAAGCTCCATCGTAGGCCCTCGTTCCTCAAGGCCACCTGGGGCCCTGACAGGGTTCATTTTCCAGGAGACAGGCCTCATGGCCCAGCGTCATCCCGACCTGACATTCCAGACCTATTCCCCTGCATGGAGGTGTGTGGAAGAGCAAGGAATAACCTGTGTTACCCTCTGCCTGCAGACCACAGTTACCTTCACCCATTCCGCCGCCATCCCAGAAAAGGTCAGAAGCTGAGGCATACCCAGTCCACCCGGCTGCCCTCGTACAGGGAGGCGGTTCTTCACAATGCTGCAGCTGTGAGGAGGGCCACCAGTCTAGTACACAGACAATACTCCTACCCTGACCTGCCAGTTTACCAGAGCACACTGCCATATGGACCAGCCGAGCTGTGTAACATCTTCCCCTGCATGGCCGCCCCCAGTGACAGTGTATACGGGGCATACAGAGCTCCTGGACATTTACAGGATGACCATCTGCTGCCCGTTCCAGCCAGCAGGGTGGTTCACAGGGTCAGCAGCCCAGGTGTACCTCTGACATGGGGCAGGATCTCCAGCCTGGAGTCTGAGGTTTGAGGCCTCATTTCCATGTGCCATTTTCACACAGCCGTTTGCAGTGCCAAGCTCTGTCACTGAACTCAGAGCAACCAGTTTAAAGACTCTGCCTTTGATTCTTGCAAAAAATAAACACACACATACACCTAGACACTCACTTTGCGCTTTCTTTTATTCATGTAAGTGCAATAATGCCAAGAGGGTAGAATGTGAGGTGAGGAGGTATGTCAGGTAATTAATGGACAATTAGTTTCATGGATTTGTGAGAAAAACGGAGCAGTTTGGTGTGGAATGGTTTGTTTATGGGGTGGGACTGGGGAGGTTCAGGTAGATAAAATATATAAGATGTTGTTGTTCCTGTTATTTTGAGGTAAATTTGGTATCGCTCCATGTAATCCTCTATAATACTGAATTTTGTATACACACAAAACAATGTCATTTTTTAAGTGCAGGACTTGATGACTTTGGGTATTTCAGGTGTTCTCTCTAGCCCGTTCTCTCTCTCTCTGAATCTCTCTGTCTTTCTCTCTCTCTCTCTCACACACACACACACACACACACACACTCTCTCTCTCACACACACACTCTCTCTCTCACACACACACTCTC
>JBBPCY010000109.1:38231574-38245170 GCA_037974405.1 Brachyalestes nurse | reverse complement strand
GTGAAAAGTACGGTTTTGTCTTTCAAATGTAGTGAAGTGAAAGTTATAAATATCCAAAAAAAAAGACTACTAAAAGAGTACAGTACTCAAGTAAATGTACTTAGTTACTGTCCGCCTCTGAACATTAATAATAGCTTCACTGGAACTATGGAGCCAAGCCAAAACCAAGATCAAAAAAGCTCACAGAACAAAGATGATGTAAAGCCTAGAATAAACTACAATCCATTTTGGCATTTGAAAACATTTAGGCAGGTAGTGCTTATAATATCCAGAGTTAATATTAAGAGATTTTTCTATGTTATACTATCCCCGCAGGGAAATTAAAGTTTTGATAATTCTTTTTTTTCTGCAATGTCAGTTTCTTGACTTCCATTTAGGGCTTTAACATGCATTACCTTCAGTGTTGTGTTTACAGGCCTGGAGATAAGCGCTTATCTTCTGATAATGCACACATTGTTGTACATTATGGCTTAGTTACAGATATATCTGTTGTAACTAATTGGATTTAGCATTGCAAATTGCTTTCCAGCTGTCAGCATTCAGCAATTCTTTGCTTCTGTTCTACTTTAGATTTAGGCTAGCATTAACAGTATATGTGCTTGTGGATCAAGGTGTCACCTAACCAAGCCAAGATCTCCCTACTCAGCAAGAGAAGAGAAAAGGATCCTAGATCTGCTGTTATAAATTTAGCTTGGTTGCCATTCTCTCTATGTGCATTTTCTTCACAAACTGAGTGTGACTAACTCATCAGCACATACTGATAGATCTGGTTAAAAAATAGCCACAGAAACTGTATGTAGGCTAATTTGGCTAGTCCTAGTCTGTGCAGAAAAGGTGTTTGTTTGTTTGTTTGTATTTTATTTTTTACCAGACATGTGGGGCTACAAGTACTGAGTTTCATGTGGATTGTGAAGTCTAGGTAAATGAAATTATTGACTGAAATCATTGAGGAAAAAGGTAGGAATAAAACATCTGACAAATGCACTATGACACTATTTGACAATACTGTTTGACAGTTTTGTATATAATTCGTCATGATATGTCAGAATTATAACGATAGACATCCAATTAAATGATGTGACTAAAGAAACAGACCAAGACACCAACTCAAAAGACATTTCTAATGAAAAGGAAAATAGAAAGCAAGCTGCTCAAGTATTATCAAGTATGAGTGTCTTCTGTGTGTTTCACAGATGAGAGGTTAAGGCAAGGGCTGTCTGCATAAACCCGCCACTGTTTATCGCCTCTCTTTTTGTCCTTCCAAGGTGACAGCCCCAGCAGTTGGCCTTGGCTCATAACATGGCAGCAAATTAACAACCCCCAGGTTGCCATGCCATAGGCCCCTAGTAAGAGTGAGGCCACACTTTAGTGGGTTGCCAATGAGCACTTGGAAACAATTGCCTTTCTAATTAAGAAGAGCCTGAACCACCCACCAAGTTTGAAATAAAGGCTGCTTTTAAAATTAGCAAACCCATTCTTCAAAAGAACTGAAGAAAACTTGCACAACATGCTCGGAACTTAAAGACCCAACAGTTACAATATCAGTTGCAATGCATACGGCTTGCCGAATATATGGGATATATCTTTAAAAAAAGACTAATTTAAGCAGATGTTTCTTAGATGACACAAAGAATAACTATGGAGTACAACATTGAATAAAAAAGAATAAGCACCACTAAAGAGAAAGAAAGAGAGAGATAAAAATAAAGAATATAATCTACCTGTGCTGAGGACAGGGTCTTGGAGAAGGATTTCCCATAGGAAATCATTTTGGAGGCGTTATCTATTAGAGTAGCCAGTCCAGCCTATTGTAGAAATTATCCATCACTAGGGCATGGTGTCTATGTCCTTGGCCAGAACAAATTAGACTTGGGTATCTCTGTCTTTCTCTTTCTCTCTCTCTCTCTCTCTCTCTCTCTCTCCCTTTCTCTTTCTCTCACACATACACACACACACACATACACACAAACTATATGTACCACACTTTGTTAATCCAAGAGAGAGCCAAAATCAATTAAATGTAATTCTACCTGCATTTAAAACCAATAATTTTACACAGGCCCCGTACTCAAAAAAGTGCTGCTACCAACCAATTCCTATAACTGTCGTATACAGTTGTTTGTAACTAAATTCATAACACATTTGATTTCTAGACCAGGCTGTAGTTCAGAGTGAAACAGGGACCTTCTCTGAGCTTGCTGAGTATTTCACTCGATGATAGGTGGGGGTGGTGGGAGTAGGTGGTGAAATATAATGTTATGGGTTTATATTATTCCTCCCCACTTGCTGGTACATGATGTTGTAACCAAAAAGACACTTTGGAGACTTGCACAAGTCATTACAATTCTTTTAATATGAGTTTATGACCAGGGACATGAACTAAAAAATAGTTTTAAAAAAATGTTTATTTTCAGGTGGACTTGCACAGGTTGCAATAAGTATGTCATCAAAGATTGCTTTGAATTACTGTAATTACACCACAGACCACATTTTAAACAGATACAAAATCATTTTAAAAAGTCACTGAAAGGATCACGAGAGCAAAGGAGCATTGCAAAAAACAAGTTCCAACACGGCCTTATCTGTCTGTGCATCATAAACTACAGCAGGCACTCCTGATAGAGTTATCTATCTGTGGTGTGATGGAGCAGCTAACCGACCACCGGAAGACAAGCCCAATTCTTTTCAGGAGAATTTAAGAGAGATAAGACAAGCAGCTCTGACAACTCGGTAATTCCTCATCGGCACAAGAGCTAAAAGTATCATAAATGAGTTCTCGCCCTAAGCAGTGGCTTAACTGCAGTTTGAAAAGCACAGTAAAGCCATATAGGTGTTATACAGTCTGTTACTGCACTGTCTCAGCAGTCCATTACTAATGTGTTTACATTCATGACACTGAAACTGGATTTAGTCCACTGCAGTACCTGTATAGACTGACTCTGTTTACCCCCCTACAATAGATAAAGTGATTTAGATCAAAATGGTACACCCTCTACATGGAAACAATTTACTCTTAATTACTAAAAAAGAGTGTCTGAGTGAAGTCGCTTTCTTTGAAAATAACCTTGGTGGACCTGTTTAAAAGATGAATGACTTAAAGAGGTGGACAAGAACATTCCCTTTAAATGCTTTGCTACTTTAACCCACCAGCAGCAAGAAGGGAAATGCATGTTACATCTTCATGGCATGTCAAAGATAAGTTTGTCCTTGGGTAATTGGTTTAATGTTTATGTTGCGTTACATCAGGGTTAATGTGGTTTTTTTGTCTGGGGTTAATAGAAATGTGTGAGGCATGGAATTCTCCAGCTCTATCAGTGCTGCTCCATTTGTTTTGTACTGGTTAGATCTCTATTTCTGTTTTAATTACCGCACACTTTACACTTGCTCTTTGTGTTCGCTGGGACTGCGCACTGCTCCATTCATCTTGGCTGGCTATTGATAGCCTGCCTTTGATTACTGTTCAAGAGTTGGGGTGGAAAAAAGGCACATAGCACACGGCTGAAACACGTACTAACATTGAATTCAGTGAATATTAAGTAGTTAGTTCGCCTGCTAATTAGGTAAATAACCGGTAACCTGCTCAGAATATTTGTTAAATGTCACTTTACATGGAAATATTGTTTACTGTCATTTTTTGGTATTAGCAGTACTACCCTTGCTATATTTCAGTTGTCTGTGCATACAAAAATCTATTTGTGTCTGTTCAAGTACACTTACTTCAATTATGTTTCTGCATGAGCAATTGTTTGATTCATTCCCCATTAAAAATTAAATAGGGCAATTACACAGCAACATTGAACGCCCTGTAATTCTCTCTAATCAAATTCCATTCCCAATTTACTCCGCCAGCAGTACACAGCTGTCGGTAGGAAGAAAAAGCTATTTCAGGAGCATTTTGTTTTTGGAAGTTTACTTACAGTACACACCCTGAACTGTGTTATTTAATATATGTAAAGAAACAAAAAAGAACCTGGAAAACCTTCTATGCCAAGAGGTCCTCAGCAGCATGTATTTTTACATCCACCAACTACAAAAATGCACCAGATTCTGGGTGTTACCTCGACCCAACAGATGTACCAACTCAATTTCAGAGAATTTCCCCTCACTGCTCTGTTTAACCAGCCCCTCACTCTAAACGATATGGACTCCAAGAACAATTTGGATCTGGTCATGCTCCACAAATCTGACCCATTTCTCTGCTGCTGTAAAACCCTTAGGACAAGAAGGGCAATGGAAGGACCCCTGAGATCTGTGCAACTGTGCCCTGTTGATCAATGGCTGAGCTAGAATCCCGACATCTGTGGTTTGAAACCTCTATTACGCATTAAAGGTCATTCTTTCTTCATTATGATTTGTCTTAGGCTAATGTGTTCTCATTTACCCAGATCCTGATAGCCTCCCTATGCTCACAGTGAACACCATGACCATGTCAGTGTCCAGTCTTGAATACAAGCAGGGGTCCACACGGGCAGCCTGAGGGAGGGCCTATTTAATAGTGCTCAGATTCGTCTCCTCTGCCCAGAAATGCACAAAAGACTATTACCAGTGTTTCCTCAGGACACTATGATAGCATTGTGTTAATGATGCGCTTGCCCTGTTGAAACAAGGGCTGAGATAATACTTCAGGGAAACACAGAGGAGCTCAACAAGTGATATACACTATAACATACAATCTATAGTGGATTTTTCATCCAAGTTCTTTCCTCACAAAAACTTTTGGAATGCGATCTAATGGGCCATTTGTTGAACAGAGATTAAACCGACTCGTGGATTAAATTTTCCCCCTTGCGGATTTGCCTTTAGAAATCCTTGTTAACCAAGAATACAGCTTAATCTGTGTCAGAAGTTCTTTCTGCTTTATGGCACCACAATTCGAGCAAGAATGAATGACATTCTTTTTCTTGACAGGACATTTTGACTGGATGTCATTTAAAGCTCCCTGATACTGTATATCTGTCATGCCTGACGTGTACATCTAGTACTGGAGTTAATCAAACTGCAGACAAACTGCATAGGTCAACACTAGTTTAGGTGCCCCAAGAGAATGCCAGAATCAGGGTGCATTCCAAAGAGTCATGGTAGATTTTTCATTATTGTGATAAAGTGCTACTCCCTAGTAGCCCAAGCCCTTGCCAAACCTAATACACAGTATAATAGACTGTGCAGGTTAAGACCCATTCGCTCCTGCCATGCGGATATTTATCAGAGAGGAAAATTGCACCACCCCAACACAATGTTAAATTGCTTTTGTGGCAAGTGGGTATTCCCAAAGTGGGCCAGGATAATACTTATCTAGAGATCAGTGGCACAGGGCCTGGCTGGAACACCAAGGTCAGTGCGAAGAGTGTGTACACGAGAAACTGAGAAAATAACTTAATTCCTCTTCACAATTACACAGTGAACCAATAATGTTCAAGAGAATGAGTTTTAATTTTGTTTTGTACAGCCAATGTCTCAGCAAATCGAGATCGAGCCATTTGACGTCTGAATCCTCATTAACCACATTAAAATACACTTAATCAGAATCCACAAAGAGCCTTGTATTAATAGAATAACGATTATAATTTGTGTATGATATGATATGCGTAGTTTATTAAATAGCTTTCAGAAACTGGACGAGGACGAGACAAATGTACTCTCTCACATAGACTGTAAAATTATCTTTAATTGTTGTGGAGGTACAAAAATGACCCAACATGATTTAAAATTCATTTATTCAATCACTTAGTGAAATAATGAGCCATTATACTGAGGATGGAACAACTCGATTCATAAGACTGTGGCATAAATAGAAAGATTAGCATTGTTTCTCATATCATTTTATGTTAAAAGTACATGATTAGCACATGTTAGTATGTTAATGACTGATAAGGGACTAAATAACATTAAGCTATCAGCTACATTATGTCAGAGATACACATGTCCTGAACTTGTCATGAAACAGCAGGAAACTTACTGGAATAGATTCAGCAATTGTTGCTTCTTGTTGAGATTTTTGGGCACAACAGGTTCAAAATACCTTTTATTATTTGCTTCATGCCATATTTGTGTGTTATAAAACACAAGGCTGGCCAACTTAGAATTTTCCAGATCAGTTTTATTGTCTCACAGATGCTTAGGGCAGGGATACCTAAGCTGAACTTATTCTCACAACTCACGACTCATCTCTCACATGCCGAAGGCCTGTTTGGGTCCTGACCCATGATTTAAGAAAGCCTGTCCTGGAGTTTTGAGCGCAAAACAAAGGGACGAGCACTGAATTCTCAATCATTTTTAGGCACCTGCTATTTACACAAAGCGGAAGGAGACTAACCTTGAGGATATAGCAGTATGGAGGGGTCAACTTATGATGTGGATTCATGAAAAAAAAAGTTACATATAAAAAAAATCAAATGTGTCATTAACTCTTCACTGTCACGTTCTGCTGTGCTCGGAGAGTGAGACAAAGCGCAAACGCAGGTTCCATTGATGGTTCTTTATTATAAACACACAGACTCTACACATACAAAAGGAAAAAGGCACAAGGGCCTATCTAAAGCACACTAAACAGAAAACATACAAGGACAGTCTAGCGTGAGGGTTGACCAGCAACTGAATACAAAACTATTGGAACTTACTTAACAGATGAGGACAGACACCAATCACCTAACACAATCATTTAACTGAAACACAGGACAGCGGACAGAGTGACCCAAGACACAAACATTCATCTATTCAAAATAAGAGTCCCATATATTAATCCCCAAAACAATTGCGGCGTCTTCCGGCCACTGGCCGAGACATAACATTCACAATAGGAGTTAAACATGCTGTTTTTGTTACTGTGCTTCTAAGATTGAAAAATGTAAATTACTCTGTTTTGACTGGTTAACCTATATTACTGCATTACAGAATTTGAAACAGAGCTACTGTATTGCTAATATAACTGAAGAGTGAATATATAGATACGTATACATGCATTTTCATATCTCTAAAACAATACATTAAAGCAACTGTTAAACATATTCATAACAACCCTTTTATTTGAAAAACTGCACTTTGCAAAAATGATTCTGCACCAAAAAAGGTTCTTTTACTTGTACAACAGCTGATTGAAGTGCTGAATAAAACCTTTACTTAAGGTTTATTTACAGTTTACATTATAATGGTTTGCCATCATAAACTCATTTAATCAGCTAAAGAACAATTTCCACATTCTTATATGTTTCTTCGGGTCTTAATAGAACCACAACCTTTGAAGATCCATTTTAGGATGTGGAGACATTCGGATGCCAGTGATATGAGTCCTTTGGTTAATGTCTAATGCCTCTACGACTGGGGTTTTCTGCTCCTGACACACCTGCATATTTTCATGAGATTTCAACTGTTATTTAAAGTACTGTTTACAACAATTTACATAGTGTGTGTGCAGGCAGGAGTCCTCCAGGACCAGGGTTGAGAACCTGCTCTATGTTATATAATGAGTTGTGTGTTTTAGAAGCCTTGTTGCTGCAAGACTACCGATACCACTGAAGTGTTTTGGCACTCAGTCTTGTATTCAGACACATACACACAACACACACAAACACACACACACAAACACACACACACACTTACACTTTTCTGCCATTCAGTGTCCTCTGAGAGCATTCTAGCAGATTATTGATACGGGGGGAAAGGGGGGGTCCTTTTTTAATGAAATAGGAGTGTTTGATGTGTCTGCCTTGCGTCAGTATTAATGTTGGGCGGAGGGTGATGGGTGTGGGGACGTGAGTTTGCCACGCTGGGACTAATTAAAGGTGACAACATCAGGCTGCAATCAATTCTTAAATTTGACATGATAGGACAGGAGACTAGACAATAGAGACGTCATGAATGACAGGAGACGGACAAGTGTTGAGACACCCTGCAGGAACAACCTCCGGGTCCACCTGAAGGAGATTTCAAAGAAGGAGATTAAAGAGAATGAATGACTAATTGAGCGTCTGTGTAGATGTAGTACAGTGCATGGAGACACCTCTAGTCATACAGTTGTCATAGTGAATCTACAGTTATGAGGCAGTTTTATTTTGATTTTTCCATTGGGAGAGTGAGGTTCAATTCCTACCTTGAGCAACACACTAAACCACACTAATAAGAGACCTTGGACAAGACTCCTAACCTTACATTCAGCTACATGTGATACGCAAAAACTGTACATTTTCTTTGGATAAATGTGTCTGCCAAATGATGTAACTTAAACTGGCACCAGCATTACCTAATGGGACTCAAGTGTGTCCCTTTATATTTGTCTTGGGTGCCATTTGCAGATGAAATCAGCATCAGTGTGGTGAATTCTTCCCTTTTCCAGGAAAGGCTAAAAGCATTATAACATCACCAATAAGAGCAACAACAAAAAATAAGTAGGAAGATAATCATGCTTTTAGCATTTTGCTCGCCTTCACAGAAGAAAGGTTTCTCCTGTGTTTACAGTTTGTTTATTTATGGGTGTGTGATGCACTGGTCCAGTTTTCTGTTTATCAGCAATCAACTTTCTTAAGATAATTCTAAAAGATTTCAGAAAATGGTCATATTAAAAAGAATTTGGATTATTTTCCATACTTAAAACAGATGTGGACCTTAGGGGAGAAAAATAAAATGAGAATGTATTTAAAGTAAAGTATGAGCAATAGGTCATGAAAAAACTATTAGCACTGAACCTTGTTTTCAGCAATGTCTAAGCTCAAGAATCTTCTTAGACTCTAGACTCTGTACATTAGCTTAAGGGTATGTTTCCCAAGTATGTATGTTGCTCTGGATCAGAGCATCTACTAAATGGTGCATCAAGGAGAGTGAAGAATATTCTTTTAACTCACAGTGATGTGAGCAATTAGTGTAATCAATACAGTTCTACCCTTGTAAAAGCTTTACACATCAGCCATCACAACTAAGTCCTATTGTGTGTGTCAGGTGCCATCTCTGTGACATGATGCCATCACTCAGCAACAGGACACTTTGTATTCTGAAGGAGCTGCACTTGCTGTCTGACCCCCCACTGCCTTACACATCAGTCCAGCGTCTCTGACTTAATTCAGCCCTACCGCGTCTGCAAACTGGGACTCTACCAGATGGAGGCCCAAAGGGGGACTTTCCGAAAGCGTATTGCCTAATTTGCTCAACTTTGTTCCCTGGACATTTTATGACATGTCATTAAAACAGATGAGCTGTCTGGGGGGAGTCTGATAGCAAACTGAATTAAAAGTGTTCAGAAAAAGGTTCTAACAGCAGTAAGTAGAGCACAACATTACCCAGGCGGTGCATACAGTGTCAGTGTTACAAACACACAGGTTCACGATAAAGTTACTGCAGTCTGTTTGAAAGGAGCTAGACTGAGAAGCTGAGGAGCTATGCTGTAAATAAAATGTTTTTTTAAACGTCTGTAAAAGCTATTGTTACTCTTTTTTGAGGTTTTGCAATGCACTTTCACAGCCAGTTTTAAAGTCCCAGGTTTTGTGGTGTCACAAAAAAATATATATATTCATGTACGTATTTATGTGTGTATGTACTCATATATGTTTGCATATAAATATATATAAAATGACCCTCCCTCCTTTTAAAAGTGTGTTGCTTTTTTTAACTGTAAAACTGTGTTCAAGGGAACACTGCTGTTAAAAAGCACCTTATCTGTTTAAAGTGTTTTTGACTGATTTTTTAATTTTGCATATGACGATGCCATTAATCGTAGAAAACCATGCGATTAATCGTGATAAAAAAATGTCATCATTGCCTAGCATAAATATATATATTTATACAAACACACACACACACAAATATGAGTATATGCACACATAAATACATACATGTACATGTACAACTATTTATATATGGATGTATTTATATATATATGTTGTGGCTCATTCCGCCCACAGCAGTTTAGCTCAAGTTATTCATGTTGAAGGTGTGAGGAGTGTTTCAGCCGAGACTGTTAGAAATAAGATACAAACAAAATGTTCATAATGGGCCTTAAATGTGCCACAGTGTTTACCTGAGCTCTTCTTCTATTTTAGAAGAAAAATGACTGTAACATCAAATAAATAACAGTGTTAAGGAAGAAAGGGTTTGCTTTCTAAAAATAACCCCATGCCTTCTTGATTTTAAACACTGCATGTTATACAGTTAAGCGTTCTCAAATATAGCCTCAGATCAACTCAAGTTTTGCAGAAAGGTGTTTTTACAAGATTTGGGTTCACAGTGTATTAGCTATGTAGGATGTTTGCAAGGGATATGTTGCCACTCATGTTGTCTTTCAAGGACAATGCACTCGTTTTATTTATTGTGCTGCTATATATATCACATGAGGGACACAAGGGACAAGTGTTTTACTTCAAGAGTAATTTTTCATGGTTTTTAGCTAATATTCTTTAAATCAGAGCAATCTCTTACAGAACGGACTGACTTAACATTTCACCTTGGTTTCCCCTCCAAGATCAAGGTTGTCTGGATCTGAGAGAAAAAGCAAGGATAGAGTCATCTGTTTTAATCTTGAGCGTGCTCCATTATCATTGACCTCCAAGGATTCTTACAGGAGCTGAATAGATAAAAGATGGGATCGTGAAAAAAAAAATGATGACCATATGATGCCTTTACAGCACCTTCAGCGAATAGACGCATCGCCGTTCACTCAAAATCAATAATATTCCTTGTTACCATTCAGGTTACAATGAAAGCTCCTATGTGTTTGATTTCAAAATCAATAAAATACACATCCAGTATGGGTGAGGCAAGAAATATACTGCTTATTATGTTGGGTAGATTGAGTTTACATACATTAGGCCTTCAATGCCCCCTGCCTCACTCACATACATACATTTCACTTTAGATTGTTAGGCACACATAGGCATATGTCTGGCTAAAAAAGAACAAAAGTTAAAAATTAAAGTAATACAATTAACTCTAATTAAACCTAATAAACAAGAAAGATCTCAGCAAGGTCTTCGCAAGGTTTGAGAATATATTTTTGAGTAATGAGGTTTAATAAGAGAGGGAAAACCTTTAAAAAAAAAGGTCCCCAGACTGTACACGCACATGTCGAACAGTCTGGCATGTTAGGCTATATATGAACACATTCACATGTTGGTGTGGAAATCAGAAAGCGGTAGAGGTGTGGATAGTTGAAAATAATCTGCGCTCCAGGCAGAAGGGCCTGCTGATTGTGAGTGAGTGAGTCAACGGAGCAGTGGTGGGCAGGCAGGTCGCTCGCACCTCTAATAAGGACAGCTGACAAGCTGATAATCACTGCCCCAAATTAAGCTGCTTCCAGCTTTTGGCCTGCAGGGGTTCTGCACCAGCCATGTTCAGCAGTCTGACAAGCAAATTACAAATGATGTTCCTTTTGGCCCTCATGGGTGGATTAAACACTGCATTTTATTTTAGTGATTGGTTTCCAAGTCTCCTCATCACGTATGTTTTTCCCTCCTGTTCTATGAAGAGCGGGTCTGGAACGGTGTACCACATGATATCAAACCCTGACGTTGTTTAGAAGAGAGCAGTACCGAAGAAATAAAACCGCAAGGGTTCAGCAGAGATGAAAATAGATGAAAACCCGAAGTTTTCGCCACTGGGCTGGCATATGACCTCATCAGCCCAGAGGAACATCTGAGAAGAAGGTAAAATAATTCCTCAAAGGGAAAAAAAAATGCAATGGCACAGAGGGAGGGAAAGGGGAAAGGAGGGGGAGTGGTGTCTCAGTCGAGCCTTTGCCAAGTGCTGGTCCCGGCCTGGACGCCTGTCTGGCAGATGGGACACAGCATTTGGGTGCCATGTGAAAGATGGCTTGCCAAATGCCGCGCCTCTCCTCTTACGCGCGGCCCTGCTGCTGACAGATTGAAAGCAAATAGGTGGGCGCAATAAACATAGCCACCTGAGAAAGTAGGAGTGAGCCGAACTGCCCTGAGCTGGCCGTGTCTGCTGGCTATGTCACAGACCCAAATTAAAAGACCAATTAAAGTCACATTAGAACACAATCAGACAACACCTGCAGATCACAGGCACGTAAAGGACTTGTACAACTAAAGAGAACAAACTATAAACAGTTTGGTTACATGTTTCCACTGTTTTAGGAGAAACCATGATGTGAAAAGCCACAAGGTCTAAAGTAATTCTCAAATGGTCGTGATTCAGTCACAAAATTACTTATACCTAGTCCTCCCTCAGGCTTTGGGTAAAGAAGACAAGCTAACAGCAATGTCTCTGATTACTGATTACCTGTAGTAATCACTAATGTAATCTGTAACCTAACCAAAATAATAGCTTTGTCCTCAGTTTGAAAATACAGTGTTTGTTTGATTTGGGTTCTCATGCCCTTTTGTTTGCGGTGCTTGAGAAAATAAAGAACATGAAAGACAGCCAAGGCTCTTGGTGCTCTTATGCACGCCCTGAGGTCACGGAGTGGGGACACAGACGTGACACCGATGTTGGACAAGAAGGTCTGGCTCACAATCTCTGTTCCAGTTCATCCCAAAGGTGTTCCACACCAAACTCATCCAGCCATGTCTTTATGCACTGGGACACAGTCATGCTGGAATAGAAAAGGGTCTTCCCCAAACTCTATCTACAAAGTTGTAAGCATGGCGCTGTCCAAAATGTCTTGGTCTGCTAAAGCATTAAGATTGTTCTTCCCTGGAAGTAAGGGGCCTCACACAAACCCTGAAAAAAGGGTGTGTACTTTTGTCCGTATATTGTATGTCTGCAAGGACCCCTCAGATGTTGCTATAAATGTATTGAAAAACAAATCGGAATAATTCAGATTTTCAACATTTTGATTTTTCTTTCTGTAGCTTTGGAACATGATATGTTGAAAGCTGTGCAAGTGCTGACAGATATTTGAATGATTTTACTCCTGAAAAATGTAAACAAACTGAAATACCAGATGTGGGTGATTACAGCTACTCACATGAAGCAATTATTTTTCAGCTGGCTAAAATCCCAAGAGTGAAAATATAAAACCCAAGTGATATAATGCTATTTTCCATGTGCTGTCAGTAACCAACTGGTGGCACACAGATAACAGCATATTATTATTTATTATAACTTGAAAACTGATACGTATGACTAGTGGGGGTTATTTGTGTCAGTGTCTATCGGCTTGGAAAACATTTCTAAAGACAAAAGCAGATTTTTAATTTATGTCCTGCCGCTCTCTGATAAAACAGAACCGGTTGAACTTTAAATGCAGTGTTTTTACATGTGGTCAACTTTAGAACGTGAAGGTTATATTTTATAGAGAAATGGTCCACATTGTAACATGTGCAGGCTTTCTGCAGGGTGCCACACATATACCTAAAACACCTCTGTCTGGGGGAGGTAGTCACAGCAGCAGTGTAACCAGATTGAACTTCTTTCTCTGCATTAACCCATTCACCAAGTGGCCAGCCACCAAGGGTTGGCACCCGAGGAGCAGTGTGTGGGGACGGTACCTTGCTCACGGCTACCACAGTGGTGCCACTAGCAGTCCTGGGATTTGAGCCCCACAACCTTCTGATCGCATGGGCAACTCCCTAACCACCAGTGTTGGGCAAGTTACTTCAAAACTGTAATGCATTATTTATTACTTGTTACTGTCATTTCAAAGTAATTCGT
>JBBPCY010000109.1:38200703-38223430 GCA_037974405.1 Brachyalestes nurse | reverse complement strand
AGATAGAGAGAGACAGTGAGGGAGGGAGAGAGAGAGACAGTGAGGGAGGGAGAGAGAGAGACAGTGAGAGAGAGACAGTGAGAGAGAGAGAGAGAGAGAGACAGTGAGGGAGGGAGAGAGAGAGACAGTGAGGGAGGGAGAGAGAGAGACAGTGAGGGAGAAAGAGAGACAGAGACAGAGAGAGACAGTGAGGGAGAGGGTATAATAGATAGAGACGGACAGAGAGGAGAGACAGAGAGAGACAAAGAGAGAGACAGACAGAGAGAGAGACAGTGAGGGAGAGGGAATAAGAGAGAGAGACAGACAGAGAAGAGAGACAAAGAGTGAGAAAGAGAGAGAGAGAGAGAGAGGACGAGCAAGGAGAAGCACAGGACAACAAACAACTCCCCCTCGCTGCTCTCACACAGGCTTCCAAGAAAACATCAGTCATTCATTATGGATAAAAGAGTTAGGGCCCCTGTGCAGCTGCCTCCCTGCACACATGACATGTCTGTGGACTGTAAGTGCAGTCTGAATGCATTAAAGCCTTTCTTTGACTGGTGTTTCCCTCAGATTCCCATTTTATAGTAGCTGAGAAAGGTTAGATCACAAAACACCCAGCAGATTCTCCGTTTTGTAGTTTTTCACAGTTAGAGCTGGGTGAGCCAAAACCAAATAGTGTCATAGATATTAAAGCAAAATACCTCAATGATGATAAATGAGAATTAATAATAAAAGGTAAACAATTACTGAATCATAACATTGTTGGCAGATAATTGCTTTATTAAATTGATCAGCATTGAACAAATTACATCTTTCTAATTTTAATCTGTTTTACTTGTTTGGAGTTACTATGCTTAAATTTCTGCATTTTATTATTTTTTAAGTGGGTTTGTAATCCTAAATGTTACATTTCACTGTAACACTAATCCAAATGGTGTTAGTCCCAGTATATGCTTTGTTGGGGGCAGCTGGTTTCCTGGCCCCTGCGATTAGAAGGCTGTGGGTTCGAAGCACAGGACTGCTTGTGACACCACTGAGGTACCCTTACCCACACACTGCTCCTCGAGAGCCCCTTGTTGGTGGCCACCGCTGCTTCAATTGGTGAATGGGTTAAACTGGTTAAATGGGTTTAATGGGTTAAATTGGTAAAAATGGGTTTAATGGGTTAAACTGGTTAGATGTGTTAAATGGGTTAAATGGGCTAAATGGGTTAAATGCAAAGAAAGAATTCCACACTGTTCACACTGTGTGCGGTGGTGTGTTCACGTGTGATTAGAAGGGGTTGCTTTACTTTATAAATCTTGATGTGCTAGCATTGGTAGATACGTATAAATATCAGATTTTAGCATTAGCCTCCAATATTGGAAATAGAAGGATAGATTAGACTAGATGAGATTGGTTATACTTTATTGCCATTGTGCAGTGTACAGGTACAAAGCCAACGAAATGTAGTTAGCATCTAACCAGAAGTGTGTAAGAGTGATTTGATATATACGGGGGAGTATAATGACTGGGACACAGTCGTGCTGGAATAGAAAAAGTTCTTCTCCAAACCGTTTCCACAAGGGAAGCATGGCGTTGTCTAAAATGTCTTGGTCTGCAGAAGCATCCGCCCTAACCCTGACAAGTGTGTCCCAATACTTTTGTCCATAAGGTGTACAAGAGCGAGAGACCTGCCAGTTTAGGATTCACTCACTTTTCTGAAGGCTGTAAAACCTGAAGGCCACTGCTCTGCCTTTCTTGTGGGGCGGGTTCCTGATGATTTTTACAGCTGGACTATCATTCTAGCAGTTGTTCTGACATGCAGACAGAATTCTTGCCTCTTTATTATTTCCTAGCTTGCCACAGGCAACAACTTGAAGTAACGAAAGCTGCTTCTTGTTTGTTGTGATCAGTTTGACTAATCCCTCCTCCACTACTGCTTCTGCTTTAGGGGTGTTACAGTTCACAAAATTCAGAATTCATTGGTGTCATGGGAAGCATTTTCAATAATGTAGAAATAAGGCGTGACTGAAAATGTGTCGCTAATAAGTTACTGTCCCCATTTACAGTTCACTGGAGTGTTCAGTGCCATAAAAGCAAAGTATTTGTAACCAGGTTTTCAGTAACAATAGAATGCATTGTGTTTTTGCATTCCTGTTTTACTCAAAGTGCCTGGAGCGCTTCACGGAAATGACATCGGTGCAGGGGGCATAAAACGTGACGCACCCAGAGTGTAAGAAACACTATTTTCAAACAGGACTTGTATTGAAGCCACCAACCGCATTGTGTTTACAACGATAACGCCGGTAAGGCGGCTGAAACGTTGACATTACTGAAAACCGTTATCACCCCGCTCTAGTGCTGAAGCTCTACCCTGCCATCACACGAACGGGGCCTTTGGGAGTTATATATAGATGAGAGGAAAGAAAAGGCGAAGCTGAAGACGGGAGGCGTGTGGGTGTGATGAGCTCTTAGCCAGGGTCGATTAAGAGAAGGCGAAGTTAACTGAGAAAATGGCGAAGAATTTAAAAGCGGTCTTTGTTGAATATTGTATTCGCGTTGTAATATTAATCCTCTCGCGTGTACCTGGGTGTCGCATCAGGTTCGGATGGAGAGAGAGAGAGAGAGAGAGAGAGAGAGAGAGAAAGAGAGAGAGAGAAAAAGAGAGAGAGAGAGAGAGAGAGAGAGAGAGAGAGAGAGAGAGAGAGAGAGAGAGAGAATATATCCCAAAGTGAACTGAATTAGGTCTAGTCCAAATCATTGACATATCCTGAGAGGGGAGTTAATTTAGGAGAGCAGAGATGGACCCAAAGCCCAGGAGACACCATGTCAAGTTCACACAGAGAGAATTCTGCTGCTACACTTTATTTGATGGTCACACTCCTCATTCCAGCTGCTCAAATAAACAAAGCACTTATGGGAAAGCTCTAATTCACCAAAGGCATTCTTTCCCTCCTGTTTTGAGTGTGAGTTGACAGGTGCATTCAACATGTGCTACTTGGATCCCCAGGAAAAGAACTTCACTGTCACTCGCATTAGGATCTAGAGGGGCCCGAATCCGGCTTAATCTATCTGATGCTTAGTGAATCTGATTGATGCTGATATTGATCTTTCTCCAGTTTACCTATAAATACACCATTCATTCTTTCGTACATTTTTTGAGCCGCTTACCCTAAACAGGGGTGCTTGAGCCAATCCCAGCAGTCACAGGGCGAAAGGCAGAGAAACAGCCTGAACAGATCGCCAGTCCATCACAGGGCAGACCCACATACAAACACATTTACACACACAGTGCACCCAGGGGCAATTCTGCATCTCCAATTCACCTGATGTGCCGGTCTTTGGCCTGTGGGAGGAAACAGCTCCTGACAGAAACTCACACAGACACTCAAAGAACATGCAAACGCCAAACAGAAAGGACACTCGGCCGCCTCAGAAACCTGATAAAAGTAAAAACGGTACACTAGAACTGCTCAATAAGCAGGGATTTCAGTAAACTGTGAAACGAACAGGACACCAAGTGGGAAGAACAATTGGGATGTAAAAATACAACTGAACTATATCTGAACTATATGTGTCAACAGAAGAACCTCTCAGAATTGTAAACTATTCCCTTCCACTTATTTTAGTTAGTCCTAAATGCAATGGTTTGCATGTATTATGTGTATATTTATATTGTTTGAGGGTAAGGTAATATTTAAGGTGATAAATGATTTAATCAGGGATAGTATGGTGTTACACTTAGGGAGAACCAGGTGTAGGTGTAAATGGTTCAGCATCTGTAAATCGAATGGCCCCAATGCAAAACTCCTCATGAGATGAGTTCAAATAAATTTTACAGAAGTAAAATAACAAACCAGAACAATCACTCTCTCCTTCTCTCTCTGTCTATCTGTCTCCCTCCCTCTCATAACAAATACACTTTCTGTTTGGCTCAGGAACATGTTTGTATGGTTGTATGTTTTTGCAGAAGTCAGTATTCATTCATTCATTCATTCACTCATTTTCTGTAAATCAGTTTTTCATGGGGCAATTTTTTGGTCTTCAAGTTGTTAAGTGGCTCCATACAGGCAACACAAAAGTTTCTGTCATCTGAGGTCTCAGAATCCTCTGTGTTGGTTTTGAACATTTTTCTGGCTGGCTTTCTTTCCTTTTTCTTTTGCTACTCTTTATTATTTCCTCTGTCTCACAATTTTGCTTCCTGCTTTCAGATTTTTTAAACACTGGCAGACACACCTCTGTTAGCCTTTCTCTAACACTGCCTAAGGATGTAAAATGATTAAAATCGAAAGAGTCCATAGTTGTTTGTAATGTGGTGTCTGTAACACTTTTTAATGTGTTACAACTCACTCCACTCCTGTTAACCATGTATACCTGTATTAGAATATTGCTTTGAAATTAGAAAATTGCATCCCATTTTTCCTGAGAAATTACAGTATAATGTAATATATAGGCAGCTGGTGGCGTAGTGGTTAGGGCATTGGCCCTGCAATCAGAAGGCTGTGGGTTTGAATCCCAACTGCTAGTGTCACCACTATGAGGGTTAATAAATAAATATGATTCACATGATTTTATCTGCAAATTTACACCCTCAAGGGCATCAGTTTTGAGAAAAAAAGTGCTAGGGTCTATTGATAGTTTTTTGTCAATGGGGGACAAAACTGAACTGAAAA
Organism: Brachyalestes nurse; assembly: GCA_037974405.1. Lineage (NCBI taxonomy): Eukaryota > Metazoa > Chordata > Actinopteri > Characiformes > Alestidae > Brachyalestes > Brachyalestes nurse. The sequence continues at coordinate 38,218,793 of JBBPCY010000109.1, read as the reverse complement.
TTGATTGGTAGCAAATTACACAGTGACAATCTGGGAGTGCAAATTATATTCTAAGAATCCCACAGTATCTTGCTTGTTTAACACATTGCCTGCAGTCTACAGGTGATGATAATCAAATGTCGTACAACACAACAACTTTTTTAGACATGGGTCACCAACAACTGTCAGCAAGTCAAGAGAAAAATAGCAGACAATGATTTGCACTCAAACACAGACCCACACAATGTTGTACCAGAACCAAAGACACTAACAACATGCCAAAGAGGCATAGTTGCCTGTTTCATTCCATTGCCTGACAAAAAATGGCTTGTTAAATATCCAACACTTGTACAGTGATATTAAGTGGGGGGGTTTTGGTAAATGAGGTAAATGAGGTAAGTAAAAATGTATACAAAAACCTTTGACTGGTAGTGTGTGTGTGTGTGTGTGTATGTATATATACACACACACACACACTCAAACACACACTATCTGATATGATGGAATTCATCTTTACATGCCTTCCTTTCTAACTCACCTTTGCTCGGTGCTGCCTGGCCACTATCATCTTGATCTCCTCCTGCTTCCTTAACACAAACAGCACACATATATAAACCTCACCATCACCCGTACTGTCCTCAGGACAATTATGGAAAAAACTATGTATGAGATATGTACATTTCATCTTACTGTCAGATATCTCTTTTTCTCTTGCTCATGTTGATTCTGTGAATGAAATCTAATCTGAGTTCAATAAAGTAGTCATATATTTTAACTACTGCAATTACTCAGCCTTCAGCGCACATGAATTTTAATATTGTTCAATTACCCATCCAGGTAAACTCCTGAATTCCTGAGTGAGAACAAAGGAGTGCTTATTATAAAAGCTAATATAAAAAAGACTGACTAAACCACCACACCCCAGAAAACACTATTAAATAATAATTTCCATACTGATTTTAAAACATATTGCTACAACAACTTTTCTTCCATTGTCTCATTCCTTAGGACTGAACATCAGAGTTAACGTTGAATGATAAGACAGCTTGAAGACTGTGGCGTAGTGGGGCTGTGCCTCATACACTGGGGGTTTGAATCCGGGTCCTGGCCTTGTGTGTGTAGAGTTTGCATGTTCTCCTTGTGGTGGCATGTGTTTCCTCCGGGATCTCTGGTTTCTCCCAGTGCCCAAAGACATGCGTGTCAGGTTTAGTGGGAATTCTAAATTGACTGTGGGTATAAGTGTGTGACCCAGGGTGAGCTCCTGCCTCATGCTCATTGACCCCAGAATAGGCTCTGGGTACCTGCGGCCCTAGTGTTACAGTGGTTACAGAAAATGAGCGAGTGAGTTTATACTGGTAATGAAATTCCAAGCCAACATTGGAAATGAAAATGCAGGCTGTCAGCTAGATAACATTTCTAAGCAAATGGTAGATTAGACAAGCTAAACTGGAAACTTGCTAATGTCAGTGTTATCCATAACCTAATTCAGTACCTCCGGATGTAAGAAAGTGTATTGAACAAGCACCTAGGCATGCCGATCACTTCTACAAACATTTGTGAAGGAATGGGTCGCTCTCAGGAGCTCAGTGAATTCCAGCGTGAAATTTCCTGGCTACTAAATAGTGGAAACAGTGGTATTATAACAAAGTGGAAGTGATTGGGAACGAAGCAACTCAGCCACAAAGTGGTGCCACATAAACTAACGGAGCGTGGTCAGTGGATGCTGAGGCGTGTAGTGCACAGAGGTCATCGAGTCTATCACTACAGACCTTAAACTTCATGTGGCCTTCAGATTACCTCCAGAACAGCGTAGAGAGCTTCATGGAATGTGTTTCCATGGCCGAGCAGCTGCATCCAAGCCATATAACACCAAATGAAATGCAAAGCGTCGGATGCAGTGGGTGTAAAGCACACCTGGACTCTAGAGCAGTGGAGGTGTTCTCTGGAGTGATGAATCATGCTTCTCCATCTGGCAATCTGATGAACGAATCTGGCAATCTGATGAACGAATGTGTTTGGCGGTTGCCAGGAGAACAGTACTTGTCTGACTGCATTGTGCCAAGTGTAAAGTTTGGTGGAGGAGGATTATGGTGTTGGGTTGTTTTTCAGGAGCTGGGCTTGGCCCCTTAGTTCCAGTGAAAGGAACTCTGAATGCTTCAGCATACCAAGAGATTTTTCATGCTCCCAACTTTGAGGAAACAGTTTGGGAATGGCCCCTTCCTGTTCCAACAAGACCATGCACCAGTGCACAAAGCAAGGTCTGTAAAGGCATGGATGAGCGAGTTTGGCATGGAAGAACTTGACTGGCCTGCACCTCAACCCGATAGAACACCTTTGGGATGAATTAGAGCGGAGACTGCAAGGCAGGCCTTCTCGTCCAACATCAGTGTCTGACCTCACAAATGTGCTTCTGGAAGAATGGTCATAAATTCCCATAAATACACGGCGACGTCAGATTAAACCCTATGGATTAAGAATGGGATGTCACTTAAGTTCATATGAGTGTAAAGGCAGGTGAGGGAATACTTTTGGTAATATAGTGTATTTGTGTTCAGTGCCTATATTTTACCTTCATGCAAGACATGATTTAGATTTTGTGGCCTATTACAATGCTGATTCACTTTCAGGTTGCCAAAATGTCGATACCATTGTAAACAGTAATCAGTATTTCATATTTTTAAATATTGTGATAGTTTTGGCTGACTTCTGCCGAGTAATATCTATAAGAATATGTGGGGTCATTTTTGACCCCATTGGTACTCAGAAGGTCACAAAATTTCTGGTATGTCTATGGTTAACCTACAGTGTCAGCGTTTGCTTGTGTGACAGGGTGGTGGAGGCCTAGTGGGTAGGATACTTGCCTCTGGACCAAGAGGACGTGTTCAAATCCTACCTTCAGCATACCACCACTGGGTTCCTGAGCAAGTCTTCAGGGAGACTGTCCCCTGTAGTTATGGAATGGAAGTCACTTTGGATAAAAGCTTCTGCTAAATGCTGTAAATGTAATGACTAATGCCAATGTTAAGAAATAGTATAGTACACTTTAGGGGTGTCTGAAATTGTAATACAAGGCTCCTCCAGATTTGAATGTGAGAAGTATACTGTAGCATTTACAAGCACATATTAGAAAGATCTAAACGGAGGAGATTCGGTCACACTTGAACTTTCTTTCTCTCTCTCTCCGCGGAGGACAGTAGTATCCAGGGCTGGACTGGAATAAAAAATCGGCCCGGGCATTTTGAGCCGCGGTCCGGGGGTGGGTGTGGTACGCGATCCGGACCGACAGATGGGATTCCGCACTGGCCCAAAATTACCTGGCCAGCCCAAAATTGACATCGGACCACAGGGCCGGTATACCCGATGGCCAGTCTAGCTCTGGTAGTGCCCCCCGGACGGATTTATCTGTCACCGTGCCCCCCAGACCCCGCCTCATGTGCGGGCTGTGTCTGAACTAAAGAGACGAGACGTGTGTTTATGCGACAGAGATAAATTACCAAGATCCGGCGCACTATTTAAGCAACAGTTAACATAATATCCTGAGTGTCCAAAATTAACTAAACGTCACCTCCCCTTGTTCACTAGTTAGCCAGCTGTATAGCAAACACTATGTAGTGAACAAGTGAACGAGTGAACAAGTGCACTCATGTTTACCACTTCATCTCCTTTTTTTTCATTTGGTTAATTACTTTTTTCTTTACTGTCCATTGGGAGTAGTAGAAATCTACATCTGCTTTACCTGCCTTACCTGAACTCCACCAACATATTTAATGACATACACATTGCATGCATAATAAGTAGACAGTTGTACCTCAACTAATTGTTTCTGTGCATTTATGTGCATGTCTACTTTCTGTTTTCAGTTTAAGTTCCAGTCATTAGTTTCCAGTTATCCTGTTAAAATGTTTTTATCTTGTCTTTGGTAATTCTATCATTTTGAAAAAGACAAGCTATCCACAAGCAACAGAACGTAATGAGATTAACACAGCAGTCCTTTGGATTAGGACACAAATTACATTTAACAGGTAGTGGGTAACTTGTACCACAATACAATTTTGTGTGTTGTGTGTTGTGTAGCATGCACCCACATAAACATATTTAGGCAATTTTTTCTAAATCTACATCTATGTATAATCACACACTAGCTCTAATGAGAATGAAAAGCAAATGTTTAAATGAACAGTGTGGCTATTGTGTTTATATTTTTATATTTTAAATTCATGTTCACTTAAAGAGAAATTAAACTGCACATACCTGATCATTTCTGTGATGTTTGAAATAATGCTCAGCTCGCCTCCCTTAAGCCCATTTTCATAAAAGCACACTGGCATCTCATGCCAAACCTCCAACCTCCCCCTATGGCTCAGCCATCAGTCTTCACTGACATCTTATTAACTCCCAACAGACACCAATACCCACAGGTTTTGGTGGATATAACTAGTTCACATATTTATTTATTTTACCATCGATCCGTCACAATGTGTGGGAAGAAATGTTTAGCCCAGGCCCAAAAATAGCCACAGACATGGTGAAGATAAAATAAACACATCCTCTAACATGTTTTTTTTTTTTCTTCTGTTTACACTGCAAGCGCTCAGTTTCGATTTAATGCTTAAAAATTTTTTGTTTGGTCGTTTACATCATCTGTTTTAATGTGGCCTACATCTGCCAATAAATATGTTACACTGCAGAAATGACCAACATGCACAAAACATGATCCAGAAGTAAATCATGAGTGGAAGTAAAGCACACATCACAGCTGTCCCTAATCTTTTCTTAAGATTAATTCCTGCCGCAGGAAATTACGACCACCATGTTGAGTCGGAGTGACATAAAAGCCACATGAATTCCAGCCTGACTGTTTAAGTAGCAATTGCACTGCCACTTGTCAGCTATGCATTGAATTGAAAATACCAGATTAAGTGTGTTTTTGTCGCTTGTGTTATCATTACAAACCAATCCTGTACATTTGAAGGGACAAAATGGATTTTGGCCCTTCTTACCAATCTGTCTGGTCAAATGTACAGTGGAAGTGTGTATTTCCTGAAATGAGAGAAAGGACACTTAGTGCTTAGATGTGACCCTCTCAAAGGAAGTTATTACCTGTTCACCAACTCCGCTAGTTGCCTCTATGCCCAGAGGACCCTCTAACCCTGGAGACACACACTCAAAGACATCGCACAAGACCCACATAAACAACACATCAGAATGATGAATGGTGGTTGTAGTGATGCTGACCAAAGTGCTCCTTCAACATCATCACCGCTGAGAAAACTAAAGCCATCCTAGCTCATCCAGAGAGGGTTTTAAATCGAGGGGCTCTAGCCGTCAGTGTTCAGTGATGTCTGGTTCATGGGGAGTCAGAATGGCAGGAACAGGCATCAGGCTTGGATGCGGTGTTATCAGTTCAGCAGGCGCTTCCTCTTCAGATTGATCACCCTTAATGAGCTCATCATACCCCCACAGAGAGACGTCCCGATTACATCTGCAAGCCACATGGGGTGCGAGAGTACTTGCTGAATTACGCGCTGTCTGTCATACACATGCAAGCACACAGTCACAGGTAACACACTCACTGACACTACTGTCATTTCCCATTTATGGCACACCATCAAACTGAATTGACACTAACATGACTGTTTATTATAGACTGTGAAAGTTTGTGCAAGGTGTGGAAACACCATGCTTCTGTGCATGGACAGCCACTAATGACCAGTTTGGTCAACTGTTTAGACTGGTTCTGATTCTAGACTTCTACAGGAAGTAGAAGCTGATGAATGGATTCTTAGAGTAAGTGCTGGTGAACTGCGGTAGAGTAGCCTAATGTTTAATTATAAACTTAATAAAACACATTTGAGGCAGTATGTCTAGGCTTTCAGGCACATCTGAAAATTAGAGCCAGGTTTGTTAAGATAAGATAAGATCAGATCAGATAAGATCAGATCAGATCAGATAAGATAAGATAAGATAAGATAAGATAAGATAAGATGAATAAATATGCCAAGAATAAAATGAGATAGCAGCATGTGATTAGGGGATGAAACAAACATTTAATAACATACAGATGAGTAAATAAAAAGCAGATGAGTGATATTGCACACCTCAACTGAACTAAAGCTTAAAAGAGCCCAGAACTTAAACTACCCTCCTCAGTTTTGGCCAAAATAGCTCAACTCTCTCCAGGGTCCCTGAGCCACATCTCTCTTTACTTGGGTGGCTGGAGAACTCCATTCACAACCTGTAAGAAGGAATAATTAGAGAAAATTGAATATGGATCTAATCACCACTTTTACAGATGCTGTGTGGTGACTGACAAATATTTAATAAAAGCATCTGCCGTTTTTCCTCACAAAATGTTTGACTGCAGCTGTTTTACCAGTCATACATCCTTGATAGTGACGTAAGATCGATTGTTTAGTAATATAGGTACATGTCTGCTTTTTTTTTTCATTTTAGAATCTCTTAGATTGCAGTGACATTTAGAATGTGAAACATGTACTGAAGTAGTTTCATTACCTTGGTAGGAATGATTTATGAGCTGTGAAAGCTTAATGATATTATTGTATGTTGTATTACAAATAAAACTACGTTGCCTATGTGAACGATGTAGTAAAAATCACTACTCGGCATAAAATTCAAAATGTTTACCACCTCATATTGCTCACGTCTGTCTGCACACAAAAATACAAGCTAGAGAAAACAAATGATCTTCTTCCAGATCTAATAAAGAAAAATTAAAGTGACCTTTCACGTGTTAAGCTGATGATGAAAAAATTAATATGGACTTGGCTGACCCCGCTTGTTTTGCTCTATCAAATATAGATTTAATAATTATATTTACAGTGAGTATCAGCTCAGGCAAACACTAGTAATTTAAATGTATTTAAAGACACAATATTAAAACAACTGACAAGTAAAGTGAACTGACTGGTCCTGGCGTTCATGTGGAAGGCAACAGTATTCCATAATGGCAGAGGTTTCTTTCAGCGGAATAATGTGTCCTGTCACACTGTACAAATAGTTCTGGACTGGTTTGAGGAATAAGACAAAGGCTTCAAGGTATTAACTTGACTTCAAAATTCCCCAGATCTCAATCCGACCAAGCATCTGTGGGATGTGCTGGACAAAGTAGTCAGACCCCACTTCACAATTTACAGGACTTGAAAGATCTTGTTGCAGATACCACAGCACACCTTCAGAGGTCTTGTGGAGTCCAAGCTTTGATGAATCAGAGCTGTTTTGCCAGAACAGGGGTGGCCTACACAGTATCAGGCAGGTGGTTTTAATGCTATGGCTGATCAGTGTAATTCCACATCTATCAGCCACAGAGGACAGGTCAAGAGTCAATAATGCATCACAGCCAAAACTCGGTCAAAAGCGAGACCTCAAATTAGTCTTCTCATAAAATCTAACCTCAAAAAGTCAGCCCAAAAAGGTATAAGCTCAAGGTTTAGCCAGATGCAGTGGTAATTGCTCCCAAGATGACACAGAACCTTCCTTTAGCATCATTAATCAACAGAATACATTACAATCAAACGGGCGTAATTACGAAACAAAATTAATGACAGGATAAAAGGATGCATAAGTAATAAATATCAGCGCTCCACTTTTCCCCCCATGTCCTTTTATCTAAACCTGTACCACCACTAGTGATGAAATTAAAGTCATTAAACTGATAACATTTGCATGCCACACATGACACTGGGCACTATAGTCACTTGTCCACTGCATGGAAGCGGCTCTGTTCAACTCAACTCAACCATACTTAGTTTGGTACTTAAAATACTTAAATTTGGTGCCTACTCCTTAGTTCAGAACGAACTGAGTAATCACCACAATGTAATGTGAACACACTACATCCCAGAATCAAGAAGCCCATCCCTTTAGTAATCTCCATTGCTACTGTGTTTGTCGCATTGAAGATGGTGTCATAATATTTTTTTTTTGCATAGTTACCGGCTACCAGCTACAAGAGTGTACTAAATTGAGTGTGAAATGAACCAGAAATCAAGTAAAATCAAGTCGAGCCATTACATGTAGTGGTATAGTGACTTCTCCAAAGGTCCAAAATTTCTGCCATACACAGTTTCTTCTGAAATCAAAATGGTCCCTTGCTGTAGTACTAGCCTCTACTCTAGGAAGGCTTTGCATGAAAAGTTGAAACATTACTATGAGGATTTGATTGCATTCAGCTACACGAGCAACAGTGATGTCAGGATGATTTCTGGATTAGTTCTGCATCACAAACGGCGCTCTGTTTCATCTCAAAGGTATTTGATGCTGCTCCATTACTCCAGAGAATGCAATTCCACTTCTCTACACCCCAGTGCTTTTTAGCACTCTAGATGCTTCCCAACACTGGTCCTGGACGCATACCGCCCTGCACATGTCTTTCTTTGCTTTAACGCTCTCCATGGCTCAGTAAGGGTTTGTCAACATGCTAATTAGTTGGATCAGGTGTGTTGGGAAATATTCAAATGTGCAGGGCAGTGTGCTTCCAGGACTAGGGATGGGAAACACTGAAGCCCATTCTATTTTATTAGTGTGTGTGTGTATTTTATATGTGTGTGTGCAGTTGAAGCTGTGCCAGATATGGGTGATAATAGTAATTAGAATGGGTGTTGAGATATTTTGTACATACAGTGCACATAGTAGTTCCAGAAGAACCTGTTTAATTGATTTATCACATCTGGATAAACTATTTTTTACATTTTTCCAGTTAAAATGTATTTTAACACTCTAATGAATGAACGTTTCCTTGCTATATGAACTGGAAGGAAAACAAGAGAATTTTCAGTCAAAGCTGAGCCATTAGCCGGACCGCTCAGGAGGAAACTAACACAGGTGCTGTCACAGAATGTGCAAGCCTCATCCCATGCCCTCAAAAGGTCCTATTATCTTCAATCTACAACTTTTATCCCCTTCATTGAGGTCCACTGGATGGTGCTCAGGAGAAAAAGGCGTGCACCTCCCATTGAGGAACTGGTACTTGTCAGATAAAGTCAGTGTAACTGCTGGCAGAGGGGACAAAGACATGCCAGTGCTGTCATTATGCCTTGTCTTCAAGGGGCAGACAGACCTCCAGCCAGGAGCCACTGAGCCTCTTAGCCTGAGCTGGTGTCATATTTCCATCTTATCATATTTCTTTTCAGTTTATTCCTTGTGGGAAAAAATAAGGTGTCAGTCAGGAGCTGAGGACAACAAATGGTGCTCACTCGTTTGCCTGGGAGATTCTAAAGTAAAACAATTTCATTGACATTTCCCAGTTCTTATTTTGCCCTCTCAAGACAGAAGAACTTGGAGAGCTTTCCTTAGGACACTTCTTGTGGCTCCTTCTTTTTCTCATCTATACTTGCTTCTGGTGCACTTTTTTGTAGCTTTTTTCTAACAAAGAAAGAAAAGGGAAAACAACTTTGTCGCATAATTTTGATGGCCCACTAAAATCAATAACATCACTGAAAACTATCTACAGACATTTTAATTGCTTACAAATGGTCTGGTGAAACTCAGTGGGGTATCAACAGTTTAGGATTAGGAGTGGATTTAAATTGCTGGTTAAGGTTAGGTTTGTGGTTTGATTTAATCATTTATATTAAACAAAGTTGAATTATATTGCATAAATGTTTAGTTGAATTTTAGTTCAAGACAAGCTGAGTATCTACAAAGCATCAACAGAAGACCATCCAAAAGAAGTGTTTCCCACCTTTTTGTAGTAACAAAATTGCCAAAATCCAGTAAGCTTTCTCTTCTTTTCTGCAGTCCTCTGCAAGGGGGAATGGTTGGGAATGGGAAGTAAAGTGGGGATATTTCATGTAACTGGGCTTCAACAGTAAACCAACTAAACAAGCCTCCACCAGGACACTCCACTATAACCTCCCAGAACCTTCTCACACATCCAATAAAATGGCTGAATTCACATTAAAGAGCAGTGCCTTGTATCACGTGAAATAGAATTTCTGCTCCTTCCTCTGTTGAAAATGTTGTTAACTGAGGCAAATAGCTGTAATGTAAGAATTACAACAAACTGCCCAATGTTAATTCATTCTTTGTATATTCTGGTCATTTTTACTCAGTTTCATCAGAACATTATGTGATAGTCACGGAAGCCAAAGAAATAAAATGTTTTTTGTAGGTTTTGTAGGTTATTTACATTCTTGATGTGAATACAACAGATCCATTTGATTAAGCAAAATTTGTGCAACAGCAGTTTTTACTAAAAGTCATTTCATTTTAATTTTTGATCTCTGTAAGACAAAATCCAAGACCCATATCTTTTTAACAAATTCAGTTTTATTGCTTGCAAAATGCACATGAAAGTGTACCGCTCTTGTTTCTACTTCAGTTGAATTTTTTAAAAGCATCTTGGTACTAAAATAGTAATTATGGAAAAATGCTTTTGGGAATGCTAGAGATGCTGGCAACCTCATAGAAATATTGACACAAAGTCAAATCCACAAGCAGTACTGAAGCCTTCAACTGCATGACATTGCATATTTATACATTTCTGGGACTGGGAGTGAGGCTAATAGAATGAATGGAAAAATTAAAAGGCATCAGATTTAAAATATCCTGCCTGTACCTAAACAGTAGTTTTCAGGCATATCATACTGCATTCATCATTTTACACAGTCTTGTTATACAATCAGTCACAACGTTCCCTTCTAAAGGAGAATCCTTCATTTTGTGAAAGTGTGATAGTTATCATAAATGTCAGTGTTCAGTTCAAAGTCAGCATTCAGTTTCAAGCGTCTTCTGCTTCAGAGGAACACCCTTGATTTCGCATAAATATTTCAGCAGCAATAATGAAAACAAAAGTTGAATGTGGAGTCGTCAGAATTGCTTTTTTGGAAATGAGGAAATCACAATTCTGCATTTGTTCGTTTCATAAGCTTCGTTTCTTATTGTTCTTTTGTCCTTTTGCCTCAGGGCTCCTTCGTTTCCTGCTGCAATTTTATTTTTAATTACTTTGAGAAAGTGGCATCTCAGGGGTCATAACCATAATTATCGCCGATGTATCTCATTAAATGGGTCTCATTTCCATAGAGCTTGCTTTTGGATAGGGATTGGGCCTTTGAAGGCAGGTGTAGGTGGTGAACTATATGTGACTTTGTAAATAGAAGTTCAAAGAAATAAAGTTAAGTGATTTGGGGAGCTTTGTGTCAGTGGCACTAAGAAGTATGGTGGGTCTGCGTTGAATACCCAACTGCAACATAATTTCTAACAAAATAATTAATTAAGCACAACAATTAAGAATGTGTGAATGTACACTTCACAACCAGGGCAATTTTGTACCCAGCATGAAGCCATTTCCACCAGTGCTTTTCCTCAATGTGTGAACCTACATTACTGCTAATGATTTATACAGCCTCCAAAAGATGTGAATGCATTTCTGAGTGAAATGTGATGTTGGGGAAGGTGTTGGAGCTCAGAGGCTCAATGACAGGTTGAGATAGTAAGAAAGAGAGGAGAAATATAACAGTATTGGTTCATATTTTTTTCCCCACTCGCTGGTTCATGATGACAAACTATAATCACAAAGAGTTTTCTTGGTAGGCAAATAAATAATTTTGTCTTTTAAAATATTATATGATGATAGTATGATGTTTAATATGATCAGGGACATGAACTAAGAATTAAATGGTTCATTTTGATTTCAAGTTGAACTAACACACCACTAGAACACACCTTTCTTATCAACAATGCAACAAACACAGCTACGGACAAAACGTCTAAAACACACTGCCCTGACAGCAATAAGGACGTAGTTTACACAACCAAGATTAAATAGAAAGTAATCCGAACCAAAAAAAAATTATAACTTTTACAATCCAAATCATCAAATCACCCTTCTGGCGAAACGATGGACCATTCTTGTTATAACTGCTTGGCCTGAATTCTTATTCAAAAGAAGAAAATTCAATGAGAAGCCACTCCCAAGGTCCACTCTAGACAGCATTAACCAACAAAACCTCACAATGTTTAGCAGTTATTACTTGCAGCAATTACCATATGAAAGTAAATTCCTGTGAAATACGGTTCTATTTTTTTATTTTTAAATTATTAATACGGCACTGAAGACTGAAGCCTTCTGCCTCAGTTTCAGATGCAAATTGGACACATTCTACTCTAATGTTATGCACAAAACAAAACTTAATTTTTTAACACCTCTATCCCTTCATTGCTGAATTTTTTGTTTTGCCTCAAGCTTGTTAAAGTCTCTGTTATTTCACTATGCCTTTTAAAGTTTGTTCCTCAGTTAGTGTATAAGGTGAAGCCCAGTTTGAGTCATCTTAGTAAATCAAATGTTACATTTTGTATTTTGCAGTTTGCAGTTAAGAAACGTTTTGCATTGCATCAAAGTTCATGCGTACCTCTAGCCTTGTATCTAAAAATAATTACAGCTAAATATCTTGTCTAGTCACATAATCAGAATCAGAAAACTTTATTGATCCCCGAGGAAATTGCTTATGTGATGACTGCCACAACACACAAAGACAAAGAGAGACACAAGACACAGAGACACAAGAATAACGTAAAACAAAATAAGTCAAAATAAAATCTAAATAAAAATCTGTAGAAAGAAAACAACCACAATATGAATAGACTATGCTACTTACAGAAATGTTTGGTATAATATCTATCTATAAGTAACACAGCTGAATGAAAAACTATTGACATAAATGATAGTTTGGAAGAAGTTATTGCACTATTACAAAATCTGTGGTAATGAAGTACTATTAAGTAATATTAAGTAATCAAAAGTAATAATTAAAATAAAAAAAATGCATTCCCTTATAGTCACATATGAACACACCACAGCACAATGTGAAAATCTTTCTCTGCGTTTTAATCCATTCACCAAGTGAAGCAGTGGGCTGCAACCAACGAGGCGCCCGGGGAGCAGTGTACCTTGCTCAAGGGTACCTTAGCAGTGGTGACACAAGCAGTTGGGATTTGAACCCCATTCCTCTGATTGCTGGGCCAACCCCCAACCACTAGGCCATCCAGCTGCCCAAATTATAAGTCATGTGTAATGGAGATGCTGGGGATTGAACCCAGGACCTCATACATGCAAAGCATATTGACCTAGTAGTAATATTGCACATGAAGACTACTGCACATCAAACTGTTATATTCAGTTTGAATATCATTTGCTTTAGGTAAACAGGTTTTGCCATAGAGGGTGTTTTAAAATTATGATCTCTTCATAATAGAGGACATAGTGCCTCTTTGATTGCAAGAAGAGAAAATGGTAATGGTGAATGGAGTCTATGGACACTGTGGTTGTGAATGACGAGTCACTGTGTGGTCAGGATGGCCATTGTGTGATCTGGACACAAGCCTATGGGACTAGTGTGAATGTGTGTGCTTGTGTTTGTTTGTGTGTGTGTGTGTGTGTGTGTGTGTGTGTGTGTGTTGCACCTGGCTGTGAGAGTGTCACTGTCCCTTCTCTAATTCAGTCCCTCCAGCTGAGATTAACTCTAATAAACCATCTGCCCTGTCATCTTCCAGCAGGCCTGCCTCCCCACCACAATGGCTCAATACCTCAAAAACAATTTTAGCCGCTCTGATACAGGTGCCTCATCAAAGGGAGCACAAATAAAAGGAAAAAACAAAGTGAAAGGAGCTTAAAGAATGTATGTGATAGCCAGTCTTGGGTTCAGACAGACTCAAAGAGAGATCAGAGCTGGAGAGAAACTAAGGTACAATACTGTTTCGGTCTAGTGCTGCTTTTCTCTGCAGCTTCATTTCAAGGTCAAATCTCAAAGCTGCTTTAGCCCACTGCTGACTTCAGCTTCATCACGGATGACACATAGAAAATGAAGTTTTGTTAGTTTCTTGTACTCAAAGAGGGAAACGGTAACATTTTAATAACGAATCTGGGGTGCAATAAAGTAGTTACATTACTGCTTCAAGCAGAGCCTCTGTAATTATCACTGATCAGATTTAGTCTGGGATCATTTGCCTTCGCCAGAGATGGAAGGCCAGAGCACCTTGGTGTACCTTGTTACTGTAGAACACGCTCAGATCAGTCAACTGTTTAGCGATAATTATGCCAGACTCAGCTCTCAAGAACGACACCTATTAGAAGAATGCATTCCGGTTTCAGTACTGTTTATAATGCAGAAAAGGCTAGTTTTCATGCCTCGGCAATTATGCTAATAACGCCATCAGACATGCAATAATAAAATAGTTTAATTATGTTCTGTTGTTCTCTGAATCTTGAGAAGAGTTTAAACTTTAATGGATTCATTTGCATTTTTGTTAACCAAACCAAATACTATTTCATATTAGTTCAAATGAAACATACAAGTGTTTCATTTGGCTTTTAAATGAACATTGGTAGTACTATGCACTTTCCGACTCGACGTAGGGCCTAATAAGGATACGCTTCTTATCTCATGACAGAGGTTAGAGGTCACTTACTGAAGACTGTGCTGTGACAACAGAAACAAAACGAACAATTATTTTGTTCTTCTAAATACTGTGTAAAATATGAAAAATTCATACGTATCAGTTTCAACTAAGAACCAACTCAGACCACAAAAGGTTAATATGGAACAAAACATGCACACAATGTTTAGGATTACAGCTCGAGGCCATAGTGTGTACTAGGGCAGCTCAAAAACCACATTAAAATCAGGATTTATTTCTCCATGTGGTTCAATACATGAATAGCATCATTTCTGCACACTGAGGTAGAGTTGAAAGGGTCACTGCGATGGTCGCGCGCCAACAGGTATACAGATCCATTCTTTTATTATTGTCAAAGCTTTGAACACATGCTGCCCTAACACCATCTGGACAATGCAAATTTGCCCCTGCAACAGCTCCAAGCACAAACATGCACACGTCCAGCAGGTTTCTTTTGACAAGCTTTATTTTATAACATCTTATAACATTTGTTTGTTTATTTATTTCACATTTAACCAACCTATTTATGTAGAAGTTTTGTTTATATGTTTACAATAGCTATTTTTATTGATCTCCGAGTTGATATTCTACATGTTGCAAGTTTTACGATGTAAGAACGTAGACATATTAAACAATTAGTGTCGGGCAAGTTACTTCAAAACTGTAATGCGTTATTTATTACTTGTTACTGTCATGCCAAAGTAATTCGTTACATTACAATATTACTGTATTTAAAATGTAAGGCATTACACTACTATTGCATTACTTTTAAGTTACTCTCACCAAAATAACTGGAAATATGGATTTGGCTCTAAATGTAACTCCTGACTCTCAGTTAGCTCATTACACAGCCAGTGGAAGGTGATGTTGTATCTGACTTAGCTAGGCTTATGGTTAAAACAGTTCTATCTGACATTAGATCAGTGCCGGTTTACTCATCTGTCTGTTCTGTCTGAATACAAAAAGTGAAACATTTTGCGCAGATATTTCTCTTTTGCTCTTGTGGTGATTTTGGCTAATTTGTATGAAGAAATAAAAACATTTCATTCCGGGTTGAAAATAAATTGTATTGTATAAACGCGCATTACTGACATTTGTACCGAGTAAAATATATATTTTTTTTCTGTAACGCCTTACATTATCGTGTTATAGCAAAAAGCAATGCATTACAGTAATTCCTTACTTTTGTAACGCGTTACTTCCAACACTGTTATCCAACCAATCATTATCAAAAATAGAGATGCAACCATTGAACATAGAACCTTTACCTAAAACTAAGCTAGGAACTGTTTTTTGGCCTTCCATGAAATGAAGACATGCTATATTTACTCATACAGTGTAAAAATGGCAAAAATGTTGCAAAATAAAAAAGTTGTTAAATGCTGTAAAGGCGAGTTCTCACCATCAGCCTCATCTTCCTCCCCTAACTGCTAATTTCATATTCAAGACATTTCTACACTGTACTTTCTTACCAACTGAATATAAATACCCATTAAAATCATACAAACAATACTGACAAATTACCTATTGACTAAAGTAAAGGCATGGACACACACCACAGCATAACACACAGTGTGAAATTCTTTCACTGTATTTAACCCATTCAACAAGTGAATGCAGAGGGCAGCCAGGAACACAGTGCCCTGGGAGCAGTGAGTGGGGACTGTACCTTACTCAAGAAAATCTCAGTGGTGACACTAGCAGTCCTGGGATTCGAACCTTCTGATCACATGGCCAACTCCCTAACCACTAGGCCACAGTCATATATAAATAAATATAGTCAATGTATAATACATATAGTGACTACAAATATCAAATTCTACTTATAATTTATAACGGAAGTATTATTTAAGCTTACAGTGAGTAATGAATTTGCTGCGGTTTGATGCACGGACCAATAGCATACAACCATATTCCCCACAGAATCATTTGTTCATTGATACATTTTGTTTATATATTGAGTTATGAGTTGTTTGACATTTTTTACAATACACTTACTGTAACTGTTCAAAAAAAAGGTAACTGTTGAATCCCATAAAACTGCCACTAGTCAGTGTGGCTCTCTTGAATTCTTGAATAAAATTGGCATTTGCTGTAGTATATACATCATCATGGCACATTGGGGACAAAAAACATGCAGAGGATTGTATTCAACAGGCTTTTGAGGTAAGTGTTACTGACATTGTGTATCAAATATGGTACATGTGGTGTTCGATTAAAGTGGGTACGCATTAATTTAGCTATCAAAAGTTTATTTGAGTTTATTTGAAAAGCTGTATTGTTCATGTTAAAGCAAAGCAAAGCAAAAAAAAAAACCCATGTAGCTTCTTGATTACACACATTTTGTGTTTCCTTGAAGGTGTTTTAAACACTTATCAAAGACTTCTGTCCTGTGCTGGATATCCGGTCTGGAAATACATTAGCTTGTAAACATCTGTTTCCCCTTTGACACAAAATAAGCAAATTCATTGGCCATGATTCCATTTAGAAAAGCATTTTATAGGCATTGTATGAGAATGAATTAAGCTCATGATGTTGAAGGTAAATACAATACTGTGCAAAAGTCTTAGGTATCTATACAAACAGTTTGAAGCCGTTTTATCAGCGGTGGTTTTCTTTCTGACTGTCATTACTCACATTAACATTGGAATAAATGCAAACCAAC
Source organism: Brachyalestes nurse (assembly GCA_037974405.1). Taxonomy (NCBI): domain Eukaryota; kingdom Metazoa; phylum Chordata; class Actinopteri; order Characiformes; family Alestidae; genus Brachyalestes; species Brachyalestes nurse. The sequence goes on along the minus strand of JBBPCY010000109.1, from coordinate 38,201,737 downwards.
AAGAAAGCAGTAAAAAGTATCCAGATTTCCCTTTTTCCTAAAAAGTAGCTGATATTTTGTGATGTGGTTAGAAGTGTTTTTCTGCTCTGACTCCACTTATTGTGAGGATTTATAAAATTCTAACCCCCTGTTTGCCAGTACAATGTGAATTTCAGATTTTTTATCTGACATATTTTGTATTGGTCTTGTCTTTCTGTCTTTGTGTGTCTGTGCAGCCACTACATAAGAAATTTCCTCTGGGGTCAAAAACGTTTTCTGTGTAGGACTGGACATTTTATTTATCTCACTTCACTCCTAAACTAGGGGGGACGTGTCCCATCTTAGTTTGAGCCAAAGGAAACATCTACTCTGGACTTTATTGGGAAGAAACTGGGAGACACAGGTTCCATCACTGCTTTATTACAAAAGAAAATGAACAGAAAGCTACAGAAAGGGCTTAGTAAAAAGGCACTTAAAAGTAAAAAAAACTCCACCCTAAATATAAAGAACATGGCACTTTAGCTGGTAAATCATTAATAATTTGAGCACTTTGGTTCAAAACCTTTATGTTACACTCATGGCTGGACGAGGCTTCAGTTCTGTTCTATCTGTTGCTGAAGCTTTCACAGCACAGCACAGTTATACTGAAACAGACTCGCTCCTGACTGACCGAGAGATCCCAGTGAATCATATTCATATTAATATTAAATAATAATTATCTTAATATATAATAATATAATAATCTTATGACATTTGCATACAAATCACCCATCATAGTACTGGAGAAAACAACTGTTTTTTCACAAAACAGGATCAAACTCACATACTAAGCAGTCATATGTATACATATTAATGTATTACTATGTACTATGTAATGTATTACTATTAAACTTACTTTTTATATATATCAAAAAATTGTATATACCCTGCAGTTTATTTCTAAATCAGCATCTCTATGAGTCTGACAGCCATTCCCTCCCAGTGTCTGTTAAATTCCTACACAAGCACCTCATTCTGCTTTATGAGGGACTGATTACTGATCACCTGAATCACAT
>JBBPCY010000109.1:38169376-38193668 GCA_037974405.1 Brachyalestes nurse | reverse complement strand
CAGGAGCAGATGATTCCAGATGATCAGGCGGTGATCAGTATACTGGTGGTGCTGAATGCTGAGTAGTTGGAACTCCTATATTTAGACTCCTTGTATCAAACACTTTTTCAAAGCAAAATATAAAGAAGTGAGGGGTGGCTCAAGACTATTGCACAGTGCTGTACATTTCCAGAAAACTGAACAAAAAAGTTCACACACAGTTTCACAACAGCTGACATCATACTGATACAAAATATGTTAACTTTTATACTCTTATTCTAACAAGCGTTCGTGGTCATAAGGTGTTGTGTGGCCCACCAGTAAAATGTTGGTCTTTATCACTAGCATTCCAACAGGTCAGTGCAATGGAAACCTTGTCCAGTATGGTATTGTAAGTGGAGTGTTCATTTATATCTTCACACTGTAAGCAGGTCATTGGTTGGAAAAATTAAGAGGAGCAATGTTGTTGACCAAGGTTTATAATGTGAACTAGGAATAAGTGATTCAGATTTTTAATTCTGAATATTTGGTAAACAACATTTCCTGTACATTTGCATGTAAATTTGCACTGCTGTATATGTTCTCATATAAATTACAAGGTAGAGACAACCGTTTATATTTGGAAGACGTTTACTTGTGTTACTACACTCTTCCAGGACACAAGAGGCAGACAGAATTCTACATAATCAGGATTATTATATTAATCAAAGGTATTTAAATCTTGACCTTAAATCTGAACCAGATCCTGATATTTAATAGAACTTTTTGGGCGAGTTTCACAGAGCTGAGGCTAGAATTTCCTACTCTAATTTTCTATGGACTCCGGGGCTAGTTTTCTGATGTCAGATTGAGTTGAATTTAATGCAAAAAATGTTTTTTGATGATAAAATTGTCACTGGCGTTACGATCTAATCCTAGACTAAACAATCTGTGTCCAGGGAACTCATAAGCAATTGTTCGGTTACTCAGTCATCACAATTGATGTCTAAATAGCAGGAGCATGGAAAATCATTTCAAACTTAGGACTATCATTTAAATACCTTTAATGAAACCATTATCTGTTACTAAAAAGAGAGCCCACAACTGTCCTGTTGTTCCAGCAGAGGCATTAAAATGCTGAGAGAGAATTTATTACCATATGGTTTCAAGTCTGCCATCATACCCCTGAGCATATTCAAACAGTAAATTGCTATTCTGTAATGGTGAGAGAAACGGTGTGGTTGGTGTTAAAACAACTGGAGCTCAAAGTCCTTAAAACTGTACCTTGCCCCAAGTAGATTGTCAGTATCAGAACATATGTGCATAATGTGATGCATGTGTGAATGAACCCAATACATCAGTACCTCCACACAGGCTTCAGACACTTCTGTGGAAACAATTCGGTCTTTCCATAAAAAAAAACAATAGCAACCAAGGAAGTACATAAAACATATAAAAAAGCTATGGCTTGGAAATCAGATATAAAAAGTGAAAACATTTTGGCAAGTGACGCGTGTAAAAGAAGTAGAAGGAATGAATGCAAGGTGTTCTTGTCACTGATAAAGGCTATAGTGATTATGAACAGTACTTAAAGCCACAATGATTTTTGATAGTGTTTATACTGACATTGTCTATATAGTGTATATTTATAAAAATAACAATAATGTTGGAATTAAACATGATCCATGAGCTCAGAGCAGCTTTCTTTCTTAATCAGGACGTCTTACGATATTGCTTAAGGAAAATACAGCCCTAAATATAATTCTTCTACTCACTGATTATTACTGCATCTACACCTGTTCTATCTAAAATCAGATTACATGTGAGGCCTAGCACTTTGGTGGTCTCAAAATGTGAATATGGGTGTAACAAATGTAACGCGTGGATAAAAAAAAAGGTATGAGGTGGCACATCAACAGTTCAGGTAATCTGTTTAAAAGCACAGCGTCTTTTTTCCATTCACAGTCCCAGCTGCTTCTCAGTCTGCTCCCGCAGTTTGTTCTTCTGGATCTGAGGAAGGTGAAGAAAGAAACAGCCTCAGTGCTATTTAAGGACTCAATCCTTCAACAGTAAACCACAAAGAAGTAGTACTGTAGGGGCTGCCGCCCCAGACTATGAAACCACTTCAGCGGATTTTGTGCAGACAGGGAAATTGTTTAAATTTCTCCCGTCTAGAGATCGATGTGATTAGGTTCAAATAAACGCCACTCGTACATTTTTAACATTTTTTCCAGTGTTCAGAGACATAAATGGAAAAAAAAGGGCGGCGACCACGAGGAATTTGTGATGGTAGTTTAACAGACTGCAGGTCTAAGCAAATGACATGTATGAACAGAAACAAATCTTTTTGGACTTACAAAACCAGTTGCATATTTTCAACCTTTTAACTTCAGTTATGCTGTAAATGGCACATGAGCTATTTGTCCTTGTGCCTGTGTGAAAATGAAACCCAAAATTTTATGCTTACCTTGCCTGAGACGGTAAGAGGATAGCCCTGAACAAAGGTCACATAGCGTGGGATCTTGTAATGGGAAATCTGTAAGTAAGTAAGTAAATAAATAAATAGCATTGAATTGTCTACATGCATAATTTGCTCTACTTAATCAGGAGCTAGATCTAACCCGGCCTTTGCAGTAGTCCTGTATCTCCTCTGCAGTGCACTCTTGGCCAGCCTTCAGTTTGATACAAGCACAAACCTCTTCACCCATTCTCTCATCTTTCACCCCAATCACCTGGAAACAAGCAGAAGAAAAAAATACTAAATACTGTTTAATCCTAAAGGACATGTAACTGACCACCTGTTCCAAGCCTGTGTTTGTTAAGTCACCTGTGCCTCCAGGACTTTAGGATGTGTGTGCAGGAACTGTTCGATCTCAGCAGGGTAGATATTCTCTCCCCCACGGATAATCATGTCTTTGATTCGTCCCTCTATTTTGCAGTAGCCGAATTTGTCCAAGCTGGCAATATCGCTGCAAAATATTTCAAAATGGCATTTTTATTATCATTTTTCCAATTTAATTCAGTTCATTTCAGTAAAACCTTTGAATCCAATCCCTACAGGGCAATGTTAAAGAGCAAATAAAAACTAGATTGCATTTTCACGTGTGACTGGACTGCACTGTATAAAACTAGTGTTTGGAGACATCCAAACACCAAAAAAACAGCCAAAAAAACAAATTCTGCTTACAGCGGGGTCTTGAGCCGGTGCCTCTTCTGAGTCTCTTCATTCAGTGTGCTGTGTCTTAGCGCTAAACTGGGGGGGCGTGTTAACTATTACTTCATTTATGGTCAAGGGTGGCTGAAAATGGGTGGAGTGAACCGCTCTAGCTCACAAACGGGTGGGAAAAAGAGCTTATAGTCACATACACTGATTATTTTTAATTAAACCACAACAAACAGTGACACACATTATTTTCATAATTGACCTGAGCTTTAATGTCCTCAAGGCTGTTTTGAGTCTGTAGTGTCTTTAGCTCCGCTGCACTAACTTCGTGTTTGTCACTTTGCGGCCACCGTAGTTGTGGTTTCACAGCGCTTGTTTCCAAGACTTTCTCTCCCAGATAAACTGTCAAGTGGGTTCTCCCCTCTGCTCTCTTCTCATACGTTACGGAGGTGACTTGACCACCAAACAGCCAATGTTTAAATGAACAACACTTGGCTCCTGATCAACCGCGCAATACAACAGATATTAATGAACCATTCAGCACTGGAATTTTGCCAAAAAATTAAACAGGCTTCGAACAAGAGGTGCCGCCTTTGTCAGCAATCACACTAATGAAAAGACAAACGTAATATATAGTCACATACACTAGTTCAACCAGTAAGAAAACGAGACCCTAAACGACACTCATGTCATTATACTATAAACGTGCTTGTTGAAAGCCAAGTGCACATACCCAGTCTTGTACCAGCGCTCTTTGGTAATGCATTCTCGAGTTTTAGCTTCGTCTTGCCAGTATTCCAGCATGACACAGTAACCTCTGATCATCAGTTCTCCTTGACTTCCAAGAGGAACGGTGAGTCCTGTTGTAGGGTCGACCACCTTTGCCTAAGAAACACAGACATGACCAATACTTACATAAAACTGTATTGCTTCGGGTTTATTACAAGGGCTGGTGTGGCTGCAGGTTTTATTCCAAACCAGCTGAACCACACCTGATTCCATGTGTCTCCAAATAACTGATCACTCCCAACCTGGAGGATATAAAGCAAGGACACGCTCATTGATTTGGCTACACATGAGGAGGAGATGTGCCTACTTCAGTATGAGGGGTGATACATCCAACAGTCTCCGTCTTTCTTTCCATGTTGTCGACAGGGAAGCCACAAAACGTCACGGGACTGTTCTCAGTGGTGCCATATCCAATCTGCTCCAACAGAAAAAAAAAGAAAATGAGAGCATATTCTCGGAACTGTAATTTTTTTTTTCACATCATTTGTAAATTCTTGCTGTTCTTTATCTTACATAGACATTTCACAACAAACTGAACAAATGAAAATTTGAAAAGCAGGTCATTTCCGTGTCTAATTAGAACTTGTGTATGTAGGTAGTTTGTTTTCAGAACTCTGTACACTTAGAATAACTAAGTTGCTCACAATTTGAGTACATCTATGTTCTGTGCTTGAATGTTCCCTTTCGTACTATAGGACTTGGTAAAAGTGTTTTGTCCACCTTCAGTTTCCTGAACTGGCCCAAAGGTAGGCAGCCTGCTGTGTCAGCAAAGAAAGGACTGGAAGGCAGGTGAGGTATGTAGTGCAGATCTGAGAACTGGCTCATCTGCTGTACTGTACCCAACCCTGTCCCACACTGGCCTCTCCACCAGAGAAACTCAGGTTTTAACTTTGCTGATCATTTAAAGCAACATAGCTTAGATCCATTGAAAGACTCTATTGATTTTATTAGTAATCGGGAAATCTACTGAAATTCGCTTAATATGAACATTAATAAGCTAGCTATGCACAGCCTTTCAGCGGTTGTAAAACATTTTAGGAGACAGTAAAGAAGTATTTAAAGAAAGAACATCAGAGGAAAGTCAGAGGAAATGTCAGAGGAAAAACCTCATATCTTCGAAAAAGTAACTTTCTAGAAGAAAAAAGATTGATTTTTTCTTAAAAGTGAGTAATCGCCACATTATTCATCATTGCATCGACAACGCGTCTGATTGAGCACACATGTCCTTTCTAAAGCAAAGTCAGGTGTGCAGACTTTCCACTGCAGACCGAGATTGGACCTGCTGTGAATGTGTACTTGAAATGCTAGCAGATACGCTTTCCCAATAAAACGTGACATTTGTTGAGCAAACACTAGATTCCACCAATCCTGAGAGCTGCTGCCATATTCAAAAACAGTCACATCTGAGGCCAAGGCATAAAGATCCATGCTCATTATTCCAAAGGCCATATTTCCCTTAGTTCTGTTATTCTTCTGCAACTCCAGCTATATAACTTAACGATGATATGAAACAAATTCAGAGTCACAGTTATATTTTAATTTCATTAACCACCCAAAGCAGACACAGGATGTTATAGCTCTTTATAGCATTACATTATAAATAAGTGAAATCAGGTAACAATTGCTTTTTACAGGCACAGCAGCACACTCATTAGTCAATCTCCAGTCAGCTAAAGAACAATAATGAGACGTCATAAAGCCCCCTGCAAATCCTCCAAAGTCTATGAAATACTGTACATATTTGAAATAGGAGACAATTGTGCAGAGGAATGCACAAAGGAAAAGAAAAACTCATTTCCATTGTTGTGACTTGACTAAAGCCAAACATCTGGCAATGATTATGTGTTATAAAACGGGAAGCCACACAGGATCGGCTCCCTTTTCTTTTACCACTGACAGAAAAACAAAGGAAGGTCTGGCAGGACACATACTGTAGTCCTACTTTAACCTCTCAGGAACTCACTTTATCCCTCTACATTTGAAGAGTAGTTTAAATGAGCAATACGCTTTTGAATGTTTAAAATGGAAAGCAGCTTTGCTGCCCAATTAATGTATTCCTCCCACACACACACACACATTATATGAGCCATATGCTCTCAGAGCAAACACACCAACAAACCTGAATAAACAGAAATGACAATATCTTGGTAATTATTGACACACCACCAATACATTTCAAAACAGATGATGGAGAAGTTTAGTGTTACTCTCATCTCACACCTATAGAGAGTTAAATTCTCAGTGATACCTCACTTCCTCCAGGACACTACACCACAAAAAAAAACCTCTGGTCCAACCTGAGCCCAGGGAAAAACACTTTTTTTCCCGACCATGAGTAAATATTATAAATACTGCTCCACTCATATGACTGCCATTTCTCTGTAAAGGTCTAAAGTAAATCTTTTTGCACTGCCCTCCTTTTCTCACTCACACACCCTCTCTCCGTCTCGCTCCTCAGCTCACCTCTTGCTCTCTCTCTTTCAGCACTATTTTCCCTCTCTTTCTCTCCTCTGTGAGTTTTGTGTAGATCACTGTTGCTGTCTGACTGCACCTTTTTTCCTGCAAGGCGCTTCAAGAAGACAAGAAAAGAACAGACATAGGGGAAGCACCAGACTGTCAGAAACAGGGTCATTATGAAGTTCGTCAGCTTCCAGCTGGTGCTGTGTATTCAGGTTTTTGCCTCATTTATAGCAGGTATACAAAGCCAGTGCCCCATCCCATGTCACTGTCATGGTGACCTTCAGCATGTTATCTGTGACAACGTTGGTCTGAAGAAGATTCCGCAAATCTCTGAGGCCACTCGTCTTCTCAACATGCAGCGCAACAACCTGGGTATGCTCCACACCGGAGGCTTCAGCGACATGAAGGGACTCATCTCCCTGCATCTGCAACACTGCCAGATACGGGAGATCGCCAGCCAGGCCTTCAAAGGCCTGAAGAAACTCATTTACCTGTACCTGTCTGACAACGAAATCAGTACCATCAAACCAGGAGCTTTTGATGACCTAACTGAGCTCACCTATCTGCACCTTAACGGTAATCGTATCTCAAGTCTTTCCAAGGGCATGTTTTCCCCCATGATCAACCTATTTATTCTGCAACTAGATGACAACAAAATCCGCGACCTGCAACCCGGCACCTTCGCGGGAGCAAAGGATCTCCGTTGGCTGCACATGAGCCGCAACGAGCTAAGTTCCATGCAGCCTGGCTCTCTTGATGAAGTGGAGAACCTGGCCATTCTTACCTTGGACCAAAACAAGCTCTCTACCTACCCCATCCAGGCCATGAGCAAGCTACGTGTCGTTGAGGAACTTAATTTGTCAAAGAACCCACTCAGCTTCATCCCTGACCACGCATTCCGGAGCTTTGGTCGATACATTGAAAAACTGAATCTCAACGATATGGGTCTGGAGAAGGTGAGTGTCTCTAACATGCACTATGATGTGCAGAAAATGGTTACATTATCATAGAATACAGTTTGGCTACTTGTGTTGCATGTAAGGACAAGTTATGAGTGCATTTTAAAAAGGCATTTTAAATCATTGGCCATGCATGGCACCCAAAAGTGTATGCTGGAACGTTTGCAGGGTTTTTTTCATTCCATTACTGAGGAGCCTCTCAGTTAAATTCTGGCTGTATGACGGTTTGTTTATGTATGGTTTCCTTGTGGTCTCGTATTTGGAAACACAAAGTGTACAGACCATATTTCTCAGTTAATGAGGTTATTAGCGTGAAGATGAATCAAGGAATAAACTGCAAACTGCCAACATCTCTTTATGTAAGAGAAAACATTTAATCTATACATGCTTGAAGAAAATGAACAGTAATCTTAATTACTAAATATATTTGTGTATATGAAGTGATTCCACTTAGATTGAAAATACTGTATTCTGAAGCACTTGTTGACTAATTGCATAGCTTATACAGACAGACCCATTTGAAGGAGATATTACATTACATTTATTTGGCAGACGCTTTTATCCAAAGCGACTTACAATACGAGGAAGCACTGAAAAATCAGGACAGTGAAAATGACAGATATGATCTGTTTGCCTCCCATCTTCCTCACATAATAAAATATTCCTGATGTTCCTCCATCCTCCTCTTACCCTGAGGACTTGAAGTAGGCCACATGTGCTTTGAGTGAGGATGCACATGTGCTGACACCAGCAGGATTCACATCTCTTGCCTAAGTAAAACGCTTCTGGAAGTACATGGAAAATGAACTTAGCTTTATACTCTTTGATCCTGACCTGTATGCTTGCACTCAACTTCTTCAGAAGTACCAACAGTGACTTTTTTTGGCTCAAGTTTTATGTTAGGCAATGCTCCAGTGTCAGTAGACTGGACATCCACTGAATGTAGTAGCAGTTACTTTATTCCATTATATGTTCAGAGTCCTCAATACAGAGTTTCCTATGTTGGCTAAAGCTCACCACATGGCCCTATGCTATGAGATATGATGAAAATGTTCTCATAAAAGCTACATTGACTAAACTCTGAGGGCTGGGTTCCACCAGCCTAGAATCTGGGATATTAGGTATAGTCTGGTAGGTATGGAATACTAGGTATAGCATAGCCATAGGCAGTCTTGTTCCTAATTTAAGTTCCATGCTTAAGTCAATGTCACAGCATATAGAGGCAGTGCAGGAAAGCAACAGTTATCTTAGGGATATATTTAGCATCAGTTTGTTTGCTGGCACCCATCCAAATCTGTCCCAGTCTAATAATTACAGAGGTGTTATTTTGAGATCTGTGATTTTTTCCCCCTCTTCACGGGGCACCCAGTAAACAGGTCAGTAAGGCTTAGGAGGCAGGTAAATAGTGACAGGGCTTTGCGAGACCCATGAAGAGAAGTATTTTTAGGCTTTAGTTGCCCCATCTGAATGCACAATTGGTCCCTTTGCATGCATTTTTGCCAAAAAGAGAAAAGGTGGCACAAACAACCCATCTGTGCTGGAAGTCATCCATCTTCCATAGCCTCAGCCTACCAACTTCTCCAGCTCTCCACTCTCTTTCCCCTCCCCGAGTGGAAATTTCCAAAATGTCCACTAAATAAGTGCATCTCTTTCGGAGTTATATAACAAACCCAAACACATTCCCACTCACACGCCCCATCTGCAAGGTCCCTGGCCCAGAACCGCCCTCTCCTTTAAAGAGAACCACCTTCACACCATGCAGGCAGAATGGTTCATCTAGCACCTTGGTGAAGTTTTTAACAGCCTAGCAGTTGCTTATGAAGTTTAATGGAGGGTTGGGATGGTAGTGCAGAAAGGTTTACATAAGCCCTGGCACAGGTGAAGGTATGTGAGGGCTCTTTCATGTGTAGGAACCTTTCCACCAGGAAAACAAAGTGAGGGCTGACTTCAAGTAGTAGAGAAATTCAATAACATTGAAATTCTCCCAACCGACACGAGAAGTGAGGTCTATCTGCAAACAGTAGAGAGATTCCACATCAACAGAACACTTCCAATTCACAACCAGGCATTCGAAAATGAAAATCAAAGCAACATAATTTCTCACTATTACAGTTATGTAGTGTCATAGACACAACTCCCTTTCAGTGTCATCACATGAAGATGTTTCTTTCAAGAGTAATGAAGTATAGTCCATTATTTCTATCCATCCAGTTCTCCACTGCTGCTTTTGAAGGGGTGACTGCTCTAAAGTTTCTGCACCTTGAGAACAACAAACTGAAGGCTCTACCAAGCAGTTTGGTTTTCACCACCATCCAGAATCTCACTCTGTTCAACAACCCGTGGAGCTGCACCTGCCAATTAGCAAACCTTAGAAAGTAAGAGCAAACAACAACAACAACAACAACAAAAAAAACAACACATACGGTCCTTCCAACACAGCAAATGGTTATCTACTGCACTATAACTTTTTCCTTGCTTCTGTAACCTTGTTTAATTAAAAACAGGCTGTAATATCCACCCCATGATCAAGTTTAAGTGTAAGATTGCGCTAGCTATGAACACTCAAATCACGCATAGTTCTCAGAACATTAGGGTAATTTTTTTCCCCTGAAATCTTTGTATCTCTAGATGGATGGACACCAGTCGTCATCACCCTGATGCAGTTTGTGCATCTCCCGGAAATCAGAAAGGCAAGCAGATAAGAGACAGTACTGCCTTCAGCCGGTGCAAAGCAAAGCAAAAGAGAGCCAAGAAGGGAGCGCGCCTTTGAAAAGGTAACCGAGTGCCTAAAATATAGAGTTTGCAATCAAAAGAAGTTACCTCAAAGCTGGTAAGAGTTTAACTTTGTTAAATTATTCACTATAAAATAGTGAATAATATAACAAAGTTAAACTTTTACCAGCTTTGTAGGAGCTATATATAGGAGTCTGATTCTCAAAAAATAAAATAAATAAATAAAAAAAGTCACAGTAATGAGGGCTCACCACTCACCATGCATCGAATGTAAGCATATCATAAAAAATGTAGTGGTGGTTGATTAATATCCAGTTTCAGGGGTTCCCTGTTGGGAGGGCAGCAGTGGTTTCCAACAGGAGCCCACTGCTCTCCCATACGCTACATAAGAGACTCTTTCATGGGCTGTATTTATCCAAAAGTGTTTAAAACACATTACGTCATCATAAATATTTTGATTGAAATGCACTACATAAAGTGCCCTCCAGTATTATTGGCACGGTTTACCTTTTTATAAAAAAGGTTTATAAAAAACTTCATTGTACCAGTTATTTTTATGTAAAGTTGAAAATCTTATCTTAAAAACTGAAATACATTCATACCTTTATTTAAGGTAAGTTTAGTCTGAAAATAAAGTAACCTTTGGTGAAAAATTAATTTTAAATCACGTAAGCCATTATTATTGTCACTCCAAGAAATCTGAATTAAGGAAATAGAAATAAATTATGATCCCATGCATATTTAACTGGTTTTAATTGTTTAGGAATTTTTAAGCAGTCTTTGACTTCCTGTTTCACAGTGGTATAAAAATAAGGCAACACAGGGCACAAATTCCTTAGTCATCTGTCACCAAGGGAATTTAAGAGCATTTCACTGCATTAATGCGAAAGCTTGCTGAGTTGCACAAATTAGGGAACAGACACAAAAAAGCTACTTGACTTAAAATTCCATATCAACAGTTAGGACAGTCACTAAGAATTTTACGAAATTCAAAAATTCAAATCATGAACCAGCCTGGTAGAGAGCATAAGGCTGTTTTGACAGAAGCCACAGCTATGAGGTTAGTTGGAAAAGTAAAAAATAAATAAATAAATAAAAATTGCCAAAGGCCAAAGTTTCAAGATTGCAGAGTTTGGGAGTGTTTTGGGGTCACCGTGTCTCCAAATCCACCATGAGACATAACCTCCGTCCCAGCAAACTGGCTGAAGGCTACGCCAGAAATATCTTTTTGTCAGTAAAAGCGCTTGGAGTTTGGCAGGGGTCACTGGAACTTTAACACTGGACAAGGTGCTGAGATATCAAATCCAAATTTGGCTGCCTCTGCCAAGAAGCCACAGCTTTGTTTTGGTTGAACTTGCCAGCACGAAAACGATCCAAAACACAGATCAAAATCTACTAAAATGGTTAAATAAACACAAAGAATGAACTGGACGAGAGAAACCCCAGGAGTCTGCAAGATCTGGAGAGATTCTGCAGGAATGATGGACATTCCTTCTGTATTCCTAAAAATATTCATAAGCCTTTTCTACTGAGTGTAATTTACAAAAACTACACTCATTCTCTACACTACATTCAGTCACATTAGCTATGACTGATCATTTATCAGCAGAATACAGCTGCCACTGAGCTGCAGCCAACCGTCATAGCCCCCTTTATTTATGAATGGAAGATTATTTTGTGTTGATCTAGTATAGCTTTCAGTGCCAATCAAGTTTAGAGGATCTATTGGGCACTCTTAGCTAACAAGAGTTCTATATTGTACTATTCTTCAAAGAACCATCATCAAGACATAGAGAAGAACCATTTATAACTCTGTAAAGTATCAGTTATACATTAAAATGGTCCTTTGAGTTAATGCAGTTTGACAGATAACAACTGCCTTTAATAAAAGACCCTTGAAGAACCACATATGTTAAGGGTGTAGCTTCAGTTTTGTATTACAAAATATTTCATAAAAAGTTCAAACTATCTGCCACGTGTCTTCTCCAGTCACTTCAAGAAGATGAATGCAGCTTCTATAATTGTGGTCAGGTTTTGGCCTGAGCTACTGTCTTGTTTTGCCATAAATTATCATACTCTGACCTCTGTTTTCCTACTGATCTTTGGATTACACTTTGTGCTCTGAGCTGGGCTGTGCTTTTCCACTTTGGCCAGCCCAGTGTCGCCCGGTTACGGATGTCCAGCCCAAGGCTTGGCTGTTTGATTTGGCTCCCCTCTTTGTGTCTTTCCACAGGAGACTCAGCACAGACGCCCGTCCAGGTGACCGGCTACATGTGCAGAGAAGGGAAGCATTGCTACTTTCTACGTCAAGACTGTCCATTTTTTCCTTCTAAATTCTATGAAGTGGCACACATTAAATGTATGCTAAATAAAATGAGAAGCAAAGATACGCCACCGTATACGCCACCGACAAACACCGGCAGAAACTGTGTTATTCACAAAGTTACATGCTAGAGCATATACAGCCTAAAACACTCTGTGCCACGTCTGTAATCATCTTGTGGAATTTGTTAAGCTTCCTGTAGCTTTCAGACAAGCAGACGGCCTGTTATATTCCCTCTTGGTTCCAGCGTTACCTTTCTAGTTCCAGATCCCTTCTATCTTAATGAACAATCATTCCTGACACTGACTACAGCCATGGTATCAATGTATGAGACAATTGTCCAAAGAAGCAAAATGTATAGGATCACAAGGTAACACAAGGTTGTCCACCATGGCATGCTAGATACCAGCATGCCTCACCATGGTAACCAGCATCAGAGCCTTCTGCTTTGGTTACGATCAACATCTGTCCACCGTGTCAACAGAGTGCTCCATGCGACATTTGAGGCCCTTTTTTGGTATAAAATTTTAAACGGTAGTTAAAGGTTAAAAGGAGGAAAGAAATATTAAAGAAAAATGAATGTGCTGGAGTCTATGAATGTCCTAGAACGCAGTGGCAAGCTGTGGAGTAAAGGAAAAGTACTAGTTCCAGTTTCAGGGTTTAAAGAGCTCAGTTACCTAATAGGTCTTAAATTTGTCTTTGTTTATACTTGCCCCACCTTCAAACCTACAAGATAACTAAGAGATTACATATGTGATCAAGATATGGGTGACACACTCAAGCATGACTTTTTTTCCTTCATCCTGGACCAGCAGACCCTGGACGCAGCTGAAGACCAAAACAGAACGCTAAACCTAAAAATGGGTGCTGGCCGATCATTTAAGAAGTTAAGAGGCATACCTTAGAAAAGTTAAAGGACTGAGACAAATAAGGCACTCAGTACTGCAGTCTCATGATGTATACATATTAAATAAAATGCCTGTTAAAACAAACCTCCAGTATCCTTTATTATCATGCATGCAGAAAATACAAGCACATCCCCAACAAGAAGAACAGAAGGAAAAGAACACGTACAGGGAGACTGCTTTAAGGGTAAGAGCGAAATAAAAAGCTTGTGTCACTTCAGATAGGCCATACTTTAACTTTTCCATAGCCTACTGCATTGCAGTGCTTTACCATTGGAAAAAATTAGGATGATAAATCAATTTTTGAAACTGTTTCTGTAGAATATTATATACATATATATACACACACACACACACACACAAACACTTTTCATCTAAACAACAAATCCTTTAGAAGAAGCCATAAAGGTTTTTATACACAGTTTAATATGAAGCAATGACATGATAAGCCTTTTACATAAACTGCATGTCTTTGTGTTTATTTATGTTTTAACCTTTGTTTTTTGTTTTTACATAATACAAGTCTCTCATGGGTTCTGGGCAAATGGGAAAAGCAGCAGTTTAAGAAAAGCCAAATGCAAGTGGAGTCCAGTGAAGCAATGATGTATGATGGGGCAACGTGTTTTCTTGCATTTCTAACAAATTTTTTTTATTCAGCTGTTTCAAGCTATTAACTATTTTCTTCTACCTATTAATACACTGTCATACAATTGTGTCCTATTGTAAAAACAGTGTAACAGGCCAGTGTAACACGTTTGCTTAACATGTTTAAAGCAAAAATGTAACGTACAGTTTTTTACTGCTCTATTATACATACCGCTGTCTTCCTCTGTAGAATTATACTCTGTCTCCCTCTAGTGAATGATATCTTTGAAATCAGAGAAATTCAACGGCTATATAGCATATGCACTCCATTCCATACATTACTGCGTGTATTTCAACATTGTCTAATTTTCATTAACCCCCTACAGCCAGTCCTGACTCCAGGCGTTTTATTTAGTTTTAATTTTTATTTATATACACACACAGACATACACACACAGACACACACACAAATGGGTGCATTACAAAAATAAACTTTAGACCAGCGATACTTTTTGAACACAATGGTAGATGATAATCGTTTTCTGGGAATGGGGGTCATCACTCACCGTTAGCTCCTTTATGCCCATGACTTCGATCACTTTTTTCGCTACTTCAGGAGGGCAGGGTGAGCCAGCTACAATTCCTGTTATACAGAAACAGCACGCATTTCAGAACTGATTAGTACAACAGACACACATGCACACTTGCCGCAAATACAGACAACACCATTCTAAATAGTCAAATTACAAGCCTTAAATGCCATGACCTGGACCTGGACTCCTTATAGTCACATGTGAACACACTACACAGTGTGAACAGTGTGAAAAATCTGCTTTAAATCGCAGGCTTATTACATAAAAATCATCCAAACCAAAACCTGGGCCCTCAGGTGAGTCTTAGACATATAAAAACACATAAAGTGCTAAATAATTCACCTGTTTGAACTGTTGAGAGGTCAAATTTGGCCAAGTCAGGCTGACCCAGCATATCTATGTACATGGTTGGAGTGCCATAAACAAAGGTGCACCTGCATAAACGGAAGCACATTATGAAAACTATTTGTGCAAAAATCAGATTCTCAACATTTCACAAAACATTTTTCAACCCTATAAAAATAATTTAATGTTTCTCTTTAAAGGACACAAGAACTAGTGATTTACGTACACTTTAAAATAAAATTTTAACATATGATAATTCATGTGAATACAAAAACAGCACTAGACGACATATCAAACTACATAAAACATCTTATTGTAATAGTTCCAAAAAACTGTCTGGCATACGCATTGTCAGTGCCATAATTGTTGGCACCCTTGCTCAAGATGGGTAAAAAATCATCATGAATGAATGTCTTGGCACTTAATTAACTCAATGTGACACTGAAAATATGAGGAAAAGTATTTCCTTTCAGTTAATTTAGTCTAAACGACAAAATATCTATCCGTTTCCTATAAAAATCACAATTATATGCTACCTCTGTTTGCACAGTCTTGTCCTATAATGCTTGAGGTGGAAACTGAGTAAGCAATCTGATGCTGTTCCTCAAAAAGATCCTCATGGAGACAATGATGCCATGTATCCTAGCTAGGTTCCCATGGGCCTCTGGGAAAAAACAGCCTCAAAGCATCTCGGATCCTCTACAATACTCATCAGCGGAGAAGGGGTTCTTTACTGTACAGCCATACTTCTTTTTAAACTAAACCCACTTTGATTGTTTGTTATCAAAAGGATTTTAATACGTATACAGAGAAAATAAGAATCATGTTATATTATTATCCTACAAATAGGCCCCATAAGTGGATATATGCATTTTCAGGCATGTAGAAACTGTCTCATTGTCTCATATCATATCATGGCCCGTCTGACCCCCAAGTGTATTTTTTTTCCTTATGTCAAGCTAAGGAACTACATAGACATTTTATTACGTCCCTCCCATCTTTACCAAGGGTGCCAATATTATGGAAAGGACTGTACAAGTAATACACATGCTGGAAATAAAACAAGGACAAGTGAGACAAAATGGCATGTAGACATACTTCTCATTCTGCATGGCTAACAAGTTGGCACGTCCATCATATCCAGTGGAGGGAAAAACCAGCGTGATTCCATGTACCCCCATTACAACCCCCCCGCCCACGGAGCCAAAACAGTGGTACAGGGGTACTGGCAGACACACTCGTACACTTTTCTAGAGAAAACAGGGTCAAACAATAAATAAATAAGGAAAAAAATATAGTCTACATTCTCTGATAAAACACTAAACCAAACCAATGTATCCAAATTATTTTTAAACTTTAATTATTAAACAATTCTACACTTAAGTTGTACATAATTAACTTGTTAAATTATTCAACATATATACAGTCAAATTATATGTAGAGTCCACCACAGGCCATAAGCACATGCTTACCCTCCACTCATACCCCATACGCAGACCGACAAAGTAGGCATTGTTGACAATATTGTGGTGTGACAGGGCAGCTCCTTTTGGACTCCCGGTGGTTCCCTGAAATCAGTGAAAGAAAACATCTGTTTATGCAACTATTTTCTTTTTAATTAAACATAATAAGCAGAAGCTTACTCACCGAAGTGAACTGGATGTTAATAGGGTCATCAAAGGACAGTACTTTCTGGATGTCCTCCAGTTGCTGGTAGTGCTGGCTGCTTGCTGCCTGCATCAGATCATTCCAGTGAAACATCCCAGGTTGCTGACTGTCTGTCACAATAACGGTTCTCAAGTCTGTCAATCTAAAACACACCGATGGAGACACAAAAGGCTTTACACAGTAAAAAAATATTCTAATACAAGGAGTAAGAACACATTGGTGGACGCATTTATAATATATGGACAATATTTATTGAATGCAGGTGTTTTAATCAGACCCTTTGCCAGAGATGAAAAATCAAGCAAACCAAGACATTTTGTACAACACCATGCTTCCAACTTTGTGGACACAGTTTGGGGAAGAACCTTTTCTATTCCAGCATGACTGTGTCCCAGTGCACAAAGCAGCTCCATAAAGACATGGTTTGATGAGTTTGGGGTGGAAGAACTTGACTGACCCACACAGAGCCCTGACCTCAACCCCATTCGACACCTTTGGGATGAACTGGAACGCAGATTATGACCCAGGCCTTCTCGTCCAACATCAGTGTCTGACCTCATAAATGCTCTACAGAATGGATGGGCACAAATTCCCACAGAAACTCCAAAATCTTATGGAAAGTCTTTTAAGAAGAAATGGAAGCTGTTATAGTTGCAAAGGGGGGTTGGTCCATATTACAGTCTATGTATCTGAATGCAATGTAATTAAAGTCCCTGTTGGTGTGATGGTCAGTGTAATGGACAAGAGTGTCCCAATACTTTTGTCCAAATAGTGTATGTGAAAATAGTTGTAAAGAAAAGTGCAACAGAATCTACTCTGGTTGTTCTAAAGTGACATTTTTAACATTTTAATTCAAACTAGCCTCTTGGTCTCCTGGCTAATACAACAATGCAATCATGCTGGACAAGTTTATGAAAGGTCATGGTTTCATTTCCCCTTCGATATAGCCCTCTGTAATGTTGTGCATGTTATTCTGCTGATACCTGGAACTCTTTATCTCCCCAGGAGAGGAAGTCTTTATCTCAGGGCACAGCTGCCTCAACATGTCACAGTATTTTTGTGTCTTAAACTGTGTCGGACAAACAATTGCATTGCACTGCACCTAAACCAAGAGAGAAGACTGTTTTAGAGCAGATCTGATTGCTGCTAATAAGCATCAAATAACGTCATATGAGCATCAAAAGCAGCTCTACCTTTTTCAATGCAAATTCCAGCTCATTCACTTGATAGGCTGGATTCACTGACACCTATTAAAGAAACATTAGCAAGTGAGATACTTTGCTCTTCATGCTCATTAATACACAAATATTAAACAAATGCATCACAGGGAATGTGGTAAACAAGCTTACCAAGATGATGCCAGCCTTGGCTGTGGCGAACTGTATCAAAATCCATTCATATGTGTTGGGGCCCCACATTCCCAACCGATCTCCCTTCTTCAGCCCCAGAGCTAGCAGACCTGCTGCTGCCTGATCAACCTGCATTAAAACACTTAAACTCTTAAATGGTGACTATCTAGGCATCTTGTTATTGCTTGCTCATTTCTTTTTCCCTACATATATATTTTTTAAACTTCAGGCACTTAACTACATGCCTTCCTTACTTATGCTTTAGCCTCTGACTTTTCTTTTGACAGGATTTGTTAAGGTGTTGAACTTAGCTGGCAATAACTTGGTTAAATAGCAGATATTGATTTAAGTACAGCTCTTCAGGTTTGAGGAACAGCACTAATGTACATCGCTCTGGATCAGAGCGCCTGCTAGATGCCGTAAATATAAATGAATGTAAATGTAAAGCAGACATGTATCTTTACATACTAATCATTACTGCCAGTATGGATTGTATTAACAAGAGTAATCTGCTGACGGTCAGAGCTACAAAAAGCCAGACAATAAAAATTGACCTAAACATAGACTTTAAAAGAGGCTGGCATTTTGGATATCAGATTAAACTGAGTTCACTGAATAAACACAAAAGTCGGGCAATATTTCAACGGCACTTGTTCTGAAGATAAACTGCAATTATGACCTGTTAACAAGTACATAATAGCAGGAGTACTGGGAGTACAGCTGTGCTTCACAAGGCCGCTAAGTAAATGAATAAAATTAATGTTTAACTAGCAAAGTGTGAGGAGCTAAGTCTGAAAAAGCAGCTTGTGCCAAAAAGGGCTTGTTAAGAAGATACTGATAAACCTACTCACATTTGACCTTTGAGCTAATAGCAAAGGTCACGCCACACAGAAATCACCAAAGGTTGTACTAGATGTTCTGGCATTTCAAGTGTCCTTAATATCAAGTCTCACATCTGAGCTGTTTCTACAATCAATTTTTTCAACAGCAGCAGTGTGGAGTTTTACCTCAGTGTCACTGCGAGACTGAAAACAGCCTACCAGCCAAAAATATCCAGCCAACAGTGTCCTGTGGCCAGAAACTGACCACTGATAAAGGACTAGAGGACAACACAAACTGTGCAGATTTTGGTCGTTTGGTCATTTGGTAGTTTTGGTCGTTTCCCTTTTAAAAATAGGAACCTGGTCTTGACTAAATGAGGGGATTGCCAGGATGTCCACAGAGCGGACTGACTTGACCAGAAGTGCTGTGTATTATGGGAACTGTAAAGAATAATAATGAATTTGATGAAAGTTTAGGGTCGGCTGAAACACTCCTTTGGCCAGAATCCTAAGCAAATTGAAGCAGGACACTCACATCATGTTGGAACTGAGCAAAGGTTTTCCTGATGCCACTCTGCAGAAACACCACTGCCTCACGGTCAGGATAGCGCTCCACTGTGCGCTGCAGGGCCTTTCCTACAGTGAGAGACTGCAAGGAATATGAGGTGACACCATGGGCATAGCTGGTGGTCAGGGTGGGTACACTGGGTGGACTGTCTGCATGGATAGCACTGAATAACAAAGAAAAAAAAAGAAGAGTATGACCCCGTAGATCATGGCCTGATAAAGTTTCAATTTTCATTAATGAAAAGGTAAGGTATTCTTTGAATAAAGAAGATGAATAGAGTTGGTGCCTTTATTAGCACATAACACACTAAGAATGTGTGGCTTAGAAACACTGCCAATGTTTCAAAACAGACCGTTCAGCCCTCAGAAACTAAACTGCTAAAACAGACTGTTTGGAATGAGTTTTTATAACGTCATGAAAACAAAAACATTTACATACGTGTTTAGCCTACAGTGGTTTAAGCTAAACACCTGCTCGTTCACGCTGAAGTTATAAAGAGTGTTTCTACCCAGACACTTATTGAAAGTCCAACAGCAACAGGGCAGCCAATCAGAACAGAGCTCATTCACATATCAGTCTTAAAGGAATAGTAACAAACATCGCATTATGTGTCTGGAGTATCAGGATTCTTGCTAGAAAAAATGAAGGTGTAAACACACCCTAGACTCTTCAAGATGAGGTATGCATTCGGGTCACGTGTTCTAACAGTGTAAATGCATCCAGCTCTCCAAGACACAATCAATAACCAGTGAAATTTTAAATAATATTAATTTTAAATTAAAAAAAAGTACCAAATTGGTTCAACTTTACCTCATTTGGTCATTTATAACCATCTTGATCCAAACATTGACTGTTGTGCAAAATTGTTAGACATGGCACGATACCACTTTTTTATGTCCGATACCGATATTGTACATTTGGGTACCTGACGATACAAATCCGATAATTTCAAAAAATGTCTGGATACATTTTGTATACCTTCACACAAATACAAAAATCACAACTGTGATATAATAAAGGAGAAACATTGCACAGAGAACATGGTATAGTAAGATGTCACTTATGGGGTGCCATTTGTAAAAACAGCTTAACAAATTTTGTGGTGTCATTTTTTCATCATTTAGTGTGTTTAGTGTGTTGAAAAAAAACTACATGTTGTGCTCTAAATATAAATGTTGCACTTTTACATGGCAACTCTAATGGAGACTCTAAATGTGGGATTTTAATGTACCACTTTTACAAACGAAGAGATATGCTTATTGGCCATGCCCCGTGAATACAATTAGCTGTTACTTAGCAGGGGGCTGGACTGTGATATCCCCTTACCAACATGAAGGATTTGCCTTAAATGATCTTAAATCTAAATGTTAAACATGAAAAATATATATCGCACTCTAAATGTGAAACTTCACAGTTAGATAGGACTCAGTGAGACATTTCCAACTCCCCTCGTTCGCAATAATAGCCCCACGAGAAAAGGAGGTATACCGTTCACCTCAGACAAAAATAATGGAACACCCGGGCGAGGTGAACGGATATCCCATGACTATTATGGCAAATGAGGGGTCGTTGGAAACAGGGGTGGACTGGGACTAAAAAATGGCCCTGGACTGGGGGGAGGGTTGAGGTGCGCGCAGAGGACTGCGTCCACAGACAGCCGTTCTGGACTTTTCCAGAGCGCACAAATTGCCAGTCCGCCGCTGGTTGGAAGGGTCTCATTGAGCCCTGTCTGATTGTGAAGTTTCACGGAGATTGATGGTTGCCCCGCCTAGAAAAGCCACAAGCACGTTCTGTGGGGGACTAAAGAATTGGGACACCCGGGCGAGGTGTCCCAATACATTCGGCAGGTCTTGGCTTTTTCTTCTTTGAGTCTGGAGTAACTCCAAACTGCTGACATGTTGGCAAGTCTCACACACAACAGAAACTCTTATCATGTGATGCATCTTCTCACCTTATGCACGTCGCAAATCACGTTATGCCTGCTGTAATTATATTCTGATCCAGTCAGGATTGGACCGATACCAATACATAATATCGGATCGGCGCATCTCTAAAAATTGTAATTTTATTTTTAACTGTACAGAAAAATGATGAGCAAGCGACTGATCGCATACAAGCTGTACTGCTTGTTATTCACCTTACAGTAATCGGATGTCAGCCTTATTGACTAGAGACACATTTGACGACCAAGCGTAAATGCATGTGGGTAATATCAGATCTGTATACAATCCAGATACTTATCACATGAAGTGAGCAGATGTAGAAGATGTAGTAAAAACAGTCCCTTTTAATTATATGGTTGGAAGACATGCATGTAATTTAGACTGTTTTGGTGCATTAACACAAAAAAGTGGGTGTTAAGGGAAAATGCAAGACAAAAATAAGACACGGGCCTTTTAAATCTAAGAGTTAATTATTTACAGCAAAAGTTCATCAGGAAAGTAGGATCTACAAAAGAAATGTAACATCTTTAGGTCTTAACCTTAAGATCAATGCAGTCAACTGATGCATTGTAAATTTGCAGAGACTGTGATAAAAATGCGAATAATTTATGGCACTTAAAGTGTGCTGAGATGGTGCAAAGTGATATGATTAGTAATTATATTTAAAAGTTAGATGATACACCAGTTTAACACATAGCCTAAACAGCTTAAATGTCTATTTTACAGGATTGTGATTAAATACAAAGTGGGTCGAAAGAGAAAGTGGATATGGTGTTCCGCAAATGTGCTATTATTCGTTCACAAAAGACACAGAATATGGGTCTACAAACGGGTCTTTAGTAGGTCATCATGCTAGTTCCTAGAACTCCTGCCTTTCATTACATAACTTCAGGCCCAACCATTAAATCTCCCGAGGTAACTTAACGTTAAACAAGAAAAGTAACTGTCCAAGAGCAGTGCACAGCAACCTCCGCAATATTCCTACAAATAATGATTTTTGTCAGAAAACAACATAAACAGGAAGAGGGTGTGAGAGGTGGTTGACTTGTGGTCTGAAACTTTTTTCCAAAAACCTCACAGCTTTCAGTCTGCCCTGTGCTTCGCTTCACTGCTCTAAGGAGTAACACATTACAAGCTGTATAAACACTTAATATCATTATTTCAGTTCTCTGCAAGACTCCAGAGCTTACCAGCAGGGCTGGGCTGCCCAAAAAGGTCTCCATGGTCTGTACACACCCCTTCCAGCCTTGGACAGCAGAGCAGGGCTACGAAGAGCTGCCACGATCTGCAGGGACATGTTCTCCACCTCTGCAGCTGCAAAACTGGGGAGGCACCTCAAATCTCTGAGGCTGCAAGAGGCGAGTGTGTGAAAGCTGTCGAGCTGTCGAGTCCACACAGAAGCTCCCCGGGCCAAATGTATTCCAGTGCAGCTCTTTGATAGGCCACAGAATTAACAGGGATTAAAAAACCACCTTTCTGCCCAAAACTGCCGTATTTACGGAGAGACTCCCACCATCTGTGTGCAGGCAGGACGCTGGATCACTTCAACTTTGAACCACACTTGGAGTCGAATGTCTCATCGCTGTGGCAGTATGTAAACACTAGGGGGCGCGATTTCCCTCTCTTATTTGTTGCCATAGGAACAGTATGGGAAAACCAGGTCGGAGATGAGATAAGCCTGTGACACCGTAGGGGAGACCGAGGATTGTTGTCACACATTTTACTTAAACTTAATTTCTGCCAAAACAATGTATAGTAAGAATTCCCTTTCTGTACACGATTAATGCTTTCAGGTACAACTGGATGTTCCCTGCTCTGGTAGACATATAGACATTTTAAAATATGATACACATTTTTTATTTTCAATGAAGTATCAAACCAAACACATCTCATGTGTATAAAAACATCAAATACGTGTAATTGGTTCCTTTTTAGACTCTTTAGATTCGAACAGGTAAGTACATGTAAAATGCATAAATGCTACGAATGTTAAACACCACAGGGTATGAATGTAAAACACCACAGGCTATGAAGACTACAACTACTACTATGAAATCTGAAGAAACTCGATATCTCCTCAAACTGAAGTTCAAACAAGCGACATAACTCACGCAAAAATACAGAGGGCAACTACACTATATAGCTCATAACAAAGAAAGGATTATTTTTAATCAACATTCACCAATCACAATCCAAAAATAAACATAACCTGGCAGACCAGGTGTGCAGTCTTTGTGGGCACACCACATTGCAACCAACCCCGAAACATTTTGACAACCTACCCAAACAGACATTTTTAGCTCTTTAGAAGTCTAGTCCACACAGGTATTAGCCTAGCTAAATTGTAGCTCTCTCTTTATACTTTAAAATGATAATAATTTTTTTACTGTCAACCCATAGTGCAATGAGTTAGAAGAAAAACATGAGATGCCTCAAAATGTACTTTTGCATATGAAAAACAAATAAAGTTGTCTCCCCTCAAAGTTATGGAGCTTTCACCTCTACTGTCAACGTAGATGATATATACAGCATAATGTAAAACCAGTTTTACTCAACAAAAGATGAAACAACAGGAAAAAAGTTACTGCTTTGGCTCAGAGCTTCCCAAAGTAAGTGCCTTTTTAGTGTTTTCCCTGTTCACAACTGACCCAGTACAAGAAGAGCTTTAGTCAGATCATGAGTTGAATCGAGTGTGATATATGAGAAACCAGGTGTGGTGTATTAGGAGATGAGGTCTGCTAAATTAGTAATATAAGGTATGAATACTTTTACCTTCAACAACAACATACAGTATTGGAAATAATTATTTGATCTCCTTTTGAATTTGTTTGTATGTTTGCTGACAGTCTCTAATGCATGAGGTAGTTTCATTTTTATGGAGAGAGATAGAATATCAACCAAAAATCAAGGGGAAAAAAACCATGTTACATAAAAGTTATAAACTGATTTGCATGTCATTGAGTGATAGAAGTATTTGATCCCCTGCAACCCAGCCAGACTTCTGGCTCCCACAGACTGGGTGTGTGCCGACATTGCAAACAGATTACAATCAGTCTATCAATTACAGATACTCCTGATCTTAACTCGTTATGTGTATAAAGCACACCTGTCCACAGAATCAGTTTCTTCC
>JBBPCY010000109.1:38149569-38169276 GCA_037974405.1 Brachyalestes nurse | reverse complement strand
AATTCCACTAATGAACTCTTGACGAAGAACACCTGTTAATTAAACACCATTCCAGGTCGATTCCTCATGAATCTGATGAAAAAATGCAAAGAGTGTGTAAAGCTGTCATTAGAGCAATTGGTGATGTTTTCAATATTAATCTACAATGTAGCCAATAATAAAAACAACGAAAATTGTTGAATGAGAAGGTAGGTCCAAACCTTTGACTGGTAGTGTAACTTATAGCCCACCAGTTAGCCTAGCGTGTTTTGCAGGTCTTAATCATCACACATTTCCCTCAAACCACTTCAGGTTATTAAGTATTTTCGAAAGCGTGCATGTGAAGCTTTTCCAAATGTTTTATTTAGGTTTCAAGGCAAGTAAACATATTTTTACAGCATCACACATTTAACAACTTGCTTTCTTGATCAGTCTCTTTATAAGGACTTGCAAGACTCTCGTACTTCAGCCGGTTTTGGTGAAGTGAAGGCAAGGAATTCGGAGGCACTATTTCATCTCTACTTGCAGTTCAGGGAGAACCCACTGGTGATCCTCTGATTAAAGGACATTCCCAGCACACCAAGCTGTTTGTGTACAAGTATTTGTGTCATACATTTTGAGTGTTGATTTCAGCCACTGGTGGTAATGCAAAAAGTAATGCAGCGTAGTTTTGTACAGTTTATAGGTGTACTGTATGAATGCTTGTATGCAGGTCACCGGCCACTGCATATTTAATATGACATCCTTGTAATATGATTATTGCAGTCAGTAATAATCCTGTTGATGGATCCAAAAAATGTCTTTTGGATCATTCAGCTATCTGTTTCACCCCAACATTTTTTTCATGAATACTTTTTACTAAGAATATTGGCACAACCAAAATATCATTATAGTGACCAACCTGCATGTTTTCTTTCTCAAAAACAACCATCACCACCCAATGTTAATCCCACACTAAACATTTATCAATACTGTCACAAATGGTCCTTTCAGGGATTGATAAAGTCTTTCAGTTCCTTTCAGATGGTGTAACGGTAAGAGTTACCCAATCATGAGCAAACATACTGTGGATTTTTCTTCTCCATCTTATAAATAAAGATTAGAAAGTAACAAAGAAAGCAGTCAGTGATTTAAAATGTTCCTCTGTGTGGCATCAAATGCAACTATGAACCTGAAGGAGACAATACACTGTCTTCAGCTTTCTTCCAGCAGCACATTAAGATGGGTCGCTACCTTGCTACTGAACACCTGTAGAGTGTTTCTTAAAGGCGTAGAGTGTATCAGAATAGGCTGCAGTATAAACATAAGTCTACTATAAATCACACCTGCTAAAAAGTCAATGACATTACATTGCCAACTACAGTATCTTCAGTTCTGTTGGTCAGAATCCTGGGCAAACAATTTCTCCCTAAGCTTGTAATAGCACCCTTTTTTGTCCATCAGTTGTTTGTGTGTTCCTTGCTCCTTGACCATCCCATCCTCCATGTAGATGATGTGGTCTGCTCTCTCTATAGTCTGTAGACGATGGGCCACCACCAGCAGTGTTTGACCAGCTAAGCGGGAGAGGGCTTCTTGAACCTGAGAATAAGGATAAACAAGAAATAAGCCTAAGGTTACAACAGAGTAGGAGTGGGGCAGTTATGGCTGTACTTAGTTTGGCATTTGTTAAACCTGGTCTAAGCACACATTTTTGTGCTTTAATCCACTAGCTTCAAAACATCAGACAAAAAAAGGATTGTATAGGGATTTACTGAGAAACATTAAGAAAGCTGGACCTCACTCTGGCTATAAACATCAGAATATTTATGAGCAGCACTTCCCCTTTCTGCAAGATCAGCTACCCCAAAAATGCACATACAGCAGATTCTAGAGCTCAATATTTATTGTTTTTTGTACAAAGTACAGTGAACAGTGTACAATAGAATGCTTACTTGAATGCTTCTTTACAGACTAAAGAAAATAACCAATAGACACAGTTAACGTTATAATAAAATGACTGCATAGGACATTTAAAATGAGGCAGTGGTAATGGTAGCAATATATAGTGTCTCAGGGGGCAACACAGAGAATAGAGATTTTTTTTTCCAGTTTGGATTAGACTGGAATCAGGATTACGTTTACGTTTGATTATGGATATTTGCAAATTCTGCCATTACAAATACTGCACATAAGCCAATCAGTGTCATTGCGGATAACCATAATGAAGATCAGTTTTCATGGAGTATGAATATACTTACCGCATGCTGGGTGTTGATGTCCAAGTTACTGGTGGCTTCATCTAAGATG
The DNA here is from genome assembly GCA_037974405.1 of Brachyalestes nurse. Classification (NCBI taxonomy): domain Eukaryota; kingdom Metazoa; phylum Chordata; class Actinopteri; order Characiformes; family Alestidae; genus Brachyalestes; species Brachyalestes nurse. Next base: position 38,167,011 of record JBBPCY010000109.1, on the reverse strand, counting down.
AGTATTTTTGGATTCCTAATGAAAGCTCTGGCTATGGCGATACACTGCTTTTGGCCTGAAGACAGCTGCCCTCCATGCTCTCCAACATCTGAGGCAAAGTGACAGACAGCAGAGACAGAGGAACTCACATTACTGCTTTAGTGGTATGGATATTCAATAACCATTTAATATTTTCTGAAATATTTACCCAGTTATAAAATTCTAAATAATAAACAAGTCCCTCACCTGTGTTGTATCCATGGTCCAGTTTGCAAATAAAAGCATGGGCACTAGCTTTCTTTGCTGCCGCCTCCACCTTCTCTGTGGTGCAGCTATGTAGGCCATACTCAATGTTGTGTTTTATTGAGCCAGAGAAGAGCACAGGGTTCTGGGACACAGTTGCCATCTGAGCCAGTGGAGAATGATTTGAGTTAGAGATGAGAGAAAAGAATGAGATTTGGGGAACTACTACTTAAGCGTTTGAAAGTTATGGTACATTAAGACTCCTTTATTACAGAGTAAAGGTACATATAAAATGTACATATTTTCACTTATCCCAAGTGTTTATCAACCGAAACACTTTTGCTGTCCAAATGTTGCTTTTTCAGTTTAGCATTGGAGCAATGAGGCTGATGCAACACACATGTCAACAGTCAGCAAAATGTATATAAATATATCTGTCAGCCCACTGAAACAGCATCGGGTCCTTATTAAGGTGGTACAGACTTGTTAATGTGGTTTAGAATGAAGTAGAATTAAGTTTTGTTAACGGATTCTACATCAGCAGCACTCCCTACTGTTGAGGTGTTTCGTGAATACAGACCCTGTCATCTTTAAACGGTAGTTATGTTCAGTTTTATAGCTCACAGTAATTCCTAAACCACATCAACAAGTCTATGTCAAATTAATTATCTTTGAGCAGGTCAAGAGACGTATTTATGTAAATATTTGGGTGACTGGTGACTGCCAGTGTTTGTTAACAACATCCGTCTTGTATATAAAGAAGTAAAATGACAGTACATTAGCAGACATTTGTACACATTAGATTGGGGGTGTGTTACAGTGCTTACCTGGCTGCACAGGTACTTTTGCTGGTAGTGATAAAGTGGAATACCATCCAGTAGCACCTCACCCTCCTGGGGCTCATAGAACCTCTGCAGGAGACTGACACAAGAGGTCTTCCCCCCACCAGAGGGCCCCACCAGTGCTGTCATCTTCCCTGGACGCACCTCCAGACTCACAGACTGACAAAACAGTTTTAGGGCATTTTTATGATAGAATCAGCTTTGGCATTAAACTAAGCTCAAGGCTATTACGTTGGCTTTTCAAGGTAAAGGGAAAACAAAAAAAAAATCAAAGCACACAATTTTATTTACCTTAAGTGCTTGCACATCACGAGAAGGATAAGAAAAGCTAACATTATCAAAAGTGAGCCTTCCTTTTAACTCCTGGGGTACCAGGTCGCCTGCCTCTCTCACTGTCGGCTTCCTGTCAAGCAGCTTAAACACCTTCTCTGCTGACCACACCGTGTTCAGGATGTCTCCATAAACATACACCAGGTGCTGAGAACAGATTAACACATGCCATGTCAGTGTCAGACAAACATTATTAGTAAAACTTACCCCACTTTATGGATCTGAACTTAGTATCGAGCAAACCTTATCAAGGAATCAATAATACAAGTAAGTCAAAGAATTTATTTACGATTAAACTGTCCAAGCCATCAGACTCACCCTCATGTTGGTCACCATGTCCTTCTGAAAGAGCACAAAGGCCAACAGACTTCCACAGCTTAGCTGGCCTGACGTGATGAGATTGCGGCCCAGAACCAGCATAATCACCTTTAAGCTTATTGATACAAGCTACATACCGATACACACACATACACACAAACAGTCCATAACACCGGAAATCAGGGAGTCTAGAGTCTAGACATCACCTTGTAGGAACATCCACATAGTGAAAACACGTGTTTGTGTGGGATGTCTTACCCTACGCAGAAGGAGGAAGACTGCACTGTAAATGCCTTTGCGTTTCTGAACCTGGAACTTCCTATTCAGGGCCTCCTCATACCTCTTCTGCTCCTGGGCCTCAGCCTTGAAGCTGCGTACAGTCTTCATAGAATTAATGGTAGAAGATGCCAGCTGCTCAATCTCAGCCTTGCAGTCCTGGAGCTCTCTGGATGTTTTCTGGTCATTGTAACAGTAAGCATGCACAAATAATAGTGTTAACTGCAAAAAATCTAATCAAATTTTGACAGTTCTTCATTTAAACACCTAAGTAATCCCACTGAACACTGACCACCTGTATAACCTAGTAACTATTGGGCAGCTGGTACCCTTGAGCAGGGGGCCGTCCTCACACTCTGTTACCCGGGTGCTGTGTTCCTGGCTGGCCGCTGCTTCACTTGGTGAATGGGTTAAATGCAGAGGAAGGATTTTATGCCATTCACACTGTGTGTTGTAGTGTGTTCAGGTATGACAAATGGACACTTTACACAACTGCTGAAATCAGATCTGAGGTGTGGCATCAGATAAGACAAACACCTTACTGCAGGACACACCATGCTCCAGAAGATTTAAGACACAGCTCAAGTTCTTGACAAAGCAAGGCAAAGCTTACTAAAACTGCAAGGTCACCTGGTAGTAAGTGTTGTAACTGTTCTGCAGCAGAGCAAGGAGAGGCATCTCCACACAAGTGAGGATTGTGAGCTGCCACGACAGACCCAGCATGGAGACGAGCATGCTACACGTCTTCACCAGGCTCCGCAGGAGCACATTAACGTTCATCGCTATGGACCGGCCCATCTTATCAGTGTCAGAGACCAGGCGTGAAGTCAGACTTCCTGCAAAGATAAGAGAGAGGTTTGCTGACAACATCACAAAACTAGAAATGATTCGTTGTTGTTCAGTAGGTACTTCTGTTGCAGTGTTAACCTTTACATTATCTTACAAAACAAAATCTACACACCCAAGAAAACCGCCAAATGTCCCCATAATGTTTACACTGACTTATGTTTCCACATCACCTGGTTTGTTTTCTTCAAAGAAGCTGACTTCCTGTTTTATCAAGTTCTGAAACAGCTTGTGTCGGATTCTCTGGTTGAGCCTGGCTAAACTACACATGAACATGCCCCCTCGCAAGCCAGTGAACAAAGAGCTGGAATAAATAAAGCACATTACACTATAGAGTGCATTTCTGAAAACACAGAAATAAGCAAAAAACAACAGCAACATAAATTCATCTACCTTCCAAAAGAGTACAGTGACATGAGTCCAATGGCCCACATGAAGTTGCCATGCAAGTATTCCCCACTCAACGCATCAATGATTTTCCCCACGTAGTATGGAATATATGACTCAACTGTGGGAAGAAATGCAATATTGAAATGCATTATATACGAAACATCACTGCATACTATATGCTGTATGCCTTGCAATTTTTTGTGTTTTTTCTGCTCTAACAAACCTACTCCAAATCAAAAAGGGCTTGTTAATAGACTGATTATCTGAATCAGTTTTTGGGGGAAAATCTCAAATATCCTGGAGGTGTGTAAAGAACAACAGAATGCGGCCTACTGCTCTTTACATTATTCTACTGATGCATGACAATGACATTTTACTGAATGTGGCATTTGTGACCAGTAATGACCTTTTAAAATCATATAGCATAAGCAATAGATTTATGTGACAGAAGTTAAACTTTAGGTCAGTCAAACAGCTGAGATAACCAACTGGAAAACTTACATAATGCAGCCAGGATGAGAAAAATAAAGGCAGCCCCGAGATGAAGGTAGTCTGGACTAGAGTAGTGAATCACTCGTATCAAGAGTGCTTTGGCCTCTTGCTCTTTCTTCTCCTTTTTTGCATCTCTTTTAGATCCATTACCAGGGAATGTCTTCTCCCACACCATGTACACCACAGTGGCAGCCACTGCATTCAGAACCACCATGCCCACCTCAGGGGCTGGACAGAAACAACATATGCCTCTTGGGGCCAGTGTTTGCACAGTATCAAATACAGGAGGCAGAAAACACAATAAAGTCACCCAGTGCTTCAGTAAAGGCTGTAAACTCTGGTCCACCAACACTGAGCTGACTTCGTGAAGCAGAGTCCAGCTGAGAGCTCTGAAAGCCCATAACCAGCTCAAGCTGAGAAAAAAGGTGCCTTCAGACCACAGAAGTCCCATCACCAAGGTGAGCCAGAGGAGCAGGTCACAGCACAGGACAAGTCCATATGCACGAACTGCAGCACTATCTGTCGGATGAGCCATCATGGAGGTACCAGTTTGATATCTTCACACGCCTGCAAGGCAAAGGCAAATATACACATATATAGATATTCATTTTCTAGACAGTACTGTTGGCTATAACTGCCGATCCAGCTTCTCAGTTAATGGCCAGATTTAATTAGGTGTGTCTGACTATGGTTTTTGTCTTGAACATATTGTTCTATGGGAAAAAACACCTTTTGAAGACTGAGATCACTTGCTAATGTTGAGTTGTCATACTCTTTAGTATCTGCCATGATAATGACATCTGCCATATGTGTCTTGCATAGTTATGCCCATGCCTCATGCTATGTTTTCCAGGAGAACAAAAGCGGTTCTTCTATTGCCTTCTTTGAATTAGAATGTGACATAAACTGTCGTGACATCAAACATTGTGGGATCTGTCCTGATAATTAATGGCGATGTTTACATCACACTGTTATATTAATGGACATAATTAGAAGGCTATCTAATCCGAAGAACCCATTTGGGCACCTTCATATATACGATAAAGACAAAAGTATTGGGACACCTGACCATTACACCAACAGGGACTTTAATGACATTGTATTCAAATACAAAGACTTTAATATGGAGTTGGTCTCCACTTTGCCACAGTAACAGCTTCCACTGTTGGAACATTACGGTATTTTGGAGTTTCTGTGGGAATTTTTGCTCATTCATTCTGTAGAGCATTTATAAGGTCAGACTCTGATGCTGAATGAGAAGACTTGGGTCCTAATCTCCGTTCCAGTTCACCCCATAGGTATTGAATGGGGTTAAGGTCAGGGCTCTTTGTGGAGCCAGTCAAGTTCTTCCACACTGAACTCATCCAGTCATGGAGCTTGCTTTGTGCACTAGGGCACAGCTATGCTTCTTCCCCAAACTTTTTCCAGCATGGCGTTGTCCAGAATGTATTGGTAAGCAGAAACCTTTTCATTTTGCCTTTCAAGTAATGGGCCTAGTCCAAACCCTGGAAACCAGATGTGTCCCAATACTTTTGTCTATCCAGCACCTTTGGTATGGACTGGAACAGAAATTGCGAGCCAGTCCTTCTAATACTAGTGTCTGCCCTCAGAAATGCTCTACGGCACAAATTCCCACAGAAACTCCAAAATATCGTGGAAAGCCTTCAAAGAAGTATGGAAGCTGTTAGAGCTGCAAAGGGAACCAACGCCAGATTAAAGTCTTTGTATTTGAATCCAGTGTCATTGGTGCAATGGTAAGGCGTCCTAACACTTTCGTCCATATAGTGTAGATAACATAAATGTAAATTATTATGCTTTTCGTAACATTAAAGAGTAAATGTTTACACACGATGGCTTACTGGCTAAAGCTAATAAGAGGTTGGAAATCCCCTGGATCTCCATCCCCTTCTTTCACAGACTGGTGCATGGTTTAGTTCACTGGAAGGTTTTAGCGTTTAGTCAAATACAATTATGCAAAAAAAAAAGCTTACAAGAAGACTAAATAAAGCCTATAGCCATTTAATCTTACCGTTGTCCGTCCGTCCGTTTCCTTTCATGGAGCAGTCGGTTTTACTTTCACTTTCATTCTTATTGTAAAAGACACCGCTGTTCTCTCTGCTACATATTTGTGCATGCATGAAGAGAATAAAGACTTCTCATTGCTGACAACTGGCATCCAGTATTTCTAGACTTTATACTTCTCTTTTTGCTGCAGGATGGCTTCAGTCCTTCTCATGTTCCTCAGACCACTAGAGGGTGATGAATATGATCACGCAAACCCAAACCATTCACTGTTCAAGCTGAATTTATTGTCAACAGGAAAACGTGTATATTTCTTTCCAGTGAAACAATTTTTTATATAAAAAAAAAGAATAACGTGTACTAAATAAACTGTATAATTTATAAATGCACATAGCCCTTTTAGATGTCCTTCAAAACTTTGGCAAATACACAGAACATCAGAATAGTAACATAAAGAACATGAAAAGCACATTTAAGACAGACATAAGACTATTAACAAAAAATGTTGACACTTTCGGTTGTTTTCAGGAGCCAGGAACAGAACCAGCAGGACATTGGGCTCCAGTTTCAACACATACACCACTGATCAGAGATCAGTGCCCTGAAAGCATTAGATGTTAACAGTGAAGCAGAACCATGAAGGTCTGTGTAACAGTGTGCAGCTTATAATACCCTTAATGTCAAGTCAGTGTTGTGTTGTGGTTGGGAGGTCAGTAACTGGGTTGCAGAAATAAACAATAAAGCTAAAGTGTCACTGGCAGTAACTGTGTTATTCTTGTCAGAGGTGTGATAAACTTCCTTTGTAGAGGCTCCAGAAAGGAGCCTTGTAACATATGTCGGCAAAATACATAATAGGTGGGCGAGTTTGCATATAGATGGAGAACATTTAGTCTTAAAAGTAAACTTCTGATAAGCAGTAGCTTAAAGAACAGTAGCTATGAGCTACGTTTTGATTAGATGCTATGCTACAACAGATGGAAAAAGACAGATATCCAACAAAGGGACATTTTCATAGGTGATTTTGAAATAATCAATACATATCTGCAGCATACACAATCTGGAGTGTGTACAACAATGGTTCAGTTATAGAAATATAAATTTTCCTAAAAATCGTGTGTGTGTATTATATATTTATATGTGCATGTACTGAAAATATATGTATATTCCTCCATCTGATCTCAGATCCTCAGCCCTGATAGATACAGCTCATACGCTTGTGATGCGCTCGGTTTCTATGACAGTGTTGCTGTCCGCTCTGCCTGCGGAGACTCTGATGTACTGGCAGTCCGGTGATAGAATAGTCGCTGACCCTTGAGCAGGCGAAGGCTCCTTCTGGGCTGTGTTGCGGCGGTCAAGTATATAGAAGGACACCAAAAGAAACAAAGCTGATAAAGCCACTGAGATACTGCAGGCCAGGAACACGTATGTGTACTTTCCAGTTGTGTCCACCAGATAGCCTGAAATATATAGACAAACAACAATGACTGCATCCAACAATGACTGCACATGGTGGCATTCTTAAATACAATTAATGAATACATTTACCCTATTGGTACACTTTGTTGGATATGATTACTAAATAAAACCCACTTTGCACAAACCTACGATACTACCGTAAGGCTGCATAATTAATCTCTGCAATGCTGCTATCGCAGAAAGCTGCAATATGCAAATGAGCCTCTAATCAATCACATTGTTTTTTGACCACACCTACCGATCACAGTCCCAGGTGAGAATTATTGAGTGTTTTGATGAATCAACGTATTCATGAAAACTTTGATTTTAACCATTAAAGGTTCACTACAGTGTTTTTATAAGGCCCACATTCTACATTTTTCTTCTATTTCATTTTTTCCCAATTTTTTTTTTTCAACAAAACGTATTTCATAATTTATAACAGTTCATTCTTACATCACCATTTTCCAACCTTAGTTAACCCCCTTAGAATTAAACAGGCTGTTTTAGTCTCTGTACCGTTAAGACGGATACTCCCCAATATTGCAGCTCATTCAAAAAGCTACACAGGGCTGAAACAGTCTTTACAACTTCAGTATGAATGTGTGTGGCTAAACCGCTGTAGGGTAAATACGAAGATATATGTAAATGTAACATCACAAAAACTATGATTTGAAAACGGGCTGTTTTGAAGCTTATTTTCTGTTTGTGGACTGTATGGATGGGGAGTGAATGTACATTTCGAAACAATATTTACATACTACATGCATCTTTGATTCCAGGAAAGTGATGATATGGGCCCTTTAATTTACTGAAAGGAATCGCAATATATCACAGTATAATTGCAATACTGATATTTTGTCCATGTCATACTTTACCCCATTCTTTATTAAAGAATCCTGGTCCACTACAGGACCAGGGTATTTTAGAAATACAGTAAACCCCAGACATTATAGTGAAAAAAACAGGAATTTGTGATGTGGGGAAAAAAATGCCTTAAAATGCCTTAAAGTGTAAATGCTAAATATGCCCCCAAATATGCTCCCCCAAAACACTTTAATTTCATTTTAAACTATTTACTTTTACATTTTCTTTAAGTTCAAGAATTAAACTGAGTTTAAAATAAAATTAAAGTGTTCTGGGAGCATGTTTTGGGGAATATTTAGGGTTTACACTATAAAAATAGGCATTTGTAGGCATTATGGGCATTTTTACCAAAACACAATGTGTTTTTTCCACTACACGTTCTTAGAACGTAACCCCCGTGAAAAGCGAGGAATTTCTGTATATATAGATAAAACTCTCTATATGTTCAGTGAAGGTAACAAATTGCACACAACGATGAGCATGTAATGACAAAAGATATACATACTAAGCGATGTGTCTTCCAAGTTTCTACAATATAACAAAATATAGCAGCTTTGTGAGGAATAATACAGACAGGACTTTTCATTAGGACTCCCAAATGTTCATTGATTCACTGAGGTGGCAGGACTTAGTATGCAGGCGCTGGACAGTGTTGGGTTGCATGGTTGACATTTTGAGTTGGCATGGTGCTTGTACGAGGGAGCCAGCTGCCCAGTCAATCTCACCCACCCCACAGAGAGAGAGAGAGAGAGAGAGCCTAAAGTCGTGGCACCACCTCCAGTCCTGCCCTCCACGCTCTCTTTCATAATGCAAGGAACATTCCATTCCCATGTATTCCTTCCATGCGCATGCCACACACAAGCACGGCATATGCTCGAGAGCAAAAGGACACCCAATGACTAAACAGGTGGGTCTAGAAAAACCAGTAAAGGGCCACTTCTGCATTGTCCAACCTCTGTAATTTGTTGAACTTTTCAGTGTAAAAACTGGCTAGACAGGTTTCAGAAATCCAGTTAATGGGAACGGTCAAAGAAAGGCAAAAATATGGCCTTTGGCGTAGCCTGTTCGACAGGTCTCTAACCCCTTGGCAGATCAGTTCTGTTCATCATCTTAGGCGTCATTTCACTTCTGTTACATGAAAACAATTCAATTCACACCCTCAGGCCTAAACTCAAATTAAAAGCTAACCTCACCAGACATAACAAAAAATACTTTTTCATCTGTCAGGACCATTTTATTCATCCTGACAGTGTATGTTACTTCATTTATATATCTAGTTCTTGTATAAGCTCATGACGTTTTGTCCTGAAAATGTATAAAACCAGCACGTACACACACACACACACACACACATACACATACATTTGTGTTACCTGCAAGGGGAGGTCCAATCAGCAGTGTGACACTCTCCATGATGGCCAGCAGGCCGAATGCAGAATGAAAGCGGCTCATATCCACTATGTCCATCAGCACAGTAACCAGCAGGGTTCCCACCACGCTCATTGTCAGGCCGTAACTCAGCATGTACATCAAGAGCACAAAAAAACTGGGAGCTATGCAGCAGATGCTGTTACTCAGTCCGTTCAGTAGAAGCGCTACGGAAAACACGTAGATATGGCGGCCCTTGAACCAGGACAAGTTGAAGAGCAGCCCAATGGGCGGGCGCACAATGATGTTGACGAAGCCCAGGACGTTGAGCAGCAGGGCAGCCTTACTCTGTTCCATGCCGTTATCCGTGGCATATGGAACAAGGAAGATCAGAGGCACTACAAATCCCAGCATCATCCAGGTGATGCCCAACGAGAAGACACGAAAGCGTAGGTTAGTGCAGAACTGGTCAAAAGCCATGTGGCGACGGAAGGAAGATGCTAAAGTCCTCCATGCTACGCACTTTTGTCCTTTCAGGCCCTCTTCGCCTGCTCCTGAAGTGCCATTGGTTATCCGTTTCGGTGCTCTAGGCTTTCGTGGTCCCAGCGGCCTCATAACGGCCCCACAGACACAGCAGTTGAGTAACATACCGCCCAGCACAAGGAAACTGCCCCTCCAGCCCAGCTCAGTGTTGAGGTAGTGACTCAGTATGGGCAGCGTGGACAAGCCCAGAGCTGTGCCCGTGGAGGACATAGCATTGGCAAAGACACGCCGGCGCACAAAGTAGTGGCCCAATATTGTGACAGCAGGCTGGAAGCTGAAACAAAATCCTAGGCCTGTGGAGGAATGTTAGGCATAAAATGTGGTTATATAGTGTGTATTCTTTAGCATTCCTTGTGAAAATCATACATAACCAGAAGCAATATGAGAAAAAAGATCCTACCTTTAAAGTATATTAGTGTAACAAAATAATAATATTAATCCAAGTAACTACTATTACCTACTCGTCATGAAATATTCACATGTCGGTCATTTCAAATGGGGTAACAAGTCATTCTATAGTGAGATAATTAAGCAGCTCATTTAGTGTTGTATGCAGTTTGGCTGTAGACGTGTGTGGATTCATACTGACCTGTAATAACCCCTGCAGTGATGTAAAGCTCAATAATGGTGTTTGTAAAGGCACTGGCTGCCATCCCCAAGCCGCTCAAGACCCCTCCCAGCATCACAGTTGTTCGACAACCAAATCGTTCCACTAACACACTGCACAGTGGACCTAAGAAACAAATGCTCAAAGTAAAATAAAAAAGACCAAACCAGAGGGTTTTTTTTAGGATTAGGCCCTACAATTCAAAGTTAAAAAAGACCAAACACCAGGGCTTTTAAGGATTAGTCCCTATAATCCAACAAACTTTAGGTCTTTGTGTCAAGGAACTGCATATTTTGGGGGTTTCCTACATTCTGATCCAACTAATGAGCTAGTTTATGTTGGGTGAACACTTCAGAACAGGAGAAACAGTAAAACAGGGACAGGGGTACTTCAGGATCACGGGTGGGAATCAGCCTAATGGATGGGAACCAGCACATAATCTTGTGATTTGTGGCAAATATATATCAGATTTACTGCATCACAGTCTTCTTCTAAGGACTTTTTGACTAATAGATGATCAAAGGGACATTGTCTGACATCTGCAAATATGCTACCAGTGAAAAGAGTTGGAGTAGTTCATGAAAATGAAACTATTTTATCCCCCATTAGTTCCTAGAAAAAGTAATCTCATCAATTATAACGTCACTTTCGCATGACTTTCGTAAAACCCAAACAAAAAAAGCTGTACAAATGGAAAGTACATAGGAAAACTCAATAGTCTTTAGTACTTTATTAAGAAAGAATTAGCCATTCACAGTAGACATTCTTCCGATTTGTATTGTGATCGGCAAGCTCTTGCATAATAGAGAACATATTCAATTCCACCCGTTCCATTTGTTGTTTTTGAAACCTTATACCTTCAGATCTACAGTCATAAAAAGTCAATAGAACAAATGTACCATGAAATCCAGGTGCTTCAATCACACAAAGGAGTTTTATGGTCACAAAGCATGTTTGTTCTTATTTCTGGGATAATGAACCATTTTTTGGAGGTGAAAGAGTAGTTTGAAATGTGTTGTGTTAGTAAAATGTACAAACTGTACACACCTGCAATCTTGGTTTTATAGTTCTATGTACTTTTCAGGAGGTTTATGAGTAAGTTCATTAGAGCTAGATGAAAGCACTGAGACCAGGTTTCTGCTGATTGAACCGCTGGTTTGGTTTTATGAGCTAAAATAGTATACTATTGTTTTTTAACATGCCGATGTCTTTGGCCAATAGAGGGCTAGAGGCCAAAAAGTTAAAGGGCACATCAATATCCACGTCCCTGCTCCTACCAAGACAGTTATGCTTGATGAAAATAAATGAATGTGATACAAATACCTGCTTAAACTGGCAGCAGAAACAGTTTAGAAACAGCCACCTTGACATAAAATGTTTATGAATAAAACAAAAATCATTGAATGAATGAAAATCTTCAGGTGAGGTTTTCCTCACATTATTTTTTAGTCATAAATTTCATATTAGCATGATTAGATTAATTAAGCATATTCATCCTGGAGTTTACAGCTGTGATTAGTTTTTCCCTAAACTGTGCTATAGGGTTGTCAAAAAAATCGACACTAGATACTAATCAATACTAAAATTTAGTATCGATTTCGATATCAATTAGCACTGGTATTGATACTTAAATGCCAGTTTTGCGTCTGCCGGGTTCACGGAAATCTACAACAATTTTCAACAGGCATTGCAGCGGGCAGCCCCTCCCCCGGCTACCTGGAGGACCCAATGTTTACATGACAGGCCCGTAACTCGGCCGGGAACAACCTAGAGCCTCGAAATTTTACACAGGCCCTCAGCTAGTGTTACGAAATATATAATGTACTATTGTTGAACAGCGCTACGTCCCAATACTTTGGAATATTGAGCGGCTATATCTTGAGTGGCCAAAAGTATTGGGACACATTGCTGCGACATACTGCCAGGGAGAGCGAAATCACACACACACACACACACACACACACACACACACAGCATTTTGATAGCTGCCTTTCCTATATCCATGCAAAAAAAGTGATTGTGTAGACTATATTTGTTCAGGAATAAAAAAATTCAGGTAAGTTCAGATCAACACACTTATGACTTTTACACATTATCATTTTATTTGCACTTTTTTAGTGATGTGATGTTATTTTATTTATTTTATTTAAATTTATGTGCATGTAGTTCTAAGTTCTAACATGTTTGGTTGGCAAAAAAAGAGACTAAAATACTTTTATTGACTAAAACTAGACTAAAATGTCATTAGTTTTCATTGACTAAAATTAGAAAAAAATAGTTGTGGATAATTCTGACTAAAAGATTAAAATGCTTTTTGTTGACTGAAACTAGACTAATAATAATACATTTAATTTATTTCAAAATACACAGAAACGCTGTACAATTTTGAGTAGACAAAGAAAATTGAGCATTTTGTTTGTCTATTCACACTTTAATTTTTTATGAACAAGTTCCTGTGTTTGTTTTTTCTCCCCCTGTAGTATCGAAAATAGTATTGGTATTGGTTTAAAATTTCAGTATCGTGACAAGCCTACTGTGCTATTAATACTGCAGTCAGAAGACATCAGCAGAACACGTGCACCAATTTCACAGGCATGAATAGCAAAAACAAAAATGCATGTTTTACTGTAATGCAATACATTCATTAGTTAAAAAGTATTTACCTAAAGATAAGATCATTGTGTCAGTTTATTTGATCAAAAGTAAATCTATTACTGTGTTTGACAAGAAAGAGAAGAGACTTAAAATTAGTGCACACCTTGATTGTAGGCGTGTCTTAAAAGACATATCTGAAACCTAGCAGCTATAATAAACAAATATACAGATCACACATTCCCTAATCATTTTAAAACAGCCTTCTAATATTTTAATATTATAGCATGAACACCTACAGAAACTCATTCATGCTTCTGTTTCCTAATGTAATGGTCTGTTACCTGGACGTCCCAAATATGCTACACTGGACCACATCCAATTCTAACTTTCCACTGGCTTCCACATAATTACAGAATACATTTTAATTTAAGTCTATAAATGGCTGAGTTCCAAAATATTACTGTGTGCAACATGTGCAGTTTTCTGGTGCAATATTACAGTGTAGCATTCAATGTCTGGTGCTACTGGGAATACACTCAAACCAGAGTCCTGCACCGGGTCGGGTACCCGCAGATAGTTGCTGAAACGGGTGGATTTTAATGTTCTGGAATTTTACGGGCGGGTAATTCATTACATACAGGTGGGTAGGAGGACAATCAAAACAGTATAGTAGCCTGCAAAAATAACATAAGTGAAAATATCTATGTATTAGACTATCATTTAATCTCTAATATTACATAACAACATCTACCCCCCCTAATGTACTCCAAAAACACAGAAAAAGAGCCAACCCGCCACTTACTCCACACGCAAAGCCTCCTGGGAGGCCAGTCCTGCCATGCGCTTCAATAGAATGCTTTTAATTTGTGTGTAATTTATCACGGGCACGGGCACAAACGTATGTTTTTATATGCTATTTTGTACAGTGTACAGCTTTTATATCATTGTTATTTTGTAGTTTTTATTTTAATGGTTATGCTGCTTCTACCTACTCTTATTCTGTCCACTTTGCTATTGTAACAATGTAAATTTCTCACCCATGTGGTTGATAAAGTGGCCCCTTACAGTCATGCATGAACACACCACAGCACAGCGAACAGTGTGAACAGTGTGAAATGCTTCTCTGCATTTAACCCAGTCACCAAGTGAAGCAGTGGGCAGCCAGGAACACAGCGCCCGGGGAGCAGAGTGGGGGATGGTACCTTGCTCAAGGGTACCTCAGTGGTGCCCACAGCAGTCCTGGGATTTGAACCCATGTCCTTCTGATCACAGGGGCAGATCCTCTAGGTCCAATAATTCCTTATCTTATCTCTGTATATATCTTTGTTTAAAGTATGGAAACCAAGGCTTTTTTGATACAGGTCAGCTACTAGAGGCTTGAATCCAAACTAAACATGGTAAAGACAAGATAAGATTAGATAAACCTTTATTAGTCCCACAAGTGAGAAATTTGCTTGGTCACGGCAGAAAGTGGACAGAAACAAAGTTAAGAGCAGCAAAAATTAAGAAAACAATAGAAAAGAATAAAATACTATAAAATGTACACTACACAATCTAGAAATATAAATATGGACATCTGTATTGTAAAATATATACACATGTCCATGTAAACTAAATGTAGACTTAGGCAAGTATGTATGTATGTAGACAATGAGTATATGCATATGTACAGTATACAGAGTGGATATATAAGTAAATATAAGAACACAGTAGATAACACACATACACACATGCAGGAGCAGCATTAACCTGGTATCTGGTACCTGGTAAATGCAGGTTTAAAATATGTTTTATAAACATTGAGCTGGACTTTATTTTACACCTTAGCATCTTTTGTTTAGATATTGCACTTTTAATTATTTCTCATTATTTCTTTAAAGCACTTTCCATTTTAGCACACATTTTTCTGACCTGTATTTTTCTAATTGTTTTTATTCTTGCTTTTAAATACTCTGTCTTTAATTTCTTGCTGATGTTGCTTTTGCTTCTGTTTACATAAAGCACTTTGAATTGCCTTTGTGTCTAAAATGTGCTGCAATATTTTAATTGCTTTTCCTTCCCCTGCCTTCCGTAACATGTCAGCTTGTACTTTCACCAAGACTGAAAGTGAGTAAATAACTGGAAATGTCCTTTATCAGATGATCAAATAAGAAGAGATGCTGACTTTTACAAAGAACTTTTGAAGGGCTTAATGAAGACAGTTACCATGATAAAGCAAATACTGTCATCATGATCATTCTCCGTCTCGCTGTTATTTTCTCCTTTTTTCTCTCTAGCAATTCACAGACAAGATTAATTTCATCTGGCCCTGGGCTTTGCTGGAAATTGTTATCAAACTGGCTATAGTCTTGAAGAAGTGTCCCTTCAGGAGATTAACTATCAGTTGTAATATGCAGAGCAGATGTGAAATAATGACCACAGTTTCCTGTTCATGGAGGAAAGTTAGACAAAGCCTAGCCTCCAGTCTCACTCTCAAGAGATCATCATTTTCCTGACAACCACTGAAATCTAAAACAACAGATGGCACTTCAATAGAGTGTGTTTTTAGTAAATACACAGTCGGTATTCAGGATATGACAAACTGTGAATGTTGTGAAATGTCCGTATGTTAACCCTAAATCTAAAAGAACCTTTACATGGGACCGCACATCTATTCCTAATGGCACAAATTTTATATTGTTTTCATAGTACTTACAGTTTGTACTTTGTAGTAGTTTTGTAGTGATTACTAAATAATAAGTCTTAAGATTAATGACTCGATAATAAGCCTGTCATTTAAGCAACTCATGCTCACATTCACAAGACCAAACTGTGTAATTTTTAAAAGGGTTCTCTGAGAGAAGAGACATAACCAGACACACCACACTGCAGCGTGGAATATGACAAACGCAAAGTACGATAATAAGAACTTCTTGTAGCTTGTTGTTGTGACATTTTATGGATTTGCTTGAAACTGGGTAAATAGCGTCTAAATTATGCTAAATTTTGATTGGCTGTTGGTAGTGATTTTGTTAAGCAAGTCTAGTGTTAACATCAGCCTAACAACATTAGCGTCAGCTTTTTTGAGATATTGAAATATTAGCTGCGGTGCCCCCTATGGTTATAATTTTATGACATTTGGCAAGCGTCCAAAGAATGTAGACAATAGTCTAGCCTTTAGATCACAAGACACAGGCACAGGCCTGTTTTGAGATGTGGAAACATAACAGCAGCACTGACCCGATGGCCGAATTTCACAAATTCTGGTGTGAACCCAAAGAACGTGGTAGCGCGCAAGTGTGTTGTGTTCTTAAGACTTTATATCACAAGAAACTGACAAGTGAAGTACTACTTTTGGCACAAATATTACTCAAGAGATCATCTATAAAAAAAACTTTTGACCTATAAAAAACTTTGACAAACCCTATATGGCCATGCTTCACAGCAGAAGTGGTCATAATGAATGTGTGATGCCTAAATGCTTTCCTGTATATATATATTTACCTCCAGCATGTAGAACCGCTGTCATGATAGACGGCACCCAGGATGTTGCGCTGTTGCTGGCACTAAACTGTTTCTGAAGATCCGTGTAGAAGATGCCGATACAGGAAGGGAACGCCAGTGTCAAGGCCAGGACCATTATAGAGGCCATGAGGACCACCCAGCCCCAGCCCCCGTCTGGTGCCCTTGTGGCAGGTGGTTGTGCTTGAGCTAGTGGTGTTTCTGCTTCTCCTTTTTCCCCATCTTCCATCTCTTTATCACAGGACTCCGCTGACTGCTTCTGTGGGTCCATTTTTGCTAGTGAAAGTAATCACCTGCCCCTCACTGCTTCCTTTTTCTGTCTGTGACACTCATGGGTGGTCTCAGCAACGTTCTTAAGGCAGGGCTGCACCTTTCCATGGACTCCATGTCACCTCCCCACAACACCACAAAGGGATCTCTGTGGGACAGAAGAAGAAAGGGTTTATTCATTAGCTTGTGCTCTGCAGTAACTTACTACAAGCACCAAGTGCTACAGTTCATTAAACTAATTTACTACGCTGTATTTTAAAGACCAAACTGAATGTCTGTCCAAACTGAATGTCCAATTACTCTACTGTCACAGGATGTTGCCAAAGTTGATGAAGTCTAGCACATAAAGCACATAGAGCTTAATGAACTTGGAGGAAAATGATACTGAGGAAGATAAACCAATATTTTACTTAAATCTCACTACAGGTGCTGGTCATAAAATTAGAATATCTTCAAAAAGTTGATTTATTTCACTAATTCCATTCAAGAAGTGAAACT
>JBBPCY010000109.1:38134421-38136575 GCA_037974405.1 Brachyalestes nurse | reverse complement strand
TCCACATCATTGCATTCAGTTTTTATTCACGATTTGTATAGTGTCCCAACTTTTTTGGAATCCGGTTTGTACTTTAACATTGTATGGTTTTGATTATGACGCAACCCCTGCTTTGAACACATAATATCCCTAAGAGAAATATTTACAATTCCTGTGGCTTCACCTATGCTGACACTGTGTTTCAGTAATAGTGTGGTAAAAAAAAAAAGCTGCTTCTAAAAGAAACCACATCATTACTGTTATTATGATGGATCATTACAGAACATCCAGAGCATCTCACCTTCTTCTGCAAGGTTCTTGTTGATGATCAGTTTTCCATGCCTCAGATAATTCAAGATGGGTCCAAAGAATGTGGGGTCCCTATCAATCAAATATGCTCCTGTCTCATCCTGTACAGACAGACAGTAACAGATTATGATCAAATGCAAAGAAGACCAAAGATCCAGACAAACCCACATTTTAATAATCTTCCTCATCTCAGCTACAGAGCTGACAACTGCTTCTTTGCCCTGAACTACACAACATGTGTAGTGCAGGGGTGTCGAACTCTGGTCCTGAACTCATTTTCCTGCTCAGAAACACCTGGTTCACCTCTCCAGTTAGTTTAATGAATGTGTTTAAGGAGAAAGTGTGCTGGACACCAGCCCTCCAAGACCAGAGCTTGACACACCTGGTGTAGTGTATGTGCATTACATTATATTGGTAATTTCCAGTTCTGTACATCTTTAACAGACCTACTTACAACATTTTACCATAATGAGCCACACCCTATTAATGACAATTTAACTACCTGTGTGTGAAGTCACATCTAGGTAATAAAAATACTCTCTACCCAGCTTAGCCCTGCCTGCTGTTTGATCAAGCACAGCAAAGTATCCGCTTCTAAGACTCTCACCACCTGCTGGAATTTATACCTTGGGTGTAAGGAGGGAAGTCCTCAAAAGAACTGTACACATCTGTCCTGCTCTGGGTCCAGTAATATGATCCATGTGAATACAGCTAATGATTCTTATTTCAGTGCAGCAGCCACTTTTGGGAGTTTGGATGTATGGATGCATTCTGTATGCAACTACACATGTTTTCAAAACAGATGCTCCCAGTCCCAGGGGCCTCACACTAAGCAGTTTATCATTGTCTTTCACCTAGCCATGTGTTGTCTAGCAGTGAATTCAAGGTATTACTCATTTAAGCATGCTGTACCGAAAGAACTGACATTTGGAACCACTGTTTAAAATAGTAAATACAACCCTGCAAGCGGCTTCTGTTCATCCCCAAAGTTGTGAACGTGAGAACTAGTCTTAAGAAACTCCCCTTATCTGAATCTATATCTGGGTCTTCCTGATATAACTGATACAGGAATGCACACTGTGCATTTTAGCATTTTCTCATGTATTATTCAGTAGTAGATTCAAGGTAATACTCAATTAAGCATCCTGTCCCAAGTACCAGCGTTGGAAACAACTGTTTTAGACTGCAAATGTGATTAGGAGAATTACTGAAAGTCGGCAAACAGCTACTGTATACCTCCAAAGCTGTGAAAGCTGTGTTAAGAAACGCACCTTTTCTGAATTTAGAGCTGAATCTTCCTGACATCACCAATAAAGAAATGCACTGACATATCTCCACAGCCATGTATTATTCAGTAGGGAATTCAAGGTACTACTCAACTACTCTGGTGGCCTAGTGGTTAGGGAGTTGCCCCTAAGATCAGAAGGCTGTGGGTTCGAATTCCAGGACTGCTAATGGCACTGCTGAAGCACCCTTGAACAAGATACCGTCCCCACACACTGCTCCTCAGGAGCTGTGTTTCTGGCTTCACTTGGAGAATGGGTTAAACGCAGAGAACAGTTTTGTACTGTTCACACTGTGTGCTGAACTGTGTTCACGTACGACAAATGAACACTTCATAGTTACATTTAATTAAGCATGCTGTATCGAAAAATGACTTCGGGAACCCCTGTTTTAAATGGTACATGCAATTCTGCAAGTAGCTACTGCGCATCTCTAAAGCTGTGAGTAAAAATAGTGTTCAGAAATTCACCTCATTTGAATTTAGGTCTGGATCTTCCTGACATCTTCACTATAGAAATGTCCTGACAGACCTATACATTCTGTATTCACAGACAGATCTATGCACTTTGTTATCTTTATATG
>JBBPCY010000109.1:38114421-38129421 GCA_037974405.1 Brachyalestes nurse | reverse complement strand
GAACCACAGAAACAGCAATAGAGCAAGCAGTCTGAAAATCCCCAGCAAGCATTACAAGATGAGAATTATGGAAAAATAAAGGTTGAAACTCAAAACAAAACAATAAATAATTTTTTGTTGAGTTCTACCAATGTACCTTTGTCTTAATGCTACTAATTCATATCTTCCTCCAGTTACAGTGTCCCCAGAGACACTGACCTAAAGCTAAATCCCCTGGCTTCAAGGATCAAAATGAAATAATACAAATACACAGATTTTTTCTTCAGTATGTGTGAATATGTAATACCTTCCTATGTCTCCTACTTCAGTTGTGCCACTGCCCAGTGCCTCCATCACCTTATTCTGAGCTTCTTGAGTAAAGCTTCCTAAAAAACACAGTTGTTCAAATGAGAGTTGTGAGTTTTTCAATATTCTGAGAGGCTATTTCTGCACACACTGATCAGCCATGACATCAAAACCACTGACAGGTGAAATGAATAGCATTAATTATCTTGCTATAATAGCAGCTGTTAAGGTTTGGAATTTATTAGGCAGTAATTGAATAGTCGGTTCTTGAAGTTGCTGTGATGGGAACATTCTGCTGGGAAAGCTTGAGTCCTGGCATTCATGCGAATGTTAATCTGTCACGTATCATCTACCTAAATATTACTGCAGACCAAGAATACTCCTTCATTGCAAAGGTCTTTCCTAATGGCAAAGGCCTCTTTCAGCAGGACATTATAAACGAACGATATGAGGAACATGACAAAGAGTTCAAGGTGCTGACTTGGCCTCCAACTTCCTCAGATCTCAATTAGATCAAATATACATGGGATGTGCTGAAAAGGGTGATCAGATTCTTAGAGTCTTTATCTCACAACTTACAGAACTTACAGGATCTGCTGCCCTGGTTCCAGATACCACAGCACGCCTTCAGAGGTCTTGTGGAGTCACAAGGGTAACTGATACAATATTAGTCAGGTGGGTTTAATGTTATGGCTGATGGCTACAAATTAATAAAGCAGACGAATGTCACTGCTACATATAATTGTTAAATGTAATTTTTGCTCACATAAAAAGAAGGAAGGTCAAGAAGACTAACCATGCAGAAGAGTCTGTAGACAAGAGGCAAGAGAATGCAAGCCAAGGGGCATCAGTTCACACAAAACAGACAGGTGGTCATATCTACAGAGAACAAATACAGATACAGTAAATGTTATTCTGAACCAATCCTTCTGAAAAACTCCTGCATCCCTGAACTATGAACATGAAAAGCAAAATACCTTTGCCACCCGGTGAGTGCAATGCCCTGCAGTTCGATGCCAGATGAAAGACCAGATGCCACTTCTAACCACTGGAGATGGTTGTCCACATGTCTTTGGGTACTGGTCACACAGGTGTGCACAGTGGTCGAGCCTTTGAAAGAGCTTGCAGCCCACTGCTGTACTAAACCAGCAGATCTGTATTTCTCCATTAGCATGACTGAATGGGGAGAACATACAAATACCCTTGTTACTGTTAAACCAGCATCTTTCATTTGGAGTCCAAATCAACCTTAAATAAACGTTATGTATCTATCATATTATATATCTAACATAACACTGTATGTCTTCTTACTGGTTTTGGGTAATTAACAATCCTTCTTATTTCTGTAGTCAGTACAGTTCAATCAAATTAAATTTGATTTATATGCGCCATTTACAAACAGGTTGTCACAAAGCAGCTTTACAGAGTCCAGGTCCGAGCCCCAAGTGAGTAAGCCAACGGCGGCAGAGGCGAGGAAAAACTCCCTCAGCTGGAGGAAGAAACCTCAGGAGGAACCAAGACTCAAAAGGGGAACCCATCCTCCTCAGGTCGACACAGAGAGAAAGTACAGAGGACCACTTACTACTGTTGGCCACATCCAGAACAGGGCTGTAGTCCCATAACATTGGTTGCACCAGTCCAACAAGACCACTATCTAGAGCAGCAAAATAGCAAACACAATTTTCATTTAGTGCACTGAATGAGGAGACTCTAGAAAAACTGCACCCTTCTGACTTTTCGGTGGTTTAATAAAATAGCTTTTCTCTCATGATCTCAGACCCAAGGTTTCTGCAGGTATCCTCACATTTAAAGCAGCCTTACATTTTAAAGTTACTATAAAGTTACTATAATACACATCCCTTGATGTAAGGTCAGTTTATTTTTAAAAAATTAATAAAATTAGACAAACCATACAATTGCATTAAACTCGATGCCATACCTATTTCTTCTAAAATGTAATTAAGGCTTAAAAAAAACGTACACATCCTACAGGCCACTGTGTATTTTAGGGTCTCATGGAGGTGCCTGATTAGAAATGAATAAAATGATTTGAATATTATTCTTTCCTTTGCACTAAGTAAAACAAAGTGTTTACCTTTAATGGTGTCAGAGGTCATGCTCCTGAGCATGTCATCCCACATTACCATGCTGAGACTGGGGTAATTCTCCCGAATGCCTTTTGCCACTTTAGTGATATGACTGAGGAACAGCTTGTGAATACTGTGGCCTGGAATGCTTAACCACTCTTTAGACTCTTCTCCCTCACCCAGCATGTATACCTGGGGAGACAAACAATTTAGAGCTTTACGGTAATCATGTTACCAGATGGCTCTGCCCAGAACATTTTCCAGTAAATCCATCCATTATCTGAATTATTTAACCTTTTACAGTAGTTAATTTCTATAAATAGAAACCTGTAGAAAACCTGTAGGATGGAAGTGAATTCAAATAGATTTAAAGGGCCCATACCATGGAAAAGCAAACTTTTCTTGCTAATCACAAGTAAAAGAGTATGAAGTGAAACATGAACATTGTCAACGTTTCAAAAAAGACCATTTACTCCTCAGGCCATAGGGTCCAACTAAGCTACATCAGAAAGACAGCTCTGGTAATAAGTGAGTAATAAGTCATCCAAGCATATTTGGCATGCTGAAGAAATGTGGTCACATACTGTATACTATTTACTACTTTTGGGCCTCATCAGTACATGAGTACATCAGTACAAACTGTCTTCAGTTTTCACTCTCCCCGCTTAGAATGTACCTCATCTGCTCCAATATGCAGGGCAGTACTTTTAGGGTGAAGCTCCATAATTTGGTGCACCATCTCCAGGACAAGAGTGACTCCTTGCTCTCTGTGTGGATTCAGGGTCCCCAGACAGTGGCTGACCTCTCGCAGACCTCGAAAGGTGCTGTGTTTCAAGAAAAACTGGATAAGATAAGATAACTCTTTATTAGTCCCTTGAGTGTAAAATTTGAATTGTTACAGCAGTACAAGTGAAGAAAGTAGAAGCAGCAAACACACATATATATATATATATATACACTCCCTCTCCCACACACACACACATATATTCACACATATATTCATATATATGTGTGTATACATATGTGTATATATGTATATGTATACGTACTGTGTACCTTCAGATGTCTAGTAGCAGCAGACATTGAATGTGAATGATATACAGTAATATTACAAAAGTCTGCATTATTACAAAGTCTGCACTCTGCAAATGTAAAGGTGTTGAGTGCAATCAGGAATATCGTATCATAACTCCTATAGCCAATATAGCTATTGGAGTTATGACAGACCTAATCTTACTCACTTCAAGATGTCCAAATGTCTGCACAAGCGGAATGATCTCCAGACCTCTGGAGCAGGCAGTGTCTTGAATGCAAATAATGTCTTCACGGCTGTATAGAGAACCACGAGAAAAACCTCAGAGAAACCTTTCAGAGGCATTCTTTCAGTCACATGCCTTAGAAAATAAACTACTCTATGTTAATTCCACCTCTAACATTCACCTGTAAGCTGGATGAGCTTTTGATTGCAGAATCTTCAGCTCTCCCTCAAAGGGAAACATGTCCTCATACTCAATGAGTAAGCCGTTCGCACCAAGATCAGCAAAAAGATGTATAAGCTGAGGAGAGACAGACATAGTAGAAAACTAGCTTTGTTTTACTAAAACAAAGCTAGTGAAATTAAACAACAGAACTACAATTGTGGATTTACCTCCTGCAAGTAGTTCATTCTGGGAGGCGCTCCCTTTAAATCTAAATGGACTAATTTCTTGCCTCTTGACAGTGGACCAGCATCCATAGTTGATCCTGGCATGTTGTCTGCAACAAACCAGGTTGTTTCTAATACCTGAAAATAATAACAATACTGTTCAGTTTCACTTAAGGAAATAAAAAATATCTTGCACCTACAATCTGTAAACAAAGGCTGGTTTTACAACTCGTTTACTGTCAGCCACACCTACTTTTGAAAAATGTCTCAGCTCTTTATACAGAGAAGTGATATAGTGATATAGTGATATAGTAGAATGAACTCTCAGCCAGCACCTAGAGAGTTCTACACACTCTCTAGGTGCTCTTATTGGAGTGCAGAGAGACTCCTACACTATATGTACAAAAGTATTGGGACACACCTGATTTTCAGGGTTTGGGCTAGGTCCCTTACTTTCAGTGAAGAGCAATCTTATCACTTCAGCAGAACAAGACATTCTGGACAACGCCATGGTTCCAACTTTGTGGACACAGTTTGGGGAAGAACCTTTTCTATTCCAGCATAACTGTACCCCAGTGCCCAAAGCATGCTCTATAAAGACATGGCTGGATGAGTTCTGTGTGGAACACAGAGCCCTGACCTCAACCCCATTCAACACCTTTAGGATGAACTGGAACAGGGATTCTTGTCCAACACCAGTACCTAAACCTCATAAATACTCTACAGAATGAAAGGGCACAAATTTCCCCACAGAAACCTACAATCTTGTGGAAAACCTTCCAAGAAGAGTTATTATAGCTGGAAAGGGAGGACTAACTCCATATTAAAGTCTATGTATCTGAATGCAATGTCATTAAAGTCCCTGTGTAATGGTTTTAATATTTTTGTCCATACAGTGTATATATCTTACACCTACAATCCGTAAACAAAGGCTGGTTTTACAACTCATTTACTGTCATACATACCTGCTTTTGAAAATTGTCTCAGCTCTTTATAGAGAGAATCACAACGTGATATAGTTACATAAATAACATGAATGCATACATACTGCGTTTCAGGGTGTTGACAGATGACGTGTAGGGTGAAACTCTTGCAGGACTGCGGCTGGGGTCTAATATGTGGACTTGTGTACTATGTAGACTACTTGGATGGTGAGTGGAATAAACACTGTTTACACACTTTCTTAGTGCTCATATTGGAGCGCGAAGAGACTCCAACAGGACTGCCGGAGAGAAGAAGCCCTAGTTAGGCAACGAGTGTGTACAGTGCACCCCTGCCCGGATGTGGACGTGGCACAAAGTAGCTGTGGATCCGGAGCGAATGTCAGTGCCGTGTCTGAGACTCGGAGGGCCGGGAGAGAGGGATTAAGGACGCGGCTAAGGGAACACGACGTTTGGGCTCTTATTTGCGTAAAAACACGTGAACTGCCTTCTCTACTTATAGACAGGAGTCTGTTTCCACGTTTATTTACACACCGGGCTGTATTGGAGGTCAGTATTGAGCAGCAGCTTCTAATTTAGAGCTTACTGGGATTACTTGTTAGCTTCCTTGCTTGCTACCTGGCTAATGTGGACGGATACGGGCTGCTCTCGTCGTTATATGTGTTTTTTGTGCTTTGGTATGTTTGGTCCCAAAACGACTCACTTTGTAATGTGTATGGACCTGAAAGTCACAAAAACATACCTTGTTTTTGAACTGTATAACAGTTAGCTTCACATAGGCCCGGTGATGTTCATAGCTTGTCACTTGGTCATTTGTTACCAATTTGGGCCTGATCATGGTTTCCTTCGAGTGTTTACATGTCTCCTATATATGCTGGAGAGTTATTGCGAATAAGTTAGGTTTTTAAAGCTGCAACAATGTAAATTCTGGCTTGTTGAAAACACGGTGGCTAACTTGTTAGCTGCTACAGAGGCTAACAGAGCCGGCTAGCTGACTGCTAAAGCAGCTAATATTGTGAAATATTGTGTCTGTCATAAGGTGTAGCTTGTTTTAATGTGTGTGTGGTGTATATTTGGACTGTTGTGAGTAGTTTTAATTTTGATTTCTTGATAAATAAGAGCCCACACTGGCCTGCCTACAGCTTGTTCATTAAAACTCAAATTATTAGCTACAGATCAACTAAGTTCACTAAACATTCAGGACATTTATCCTGCTTAAGTGTGTTAACAGGCTGGTACTGTCACTAAAGCTTTACACACACTGGCAGCTGTAAGTTATACCGTCATGGTGTCGGTTTCATTTAATTATTCAAAAGTCTATGCTGTGTTGGACGGTGATATTACTTGCTATGAAACACCCTCCTCCTCATCTGGGTTCTTTCACTTTATTAGTCATTGTACTTTCACATCTCAGAGCATTAAAGCTTTCTGACGCAAGAGAATTAATTGTTTTATAACCTGCACAGAATCCACCCATGCACGTAGTAATAACTGTCAAAACTGAGCTCACAATGTCAGCTCATTTCTATCCACGACTACTTTGCATTATCTTAGTTAAAGGATTGTTTAACAGTTTAAGATTTATTTAATTCACTGGTGCAGCTATACAGTGGAAAGACTGGATGTCTTCGCTTTGTGTTCTAACACGAGTTGGTTTATTAGTTGCACTTTACTCTTGACTTGGGGAACTTGGTGGCCCAGTGGTTAGGGATGTGCCCCTGCGATCTGAAAGTTGTGGGTTTGAATCCCAGGACTGCTAGTGGCACCCTTGAGCAAGGTATCGTCCCCACACACTGCTCTCTGGGTGCTGTGTTCCCGGCTGCCCACTGCCTCACTCAGGTGAATGGGTTAAATACAGAGAACAATTTCATGCTGTTTACACTGTGTGCTGTGGTGTGTTTACGGATGACAAATGGACATCTTACACTTGACTTTTTACTAGTTGTAACTTTAGTGGTCTTTTCTTGGATTGACTGGAGTTTACTCTGTAGCTGAGGTTCAAATATGAACTTTACACCACTGATTTTAGACCGGAATAGTCTGTCTACGTTTAGGGCTAAAATGCAGCTTGTTATTCATTTGTGTATATTTGTTTCTGTTTCTCTGTGATCAAATGAATTACAATTTATAGGTCTATGTCCTCTTATATGATGGTTTGGTAACTAGTGCCTGATGAAATGTGTGTGCTGAAAAATTTCTATGTAATGTTAAACCTTGCTGCAGATATTATTGTTGAAATGAGGGAATATGAAGTTGCTGTGCTGGTTTCTCAGTTATATAAAATATAATAGGTATACAGTAATTATACAGAGTTCACTCAGTAGTGCTTGGCTGACCCATTCATTCTTTTTTCCTTCTCCAGATTTAGGGATGAACTGAAAATGAATGTTAACCAGCAACC
Source organism: Brachyalestes nurse (assembly GCA_037974405.1). Lineage (NCBI taxonomy): Eukaryota > Metazoa > Chordata > Actinopteri > Characiformes > Alestidae > Brachyalestes > Brachyalestes nurse. The sequence continues at coordinate 38,122,062 of JBBPCY010000109.1, read as the reverse complement.
TCAAATGGCCTCTCCTTATGGGCAGCCGCAGCCTGGCTACCAGGGCTACCCCCAATCCGGTTATGGGAGCCAGCATGTACCAGGAGGGTACCCAGCCCAGTATGCACCATACAACGGCCCTGCATCTGCCTACCAACCAGGCCCACCTCAAGGTGAGGGCATGTAGAGATCAATCCATCCTGCATGTAAATAACTGCTTGTCACGAACCTGCCGTTGGGTGGTAGTAGCCTAGTGGGTAAAACACTTGCCTGTGAACCCAATGACCACAAAGTTGCCTTAGCTTGCCTTACTACAAAGATGATTAGGCCAGTAGTCATCAGTCCTACTGCCAAACATCTACATTCTTACATTCTTACACAGCTGTAATTGTGATAAATTGCAATAAAGTATGTCATATGTATAGACTGAATATAATATAGAAAAGGTAGATTGAAATAAATTAGAGCGCCAGTACACAGCAGTTCCTAGTGCATCTGTGGTGTTTCTTAGCTTTTCTGAAATGTACCACTGTTTTGCTAGTTTTTTGTTTGGTCTGAGATGTTTACAGGCCTCAGATGAACAAAATGTGTCAATGCCTGTACACGTGTTGTGAAAACATCAAGTATTACTATGTATTTTTGCCATATCACTCTGTCTAGTACTCATCCCACAACCTCAAGAGCTTGATTAGCTGGACCACTTGTTATAATTGAATTAGAAGATCAGTCTCCTGAAGGTGCAGTTTGTGACCTCTGTATGATGATACATAATACAACATGAGCTAATGAGGTCCTTAAAAATCCTGCAGGATTTTGACTCCTAATTAGATATTCATAAGTGATCACAGTGGCTCTTCATGCAGTAAAATGAAGAACGCCAGTCAACCGTGAATCATATTCACCCATGCCCCCTGGCTCCTTTCTCCTGTTTTCTTGCGTATCCCATTTTTCATTTCTTTCTCTCTCTTGTATTTCAGGATATTCTCCTTATGCAAGCTTTCCCTCTAAGGCTCTTGCAGCAAACTTAGTCTCTGACCTGTCCTCTTCCTCTCCTCTTGACTTAGGTAACTGGTTTAATTCTGCTTGGCAACCTGTCCTTCTCCTTGTTCCCTGTGGTTCATAGTGACTGTAGAGTGCAGGACAGCTGGGCCATGCCTCACCTGCGGGGCTACCAGAGACAGCAGGTTGATGTTATTGCCCGGTGTCCTTGTACTGTGTCCGTTGCTCACAGGTGGACACTGTCATTCAGTCAAATACGCTGTCCTTCACATCTGCAAGTTAATGACATTCTCTTTTCTTTACGCTTTCCAAAATCATGCCTGGCAAAGTCAGTGACTTTGCTTTCAAGTCTTGTAATCAATGTTTTTGGTTACTTGCAGGCAGATTGAACTGAGTTGCCTAGTAACTAATGGATTGAAAAGATTTTATATTGCTTGATTACAGTGCCAATATGGAGTTTAGCACTATATCAGTTAAGAAGTGTACTATTTGCTTTACCATAAAATGCATATAGAACAACTAATCAATCAGCATGCTGTTGATATTGTGAAATTAAAAAGTTTAATGCTGAAGTTCTACATCATGATGGTCCTCAATCCGCAGGTATGAGAGGTCCCCCTACCTCCGGGGTACCCCCAGTGTCTGCTTCTCAGACATACTCACAGTTTGGACAAGGTGACATACAGAACGGACCACCACCTATGGGTGCCTCGCCCCAGAGGTCAGTGTTTTATGCATTTCTACAGGGAGCTGTCTTTTTTGAACATTGACTCTGGTGATGTAGGTTCAGTGTGAAATGAAACAAATGAAGCAAATGGACCCCATGCAAATGGAAAATGATGGAGTAAATTTTTTTCATCCACGGTTAACCAAAGGTTGTGGATTAAATATTGTGGTATAAAATTTAGTTTATTTAGTTAATTTAGTTAATTTAGTTAATTAAATATACATTTTTAACAGCCAAATTTATACTACGTCTAATTAAGGCTTTTATAGAGTTAGCTAGTGTTGTCATGATTGGAACTCTAGATCTGCATGAGCAACATTTTCAGCATCTGCTTCATGTCTTTGTGTGTCCTCTTACCCCAAAAATAATCAACAATTAAAACAAACAGTACATCCATACAGCAACATAGACAGTCACAGATGTTTAGGGATAATTCAGATTCTTTAATTATTTACTTCAATTATTTTTTATTAATTATTATTATTTAATTATTTAGAAATTAGTGCTCTAAAGTAACATTTAAATAGGTATGAAGCATATGGACTCTTGGGTGATGTGCACACAGCATGAAAATAACGAATGTGTACTTGACTAGCTTACAAAATTATGATTCTAACAATCTGTACTGTACTGCACTACTTAGTGGAAAAAAGGGCATAAGATAAATATACTGATATAATGAAGAGGTTAAAATGTATGTAAACAGATCTAAAGTATATGAATCCTCAAAGTTTTTGTAAGTAATACAAATGAATATAAGAGTTTTGAGTGTCTAATGGAGTGTAAGTTGATTAGACTGTAAGACACAATTTTCAAGATAAACACAAATGTCTCAATGACAGCTTGTATAGAAATTTGATATTTGTTCAAGAAGCATCAAAACACATACTATGTGTCCAAGCAAATTCATTTTCATAGTGTATTAAGTCTCAGGTTGCCTATTAAAGTTTATAGACCACGTTTTTCGCAATGACCAAGGAACCTAACGATGTGTATATGTAATGTCTATTTTTTTTAAATATATAGTGTATATTTCTTCTCCCTCTGTGTAGACCACCAGTGTCTCAGCCATACAGTCAAGGAGCAATGAACCTTTCTGGTCCTCAACCTCCATTTAACCAGCAATTTGGAGCACCACCAACCAGTATGCAGCAAATGACCAGTCAAATGGGAAACATGCAGGTTGGATCGACTGCACCTTCTCCTTCTGACCGAGGCTATGGTACATACTTTATGATTGATTAGTCAAACATGGGAGATTGTTGGAGCCTACTGATGCTTGTTCTACATCTGGAAAGAACTGTCATTGACTTTTTTTTGTTTTGTTTTTTTTTTCTTCAGCTCCTCCCACAATCACGCAGGCTCCTGCCTCTTCTGCTTATACACCTTCAGCCCCTTCCTCCTTTCCCCTTACATCTCCTGTCCCCTCTCAGCCCCCAGCAACTGATGGAGTAACTCATACACCATCTCAGCCCTACTATGGGGCTCCTGCTTCTGCTCAGCAGCCTTTCCCAAGTGCAGCGCCACCTTTCTCCGCGCCTGGTCCGGCCCAGCCCCCTGGTCCCCCTCTTGCCACTCAGTCCTTCCCTCAAGCCCCTCCCCCCTCACAGCCTCCCTTTTCTTCCGTTCCACCCCAAGTTCCCACTGCATCATATGGCAGCGGGCAGATGTCTCACCCTAGGGCACCACCTCCCACCTCCCAGCCTTCTGCATTCCCTGGAGGACCCCCACCCACCTCTCTCCCATCTCAGTATCCAGGACCACCAATGCCACAACAGCCTCCTGCATCCCAGCCCCCTTCTTTCCACTCAGGAGCTCCTCCTCCACCAACCACCGCTGCTGGATTTCCACCTCAAGGAGGTGCTCCACCCAGACCACCATACCCAGGCATGCAGGGCCCCCCTCTGGTCTCCCAGGGGCCTCCACTGTCCCAAGCAAACCATGTAGCTCCTCCACAGCCTGGTATGTTGCCTGGCCCACCCACTGTAGGCATGACAGGACCACCACCGCTGCCACAGCCAGGAATGCAGGGCTATCCACCTCAGCAGAATGGCAAGTGGTCTTATTCTGTATCTGGAACCAAGGGTTGAGTTTGAACATTGTAATTTGTCCCAAAATTATTAAAAAACTTAAAAACCCCCAAAAACATTAACTTAACTGTCATCATGTTGAATTTCTATAAAACCTATGTAGTAGAAATGTGCCACTATGAGCATTTTGAGCCATGGCGTATATCCAGTATTCTTCATGTATGCATCGGCCAGTAGAATACCCAGATGGCTATTACGGATAAATCAAACATGTTTTATATTGAATTTTAGAAATGTGATCAAATGAATGAAATGCAGACATTTGAGTCTGATGTCCTTGAGTTTCCTGCTGATTACATTTTGTGTAATTGTTTTGCAGGTGCTTTCGGGCAGGTGAGAGGTCCACAGCCTGGCTATGCTGGAGGGTATCCTGGGCAGCAGAGCTATGGAGCTGCACCTCCAGCACAAGCTCCTGCTCCTGCACCGAAGAGACTTGACCCAGACTCCATCCCTAGCCCGGTACATACAGATTAGATTAGCTGTGCACAGTCTCTCACATTTTCAGTTTCTGTCAACACTTGCACATCTATTGTCTTTAGCCCTTTACAAAGTGCTGTAACAATTCCTGTTCTCTTCTTAATTTTACACATATGTCTGTTGAATGTTATATTTTAGTGAAATAAAAGCTTGTGTTAATTGTTAGCATAAGTTAAAATATGTTTAGTTATCTCTGTTAGCAAGGCCATGCTCTGGAGTCTGCTGTGTCTGATGCGCATGCACCATGGCGGGGTAACAGTGTATGAGGATTCGTTGTCTGTCAAGGCTACAAAAAGCTCTGCTTGAATATTGCATGTGTGCTGGCAATATCTGCATCCATGTTCACTGGTATTGCTAAATAATGTAATTAATAATAATTATAGTAGCCTGAAAGCAGAGGTTCTGTAACTGTGGTTACACTCTGTTTATTCTCTTTTTTTCTCTGCTCTCTTTCTGTATTTTTGTTTTGGCTTTTCTTTTCTCTCTTTAATTTGCTGGACTAAATTGTTAAAACGTAAAGCAAGCCTCTGACATACCGCCTGTGCAGAAAACGAGACATAGAATAGACCCAGACGCTATTCCCAGCCCAGTAAGTTCCCTGTGTCTCTCTGCATTTTTCTGTTGTTGCACTAACCCTAATCACTCTCCTAAGTACTCATTCCTACCCCAGCCTGCCTCTCTTATACCAATGACATGGTTTAGACTTCTTAAATTGCGTTTTCAGATGTGTTGTGTAAGTAGCTAGTTAAAGCAGCATAGATTTTGCGTTATTTGTTGAATTAAGCTCAACATCACCTCAGACTTGGCAACCATAGTGAGCCAGCTTAGTTTTTTTCCTCAAACAAAAATGACTAACTGCCTACAGTTTTCGAGATGAAAGTGTCTGAACTTGAAGCACTTGAAATGTTGAGGCTATCGTTCTTATGGCCTCAGACTTCATGTCATTTGTACCCTTCCAGTCTTACTCCCTCCTGTCTCCTTGCATGCTAGCTAGTTTCAGCCTTTACATGACTGTCCCACTATGACTGAACAAACCTGGTGTTTTACATTTCTCTGTTAGCATGGTCCCGCATCTAAAGGTTGCTTTATTTTACAGTAAAAAGTAGATGTGATTTATTTCCCCTTGGTCTGAGTGTGGGGGTGGGTGTATGTGTGTATATGAGAATCTTGGATTAGAGATTCACTGTATCGTTGTTTTTGGTTGTTCTCTCAGATTCAGGTGATTGAGGATGATAAAGCGAACAAAGGCAGTGAGCCTTTTGTTACAGGAGTCCGAGGTCAGGCCCCTCCTCTTGTCACTACTAATTTTCAAGTTAAAGATCAAGGTAAGACTTGTTATTTTACCTTCTGTTTGGCATTTACCAAATTACTAATCCTTCCTGCTACGCTGTGAAAAGCATTACAGTGAATCAGCCATATCATGGGTTTGTAGTATGGTGTTCACTCTCATTATCACATGTCGTTCATTGAAAGTTGGGCAAAGTCGAATGAGAGTTGTTTTACTGATGTGCATTGAACATGTAATAAAAAATTAGAGCTCTGTCGCATTTACTTATTAAAGAGTGTGTTTTTGTGTTTACAGGCAATGCCAGTCCGCGCTTCATCCGCTGCACAGCATACAACATGCCCTGCACCTCAGACATGGCTAAACAGTCCCAGGTGCCTTTGGCTGCTGTGATCAAACCACTGGCTACTCTCCCTCCAGATGAAGTAAGACACTGCATCATTGCATATAAAATATATAAAATATATTAGGGCTGTAACGATACATGATACAAAACCGAAATCGCAATACCCAGGGCCACAAACCTGTGTCACAGTGTGAGAAGGCTGAATCGCAACACACCCCTTCCAACTCTAAGAGTTATCCTTCCCGTCTTTTGCTGCTAGGGGGCCGGCCCGTGGGCGGTACACCTCCTAATAAAACCTTTTTTACATCGTGATTGGTGTATTTTCACGTCAGTTTCAGGCAGTAACCAATCGTACAGGTTGTTACGATTCAAACGATTCCTCCCCCCTTGGCCTTATAAATGAACCGAGACTGCTCTCTGGTCAACTGAGCACTCACAGTGCCTCATGTGCGTTTGAGTCTCTGGGTTGATTTTTTTTGGGCTCAAACAAAGGAAAAAACATACAGAAGACCAAATTCAGGATACTTGAGGATATTTCATGGGGATAATTGTCCAGCAAATAAGAATGTCAAGGGAAATAAGAGTGACTGTCCGAAGAGACGCACTGGAGAGGCGCACATGTCTGAGCTGAATTTCTTCAAATGTAAGTAAAAGGAAATTATGACACTTCGCTTTATAAGTGTCTATAAGCTAGCTGGTTGTGATTCAAATTATGTGGAGTTTGTAAGAATTTTTCATTATGAACAGTAAAACTGTTTAAAAAAAAACTCTAAAAATGATTGGCGATTACTTGGTACATTGGTACATTTTACTCTATTTTTATTACAAAAAAATACATTAAATTATTACTGTATTTACCTGCTTATACCAAAGAAAACGGCAACACAAACCAAAGAAAACGTGCTTGCATTAATTAATTGTGGGCACGGCAGTTCAGTGTACACTGTCCAACACACATATATACGAGTTTGCCTTTAAATTTTAGTCATTTTTTCTGAGCTAATATTTGTTTGTGAAAACTCCAGCAAATTTGTGGAAACTGCAGATATCCTCCTTTATATTTTTTGTGGAAATATATATTTCTTCATGTATTTTAGTGGCAGATTATTAAGAAAAATGTTTTTATTACTGTAAATTAAATTAAAAGAGGCTGTTAAGCTTAGTTGCTGTCCAATGTTTGCTTTAACTGAGGAGTCACTACAAAATTATTGAACTGTAAAAATGATTGGTGATTACCTGTACATTTTACTGGATTTTTATTACTTAAAGTTACATTAAATTATTACTGTATTTACCCTGCTTTAACCAAAGAAAATGACAGCGCATACCAAAGAAAACGCCCGTGCATGAATTACAGTACAGGGGTAATATCGGTATTTACATTCTAGCACTGCAGGATGTCAATGTACACTGTACAGTACAGATACGGGTTTATGCGTACTGTACATTTTTGTTAAGGGTAATGTATTAAACAGAGTTTAAAATGATATTACAGTAAAAAATAGGCAGTTTTTTTGTGGTTTTTCACTATATGTGGGTGTTCATATATTAACAACTCCAGATTTTTTCAAGTCGACTAGTCGAACAGAATAGTCGTAGTCGCATCGACTAGTCATTTGATGATGTCATCATACACGCAGCAGAGGAACACGGGTGTGCAGCTCTGAGCAACTTTTATTAAAAGTTCTCTAACATTAACAGTCAACACGACAAATAAACAAAACAAAACAAAGGCTGA
>JBBPCY010000109.1:38071506-38114321 GCA_037974405.1 Brachyalestes nurse | reverse complement strand
GACTCCCTGCAGTGTTAGCGTTAGCCATGCTAGCTAGCGTTAGCCATGCTAGCTAGCGTTAGCCATGCTAGCTAGCGTTAGCCATGCTAGCTAGCGGTTCCGTGTCAGATGGCCTTGCAGAACGCCGGTACTGTCACTGTACTTTAACGCTGACTTGCAGATTGTGCAGCTCACCGTGCTGTTTGTGTGTCTAGAGTGAAGTATCTCCACACATGTAATGTGTATCCGTCTGCCGTGTCTCTCGCCTTGTTGTGGCTGTGTTTACCTTTCCCTCGGTACCACCCCATAAAGGGACTACAATAATTGGTTAAGTCACGGAACGTGTGTCAGCGTCAGCCAGTCAGAAGCAGAGACGGCATCGTGTGTACAAGCGCGCACAAAAAACTCTGGACTTTTCTGTTAGCACCCTCCCGCTAGGGGTGGATACCGTCCCAAGCTAAGTTAGGCTAAAATATGAGGCTACACAGGTTGTATATTTAACCTGTGTTTTCTCTCCCCACCCCACCCCCCAGAGCCCCCCATATTTAGTGGACCATGGGGAAAGCGGCCCTATTCGTTGTAATCGCTGTAAGGCCTACATGTGTCCCTACATGCAGTTCATTGAGGGCGGCCGGCGCTTCCAGTGTGGTTTCTGCAGCTGCGTCACTGAGGGTGAGCATGCCTAGTTTTACTCATCAGGTGTGGTAAAAGTGGGTTAATTTCATAATCGTGACCTTTGTGTACTGTGCAAATGGAGCTTTGAATGACTTGTTTGAGATGTAGGCGTGATCCAACATGCCTGAAAGGGATAGTTTCCCTCTGCCCATTACCTTTTGTTCAGTATTTTTTTTTTTTTTTTTTTTACTGTTTCTTGTCACAGTGCCTCCCCATTACTTCCAGCATCTGGACCACACAGGGAAGCGCGTAGACTGCTACGAACGACCAGAACTCTCCTTGGGTAGCTACGAGTTCCTAGCCACAGTGGATTACTGTAAGGTATGCGTTCCCAATCCCTTTTCATGCCACATGGAATTGGCTGTGAACACTAGACCCACTCCAATAGGTTTGAAGTTGTTTTTCTTTATTCATTTTTCTTTAATTGTCACTAGAACAACAAGATTCCTCAGCCCCCTGCCTTCATCTTCTTGATCGATGTCTCTTACAATGCTGTGAAAAACGGCATGGTCAAAATGGTGTGCCAGGAGCTCAAGACCTTGTTGGACTATTTGCCCAGGTACAGCTGCATAGCAGTTAAAGTAAAATTCAGAGTTAAATAAATAAATACATAAGGTTTGGAATTCAGATTTTGGACAGTTAGGCTTTAATACTTCAAGCAGCAAGCAGAAACAGTACTATTAAGACTTTTATTTTTGTTACAAAAACACTTCTGTGTCTCATGCATGAGGGATATTTTCATTTTTGTATTAATTATTTTATTTTTTTTATATAGAGAGAACCCTGATGTGCAGTCCAATATACGAGTAGGGTTTGTAACCTACAATAAAGTGCTGCACTTCTACAATGTTAAGGCCTCTCTGGCCCAGCCTCAAATGATGGTGGTCTCAGATGTAGCAGAAATGTTTGTACCACTTCTGGATGGATTCCTCGTCAATGTCTCAGAGTCCAGGGTTGTGATTGAGAGGTAGGTTTATATATGTTAAATGTAACATATAGTAATGTTTTATTACATATCTCTTAACTAATTAAGCCAATACATATTTTGTACATTCGTAGTTTGCTGGACCAGATACCTGACATGTTTGCTGACACACGAGAGACGGAGACAGTTTTTGGTCCTGTTATCCAAGCAGGACTGGAAGCTCTCAAGGTATTTAAAGTTGTCTCTGTGCAGCTCTAAAACATGGGATATTCAGACTGATAGGTTGTTGGCGTTTTTGCTCTGATGGTACTAGACAGCATGAAGGTTCACATTTCTATTGTTTTTACGATGTAATGGTTGATGGCTTGGGTTTTTTTTTGATTGCTTGTATTTTTGTCTCAGGCTGCAGACTGTGCAGGAAAGCTCTTTGTCTTTCACTCCTCTCTTCCCATTGCTGAGGCACCAGGCAAGCTGAAGAACAGAGAGGACAAGAAACTGGTGGGCACAGACAAAGAAAAGGTAAGATACACTTGTCCCAGGTGTTTCATTTAAAATACCATTGACTTTGAATACAGGCCAGTTTAGCATTAGTCATTCTTTATGTCTGTTAATTTGCCGCCTTTACTATTGTTTTCCTCAGTCTTTATTCCAGCCCCAGGTCAGTTTCTATGCTAATCTGGCCAAGGAGTGTGTGGCACAGGGCTGCTGTGTGGATCTGTTCCTTTTTCCTAATCAGTATGTGGATGTGGCAACGTTAGGGGTGGTCCCCACATCAACAGGGGGCTCTATCTACAAATACACCTATTTCCAGGTGAGGAGGGTGACCCTGGTATTTTTTTAGATTCATAAATGGGCTTTGTGCCTATGTATGTACCATAAGCACTGTACCTGTTGTATTTGTGCTTGGAAGGGTAATAACTGAATGTTTTATTTGCTGCACTTGTGTCAGGCCCAGTCTGATCAGGAGCGGTTTCTGAACGATCTGAGGAAAGATGTGCAAAAGCAGGTGGGCTTTGACGCAGTGATGCGAGTTCGTACCAGCACTGGTGAGTCAACATATGCTTTTCAAATTTTGGTGCTGTAAATGAAATGCAATTTGCCTAGTGGCCACTCTTCAAGGCACAAAAAATGGTTGTCTGTCTGGCGCAGACTTTGTGACCGTATTTTGGATTGTGCTCCATCAGGGATCCGGGCAACAGACTTCTTTGGCTCGTTTTACATGAGCAACACCACAGATGTGGAGCTGGCAGGCCTGGACTGTGACAAGACAATCACAGTGGAGTTCAGACATGATGACAAGCTCAGTGAGGAGACAGGTGCACTCATGCAGGTTTGTGGAAGTGTGTTTAACAGCCGCTTTGATTTGATTTTGCCATTTTATTGCTACTTACTCATTCTATGTGTCTGCAGTGTGCTGTACTTTACACCAGCTGTAATGGTCAGCGGCGGCTACGAGTCCACAACATGGCTGTGAACTGCTGTGCCCAGCTGGCTGACCTGTACAGGAACTGCGAGACAGATACCATAATTAACTTCTTCGCCAAGTATGGTGAGTGAGACAGTGTTGGGTCATTCCCAGTCTTTCTCTGACACACGTTTTTCCCATTTATACTGTCCTACAGTAAAGATAAAATGTATTTGTATTTCTAGCATATCGCAGTGTAATGAACAGCCCTACCAAAAACGTGCGGGACACTATGGTGAACCAGTGCGCACAAATCCTGGCATGCTACCGCAAAAACTGTGCCAGCCCATCTTCTGCTGGACAGGTGAATTCATCTGCACTCTGTACTCTTGCTTGTAGCAATTCTACTCTCGTTTTATGTGAACTAATTAATTGTGCTAGCACCAGAGCCAAGGTGACTTCAAATGGACATTTCATTTATCCAATCATCCCGTGTTTGTGTGTTTGCAGCTGATCCTCCCAGAGTGTATGAAACTGCTGCCTGTTTATCTGAACTGTGTACTGAAGAGTGATGTTCTGCTCCCTGGAGCTGATGTCTCACTGGATGATCGTGCCTACCTGAGACAGCTGGTCAGCGCTATGGATGTGTCAGAGAGCCATGTATTCTTTTACCCACGGCTGCTTCCAGTGGTGAGATATGAGATATATATATATATATATATATATATATATATACATACACACATGCACACTTAAATACTTAAATCCATATAAAAAAACATTTATTCTTGATTGTGAATACATAAATGAGTGTGCGCATCCTTCTTCTGTGTAGCACAAGCTGGATGTGGAGAGCGACGTTCTTCCCATGGCCATTAGGGACTCGGAGGAGAGACTGTCTAAAGGGGGAATATACCTACTAGAGACTGGGCTCAACCTTTTCCTTTGGGTGGGAGCCAATGCGCAGCAGGAGCTGCTGCAGAACATCTTTGGTACTGCTGCCTTCAGCCAGATAGACTCCAACATGGTACGATATGCAGTAACCTAATATTTGAGCTGCATCTTTGTATTATTATATAAGCATCTCAGACTTGGACTTGTGATTTTTGTTTTTTTCTTTTTCTTCTTTTAGACGTCTTTGCCGATTTTAGAAAATCCGTACTCCAAGAGGCTGAGGGAGATTATTGAGTCTTTCCGTGCCCAGCGCTCTCGCTACATGAAGGTGCCTTCTGTTTCTTATGCACACAGTTCTTCCTCTTTCCCTTGTGATTTCTGCTTTATTCTGTTACTTCGATTCATGTTACCTTTTGCTACTCTTTTCTTCACCTGCTGTCCTTTTGGTATAGCCTTTTATATTATGCTCTGACCTGGTGTGCTCTTTTCCAGCTGATGGTGGTGAAGCAGGAAGATAAACTGGAGCTCATCTTCAAGCACTTCCTTGTTGAGGACAAAAACAACAGTGGCGGGGCATCTTACGTGGACTTCCTGTGTCATATGCACAAGGAGATTCGCCAGCTCCTAAGCTAGGAGATGCCCAACCCCCTTTACTGAGACATGCTTTATCCTTTTTATTTGACACAATAATAAATTAAATCTCTCCTCCCGCCATCTCTTCTCCTCTTATGTAATCTTCTCTGGAGTGAGGAATAATCCACCTGTTAGGGTCAGGCAAGGATACTCTATTAGACTCCGAGGTCTGTATGGTTTTGATAGAGGTTGCCAGTTTTGGGAGACGGCGTGTGTGTCTGTGCGCACCCGCACGTGTGCTTATGTACAAGATGAGTCTGACTAGTTCACCCGTACTTACAGCCAATATAGAGATCATTTTCTTCAGAAAAAAAAAATCAGAATAAACAATCATGTGGTAGGAGCTCAGATGGGCTCAAAGATGTGTGCATGCATGAGATCTGTGAACAGGTTGATGTGGGGGGAGGGGGGGTACCCTGGCACTGTACTGTGGGTGGGACTGAGCTGACAGCATTAATGATTGAAGCAGACATTTTCAAATTGACCTAATGAGATCCTTACCAATGTTTCCAAATAAGTTATTGTCTTCATGATTTGTTTTGTTCAGTTAGTCCTTGTTTGTTTCTCTTTCAACCATGGCCTTACTAATCCCATTTCACATCCATTCACCTGTTGTTTTTTTTTTTGTTAGTCTTTGTAATCATTGTTTTTAAAGTGTGCAAAAAACTTTGACTAATAGATTATATGGGAAGCTGAGTGTATTTTAAGTGTGCTCTTCACTGGCCATACATGCATCTTAACTCCTTGAGATATGACTTACTATGAAATTCTATGCATCAGCTTAACTGTGGATGGGGGAACTGTGTTATCCAAATTAAGTGGGAACAGAAATTGTGCCCTTACCTGTCACAGCCAACGTAGGGACCCTGGTCCTCCGTGGAAAGTGGGCATGCATAGGGCTGTGTTATGGTGCACGCTCTGCTCTGATAATGGATGAAGGATTCTCCTATTGTGGAGAGGCTAGGGACTCTTTTGGGTACATCTCTGACTTGAGCTGGAGGTTGTAGTTCAGATAAGCCACCTGGATGGAAGTGTATTAGTTGAGCTTTTCTTAAAGAGAATGGGAATTGTAGTCCATATGGTAGTTCATCTTCAGTGGAAGCTTCCCTACTTGTGCATATTTTACAGGGACAGGAACAAACATGCAGCACCATTCCTGGTGTCTATGGACTTTGTTGATATATTTTTTTTTTTTCCTGTTATGATTTATGATCCACTGGTAACCACAAATGTCCTGATCATCCTGTATCATTTATCATACTATCTAAAATTTTCTAAATCTGTTTTGAAGGGTAATAATCCTGGGGCAGGAGGAGTCTGGGTGCCAGCTTCCTCCGAGCTAAACACCAGCGCTCCTCCGGCCTGCTTTTGTCTTTCTTTGTAGTGGAACCTTTGTACAATGAAAGCATATGGCAAGAGTGGACTTGAGTGACTTAGAACTGGTGATTTCTTAACCGCTTTCAAAATGAGCGCTGTTTTCGAACACATGCGGGATTGTGACCTGAAAAGCAATCGACACTGTCATCACATTTATTACATGTACAGAATTAAAAATCACATTTTAAAAATTATGCTCTCAGTTAGTGTGCTTTGTTGGACATGTTCAGTAATTTCCCAAATAATTGTCCATTCTGCTTGCAAACGCTTGGAAAGGGAGACTTCCATCATCTCAGGCTTTTTTCTTTCTATCTTTTTGTGTTTTTTATTTATGATTTCAGGCCTTCCTCTGTCCTCCAGAATATGTTAATGCTCCTGAGCCCTGATGAAGTGAGAGTTAGCGATTCTAAATGATAATGATCCCGCTGTAATCTTGACAGTATTTGTGTTTGTGTAAAGGTGAATCCTGGTGAAATTCTTTGAAGAAATGAAGAACTGAGGGATTGGCCTTTTTGTGTCATTGCGTTTACTTTTTTTTGTGTGGGTTTTTTTTAATATTTTTTTTTTTTTTTTTTAGCCTAGTCTTCCTGGCTCTGTTCACCATGACTTCACGATCACTATCTGTGTTCATATGTTTAGAATTCATATCCGATGTTCCATTTTGTTTTTATTTTTTTTGCCATTTAACTGCAAATAAACTGATTACTACCTTCATGACTTCTACAGGAAATCTAGTGTAAGACCTCATGCATGCATCAGTTTCTGAGCTTGCTTCGTCATTTTAGACTTCATCATCTGTACTTGCTCCATGGATCCTTTCACTCACGATGATGCAGGAGACGTGTCCTAGGATTGGGAGTGATTAAAGTGGTTGGCTTAGTCTTCTGCATGAATGTGTGTGATTTACTTGCTGAAGGGCGGTTGGATTTTTGCAGCCCTCTGCTGGTGAGCCACAATCTCAACTGTGTTTTATTATCTTGCTAAAAGCGCAGCTATTCTGAAAGCAGAAGCTCTGAGGGTGCATTCTGCTGCTTTTAGAATTTGCAGACTAAGCTTGTAGGATTTTTTTAAGCATCTAAAGGCCCTGGAAGAGTGCTTCAGGAAACTTTCCTGTGCGTGTGTGTGTGTGTGTGTATAAAAGTGTGTTAGGGGGCTGTATTTTAGTGTGTTCGTGTCCCAGTAGGATCACTTCACCATCCTATAGGGGCACATTAAGAACCGCCACCATATATATCCTGAATTCTGCCTTATTCCCATTATGTAATAGGGTGTTTTATGTTGATAGTAGGCCTACCACTCAAAACTGAAGTGCCCAGCACTTTTAGAGCGAATGGGTTAGAACGGATGGCTGAGTTTTAAAATGTCTGATTTAAGCTGTAATTCTAGAAACGAGAAATGTTTATCTGGAAAAGGGGGGAAAAAATAGATATTCATTTCGCTGGCTGGATTTTAATCTGCTTTTGCAAATCCGCAGAACCGGCTTTATTTCTGATTACCCTGTCCTGCTTTGTAGGGTAGTCTGTACCATTCCTGCTGGACAGGGCAGATGTAGTCTCTGAGTATTAAAGAGACTACAGCCAGCGAGCTGCATGTGGTGTCATCAGCACACACAGCTGCTGGATTCTGTTAACATCAGGAGCTCCTCTCACACTCATTACAGTGTTGGGCGTTCATACCATCTCTCTCTCTTTCTCTCCCCCTCTCTCTCTGTGCCTCCCTCTCTCTCTCTCTCTCTGTGCCTCCCTCTCTGTCTTTCTCTCCCCCCCTTCCGTCCCTCCCCCCTCCCCTTATGCTCATAGGTAGTGTTTGAGTAAATGAAACACCTGCTCAGCTGCTCATAATCTATTTGTTTACCCATCTGTAACACACTCACGTTCACACACACATAAACATCCCAATCAGGACTCTGTCATGTTAAGAATGGTGAGAAACACATACGATCCCACTCACCCCATCCCACACGCACATGGCATTGCCTGCAGTGAGGAGTAATAAGACTCCCCTGGAGCTAATTACTGGCATTTATTTTAAGAATATGCATTTCTTAAATAATCTAAACTCTTCACAATTGAAGTCTAATTAGCACTGCTAGTGGCTTTTTGACAGCTGGAGGCCCGCTGAGACTACTGTCTTGACTTTGTTTGTTTGGGGCCAATTAAGTCTTTGATACCTGCTGTGAGATCAATCCCGTCCTTCATCAGACATTTAGCATTAGCAAAGGCTTTATCACCCCGCACACGCGCCACGGCTGGAATCTGAGGCTCTTCTGATGAGCTCCAGGCCCAGAGGAGCACTGTTTAGTTATGTGGGGAAGAGTGTGTGTTTTAGACCCATTTTCTCTTCTGCATCCCAGTCAATTTTGACCAACAGTACCTTTGCAACATCCTCACCTTACTACATTTTGAGTTCAAATGTCAAGATTCTTTGTCACATACAGTTATACAACATGTGAAATTAGCCCCTGAGTTGGCCTATGTGCAATAAAGTTATCAAGTCATTTAAATTATTATTTTTTTAAATACATTAAATTAAAGAGACATTTAAAGAGGCGGAACTGAGGTAATACAAATATATAGAAAACAGAACAGTCCAACTAAAACAAACATTGCAAACAAAAGTAAGATTTGTCCAGTGTGCAAAAATATAATAGAATATCTAGACAGTAAAGTACAGTGTGCTGGTCTGTTGGTGAGATACAGCGAGGTAGAGAGTTCAGTTTGTGTTCTAATGAACAGAATATAGTTGTACTGTGGTGTCCTGGTTAAGATTCTAAGGTCTGAGGATAGAAGTTCCTCCTGAGCCTCTCTGTTTAGGCCAGTTTTGAGCATCTGTCTGAAAATAGGGCCCTGACTATAGGACAATTATGCTTGTTATAGGTGATCAAGTAGAATGTGAAGGATTTGAGCATTATTATAGCATTGTAGGGGTAAACTAGAAAGAAAATTCCTGAAGACATTTGGAGATGGGCCTGCCCCGCATGCCCCGGATGAACTGGTGTTCCTAATAAAGTGGCCAGTCTGTCCTATATGACAGTTTGTGGATGTATGGTGAAGTATGAATGAGTAGAACGCTGTTCATTTAAATGTGGCCAAACATTCAATGGAAATGTATTGAGCCAAAAGGAATGCAAGAAAACAGGAAAAGATGAGTGCAGGGCTTGGGTGAGGGGGTGGATATGTTGAGGGTTGTGGCCTGAGGTTTCATGTGACGTTTTACATCGTTTGGTCACTGAATGGGGACTGAAAGTCTGGTCTCCTGAAACTGCATTCAATTAATTCATTATCATCCAGCACAGATAATTAGAAACACAGTAGGCATAGAGTGACATTTTTCCACTTGAAATTCGCCCCACTGAAAAATCAAAACGTGACTTGTTGATTCCTCTTTTACTTCCTAATTATGCTGGTGGTTAATCTGACATCTTTGACCATTTGTTCATCTCTTGAAGGCCTAACTAATGAAAAAGCTCACAGAACTGTAGAGGAACCATAGAGGAAAATCTTTGTCGGATCAATTTTTGTGAAAACGTTTTAGGATTCTACTGTGATTTTAAAAAGCCTTACAGAACAAGCTGGAGAAATGGCACCTCGCATAAATTTATCCCTCATGCTCTTCATGTTATAAAGGGAGCGGCAGTTTTCTATGCGCTCGGTTCAACACTGCACTTCAGCTCTATGTCCAGCAGATGCTGCTCTTCTTTTTTCAATCAGGCCAGCAAACTGTTCTGTCCTCTTCAGCACCGCACTCCATCTCCAGCCCACTGTACTCTTAGGCATATGTTTCTCAGTGCTGCCTCCTCTCTGGAGACTTGCTGATGAACTTTCGGGCAGCTCTGAGAGAGTCAGAGAGGAGGCAGGACTCTGGGACCATCTGGGGTATGTGTGTGTGTATGTGTGTATAACGGACAGATTTACCCGCCCACCAGGATGACCACCTGCCTCCTCCTGCCTCATTACCTGTCAGCTATGTGGGTCACTGCTGTGTGCGTGTTTGCGTCTCCTCAGCTACCTGCCCTGATTCCGATATACAGCCCAGCATTTCTTTCAGCTTTGTTTTAAAAAAAGGAAAGGCTCAGATGATGTCTCGGTCTGACACTTTGTCTTAACCCCTTAAACCCCTTAAAGAATCCATATCTAGGCCCATTTCCATTCCTCTGTCTCATAATTACATACACTACAAATAAGGTTTATAGTAATTACTAACTGATGTATTGTTGTTTTTAAATGATAAGTTATGGGACTAATGGTGCTGTGATATTATGGAAGAGTGATGGTTTGTAGTGATCTTTAGATTGTAACACTGTGTCCCACTTGACTTCAAACTACATACATTACAGTCCAGTACAACACACACACACACACATATATACATGCATATCTATACTAGTGGTGGGTGTTGTGGCAAGAATAGAGCATCACACAATTTTTTTTACAATACACAATATGTGACAATATTTCCTTTTTGCTAAAATATAATAAACTGAAACAAGCAAAAAAACAGTAGTGCTCCAATGAAATACCATTAGGAACTATTAGTACAAATGACCATACTACTGTAAATCCAATTAGGCAAGACTAAATCTGCTCTCTTTGTAATGAAACAGGCAGGTCGTCAGTGGTCTCAGAAAAGCATTCAGTGAAAATTGGGATGTAATTTGATATAATAATGATAAATCTTGTTCAGCCCAAGATGAGAGTAGAGCAAATGTTGAGCCAAAACACATCCACAGTCATTCTAATTTATGCTTGCACTCCCATGGGATTGTAGTGGTTTGTGAGTCCTAAGCTAATGGCAATTCACATGACCTCTTTATGGTAGTTTTAAATTCAACATTGACATCCGAGCCTTGTAAAGGACATGTAAGCATTTTTTGGACCTTGCAGCAGTTTTACAGTGACTCTCTCAGTAGAGAATCCATGATATACGGCTCCACTTCTAAGAACTGACATAAACACAGTGGTTAGACTGCCTGTCAGTGATGTATCTAGGACACAGTAGGCATAGAGTGACATTTTTCCACTTGAAATTCGACCCACTGAAAAATCTAAATGTGACTTGTTGATTCCTCTTTTACTTCCTAATTATGCTGGTGGTTAATCTGACCATTTGTTCATCTCTTGAAGACCTAACTAATGAAAAGGCTCACAGAACTGTAGAGGAACCATAGAGGAAAATCTTTGTTGGATCATTTTTGGTTGGGAATTTGAAAATTAAACACTACTATTTCCAAAACTTAACAATGACAGGAGTACTGTGATAATAGTACAGTTTAAACACAAGCGCAATTCTGTTGCATACAATGAAATTCTCTGGCAAAGTCTGAGTATTTCTGCCTTGAAAACAGACAAAAACAAACAGACTCACATATACTCCCTGTTTGTTGTCGAGAGGCAGGCAGGTGCTCATGTTCTTGTCAAATGAGGTCGGAGGTGGACTATAGATAGTCAACGTTTGTGCTAACGATGAGACGGGAGAGGAGGAAGAAAGGAGGGAGCGAGGGAACGAGGGAGGGATGCTGCGCCCTCTCCGCACTCCCCAGGCCCCCTGGCTCGTCCATCACTGTGTCTGGTGCTCGGCGAGGACTCGCGAAGGAGAAGCCAGGAGTGCGTCTGGCAGCATTTTTCTCACTGACCCAGGACCAGCTGCGGCGTTTTGTGAAGAATGACTGCAGAGGAACTTGGGAAGGACGAAACTGAACCTAGATCAGCTTTTCTCTCCACAGCAGCGCACTTACGCTGACCCACATTGGAAACAGCCCATTTGCGTCGCTCTCACCAGTCCTCTGTCAAGGGCACTAAACTGCCCGTGGCTCCTGCTTTCACACTTCACAGAACAGACCCACTAAACCAGACAGACTTTTCAACAGTGCAAGAACAGTTTGTCTTTATTCAAAGCAAATTCAAGTAACAAAGTTCTAGCTCTATGAAAAATGCTTCATCACTGTCACGCCAAAACCAGTTGCCTTTTACTTTGTGTGAGCGCTTCATCATGAACAGCCTACAGTGATGGGGAACAAAATTGTATTTGCATCAACATGCATGAAGCAACTTTTTCATTCTGCTGTAAAGTTACCAATTCACAGATGGACCAGGTTTAGTTCCAGTAGGGATGAAATATGTACATTATGTAACAGAGGCAGTTACCAGGTCACACGCTTACCTTGAAAAGTGTCTGATGTCTTGTGTCCTTGATCCAGATGGTTAGTTGCGTACGTGTGAGAGAAGAAGCATCACCCATCCCCCCAACACACACACACACAGACACACACACAGAAACCGACTCTGCTCCTGAGTCATCCATCTACACTCCTGCTTGTCGTGCGTGAGTGAGTGTGTGTGTGTGTGTGTGTGTGTGCGTGAGTGTGTGTGTGTGTGTGCATAGAGGACAGGTGTAGGATACTGGGGACTGGCACTGATACCCTGCTGCGTGAATCTCTGTAGCGTGAGATTGAAACCTTTTCAGAAAAACCTTTGGAGCTGGATAATTTCGGTCAATTTACATGTCTGGCTGCTTTTATCTGGACCATCATTTACTCGAGTCTCTGCTGCATTCGCAGTTTCCTTTCTTTCTGCACCTACCGTCTCCAAAAATGACCTCTTTCAGTGACACAGCCATCAGCCGAAAGCTAAATAAAGTAACCACTGTCCAGAGAACAGACTGTCTCAGTGTCATAATTAGGTGTTTTGATGGCAGAACACGTCAGACTGATTATTCTGTCCCTTTTTTCTTTTCTCTGTCACTAACACAGGACTCATTTATCTTAGAAAATGTGTTTTTTTTAAAGAAAGGAACAGAAAGGCCTGAGCCCTGGCAGTTGCATTATACTGTTCCAGAACAAGAGCTAAGAAACCAGTCATTCCAGTGTGAATGGGGAGAACGTTTTAAAGCCGGGGGCCAAAGCTTTCTGTCTCGGGGGAAAACAAAAGGTAAGGTCTGTGGTGGTAGACTCAATAGCACAAAACACCCAGTTACCTTATTAGCCATTTATTTGTCAGGATACAGTCTCTGGTCAGTTTCTTACAGTCTGATTTGCTATATGAAAATAAGGAAATAAGTAAAAATTAGTAAATAAACACACCGCTTGCAGGAAACAAACATAAATATGTCCATTTTCTGCATTTTACTCCATAGTTTCTTTTTCATCTTAACATGGCAGAGGAAAAACTAAGCATACAATAAAAAAGGTTGTACAGGTCACATTTTTGATTGTTTGATTGTTCCCAATACGTTAAATTCAACTCTAAACAAACTACGCTGTAACTATGCATCGGTGCCCAAACTTGATGGAAAAATCTGGAGCATTTGTGCTTTTTAAATAGTGACAAATGTTGTATTATTTATTTAACTTCTGCTTCTTTACTAAGGGTGTTCCCTTAATATACACTTGTCTCTCTGCCACTGCCCATTATAACTACCGTCCATTTTTGTCAGTAGGTTATAACTGGTTGATATATGTGTTGTAACATCTGTTTGGGGTGTCACTTTGGGCCTCCCTGTTCTAGACACTGCCTATTGTCTCATACAGGTATGCCTTACCTACCAAACATGTGGTTTTGTTGGACTTGGAGAATGCTGGAAAAGTTTTCTTCTTTGGATGTTTGATCTCGTCTGAGAGAGAGAGTAATAAGAAAAGGAAGCTCTGATTATTTCCTCCTTGCTGGTGAAGAGCTCGCTATGTTTTGGATGAGGGTTGGGATGAGATTTAGACTGACTAGCATTTGTTTCTGAGGGTCACGTTAAGGGCTTCACTCGATCCAGCATCTCTTCAGAAACTCACTGACTTGTGAAAACAGTGTCGCCTCATCGTGGGTGACCGCGCATGTTTCAGACGGATGCATGGTTGTTAGCAATCTGGCTGCTTCCCTGACAACCCCCATGGCTGGCCGATTACATTTTCCACCGTATTGCTTTGTCCTGTCATGTGAGAGGTGGGGCAGGGAGAGGGAGGCAGTGCATTTGATGTATTTGCTCAAAGTGACTTAACTCTTCATTATAGTCTGTAGCTCTCACTTAACTCATAAGCATGTATACACATGTATATAAGTTAAATAAACTAGAAGAAACCGCTTACAAAATGGAAAAGAATAAGTGTATGCAGAGGGGATGTGTGTTGGATTCCAGCGTGGGCTTCATTCTTTTTGCAAAGAACATGAGCCGTCGTGTATCATCGGCATCTCAGCCAACCTTAAGGCTGCGCCCACGCAGCACACACACATACACACACACACACACTCTCTCTCCACACAGACAATAGAGGAGGCTCTGTCATGCTGCACTGCCGCTGTCACTGCCTCTGAGGATCTCCCAGTGTCTGTACATCACTGAGTGTGTATTGGCACAGAAGCACACACACACACACACGCATGCAAAGTGAGCTGCCTAGACGGCACTGAACTGTGGTGCTCTCTCTGCTTGAGTGTATGTCTCTTCATTCATTATTCACATTCTTGGTCGCGCGGTCAAAGGATGCAGCCTTTTAGACCATTGGCATGTGCCATAAAACTGTACAGCACAAAACACTGCTTTTCTATCTCAAAACAGACCCTACATTCTTCCAGCAAAGGTGCCAAAGGTATTCTTCAGAGTCTATTTTCTGCCTCTAGCTGTTGCATTTGTAGCATATGGTGAATTACCACAGACAATTATGTTGACACGTTTTCCTGTTTTTAATAAAAGGACAGAAAACTAATTGACTCAAGACACTACCCAGCATATCTGTGATGCACCATCTGCTGCAACTACTCTGTGTTAAGGCCTGACATTAGTAAAATAATCATGTTAAACTTTCTTTAAGTCATGTTATTAGTTGTTATAAGGCTTTTGTATCTAGGTGAACTTGAGCTGTGACGTGTACTTTTATAATGAGAAGAACAAAATGAAAAAGTTCTTCTTAAATTTGATTGTTCTTAACTTGATATACATTATTTATAGATTATAAATAATTAGCTATTTATATGTTAAATATACTGTAACCATGACCATGTTTTGTATCTGTTTAATAAAAACATGGTGATGGTATTCTCCAACAGTAGTGGGCTCTTTCGGCCGGATGCAAACTGCATAAATAGTTCAGGAATGGTTCCGGGAGCAAGACCTTAAGGTGATGCCCTGGCCTCATCTGACAAAGCATCTATAGGATGTGCCAGAGCAACAAGTCCATCAAACAAGGAGTTTCACCTCACCCTAAAGGATCTGCTGCTAATGTATTGGTGTTAGAATCCAGAGGGCATCCTCAGAGGTCTTGCAGAGTCTGTGACTCTGTGAGTTTCGGCAGCACATGGAGGAATAGCAAAACATTAGGCAGGTGATCATAATGTTTTTGCATGTCCAGAAGTTCCCCTTTGGACAAAAAATTGGCCAACTGATTCCTGCTGGATATTTTGCACCCTGCACAAAAGCCTTAGTGAGGTCAGGTACTGATGCTGGATGATTAGTCCTGGGCCACAACCATAAGACGCAGTTCTGCTGCAACACAGACTAACGCTGGGGGCTTTATACCCCTCTGGCCGACACTTGGCATTGGGCATGATGACCTCATGTTTCAGAGCATCCCATTGTATTGGCGATTCTGTTGTCTGGAGGTTACAAAACTCTCAAAAGGACAGTCACGGATGTGTCACTCACTCATCTGCTGGGAGGAAGGAGAGTCACAGTGACACAGGTCCCACAGGCTCATACACACACACACATACACACACACACACTGAGCTGCATGCCTGAGAACCCACACTATAACTTAACTATAGAGTCCATCTAATTTATGGCACGAAAAACAGCTGTATAACATCAGTGTAAAAAACTTCTCAGTGCCATTGCCAGTGACATAGAAGCCTTCATAAATCTTGATTTAGTTTATCTCGTAATGACACCCAGCTTAAACCTGCAGGCCCCAGTGATCTCCAGACAGCTTCAGCGTTTTCCCATCATGACACAGCATGACACAGGCGCCAAGCAATGGTGCAGCATTACTGGAACCTTTGCAGAACGTTTGCCACAATGAGAACAGGGGACTAAAACAGGCCTTAACAGGCAGCAGATGGGGAATAGAGTGTGCATCGCTCAAAGCCATTAGCGCAAAACTCTTTTACTCTCTCTTTCCACATCATGCCTCTCTCCCCATCGCTTGGAATCACTCTCTGCATGTTACTCTCCACCCTGGGAGGCTCCCTCCTGTTAAATATTGCAAAAAGGAAGAGGTGAGGGTAGTAATGTTACAGTCACTACATTATCTGACCACTCTTAGAGAAAAGCAAAGAGCTGAAGAATCCTGACTTTGTAAACCTGATACAGTAAGAACATACACCTAGATAAGTTTAATGAATTCCATGGAGTTTCACCCCAATGACCTCATCCACAATCACTCCATCTCTCTCTTTTTCCCTCTCTCTATTCATCTTCCTTTCTCTCTGCCTTTCTTTCCCTCTATTTCTCTCTCAATGTCCCCTTCATGTTTCTTTCTTTTCCCCTTGCCTTTGCTCTTAATCTCACTTATACTCTATACTCTTATATTCACTCTATTCTCTTTTCTTCTTTCTCTCTATTCATCTTTCTTTTTCTCTTCCTTTCTTTCCCTTTCTTTCTCTCTCACCACTGCCCCCCTCTTTTTCTCTTCCCCTTGCTCTTAATCTCCCTTATACTCTATACTCGTATATTCTCTCTATTCTCTTTTCTTCTTGAGCCACCCTCTCTCTCTCTCTATTCATCTTCCTTTTTCTCTTTCTTTCCCTCTATTTCTCTCTCAATGTCCCCTTCATGTTTCTCTCTTTTTCTCTTTGCCTTGCTCTTAATCTCCCTTATACTCTATACTCTTATATTCTCTCTATTCTCTTTTCCTTTTGAGCCACCCTCTCTCTCTCTCTCTCTCTCTCTTTCTCTTATGCTCTCTCTCGCCTCCACTTTTCCTCTGCTGAGCTCAGCATCCACTCTCCTCACTCTCTATTCTTTTCTTCCTCCTCTATTCCGCTCCCTCTCTCTTTCTCTGGTGTGGTTTGTGTATAAAGCAGGTCAGTTGGGAGCGCGTGGTGAGGAGGAAGCTGCTAACACGAGCTGAAGTGTGCTGCTCTCTGTTACATAAACACGCTGTGGGAGGGCCGCGGGACATCGTCCCACTGGACTCCACTGCCCAGTGCTGTCCTGCAGCACACTGTCCTCACAATCTCCCAATTACAGCCTCTTTCTCTGCCAGGCTGCTTGTTTCTCCAGATAAGGACAACTTACTCAGAGCGTCACTCAAAGCGCCCTGGTCGATAATGTGTGAATAAAGAAACAGGCGTTAACAAGCCTTTACTGTGCACATCATCTACTCTCATCACGCCATCATTGTCTGTCACAGCAGGCTTTCTGTAGGCCTACATCTGATTTCCTCTCTGAAACAATAATCACATACTGTAGATGACAAAAATACTGAGCCTTTTTAGTATCAAGCAATCAGTCAATCAGAGCAAAGCAGAACGTTATATAATAATATAAAATAAGATACAAACATACTGAGAAACATTTAAAGTGAACGTGTAAAGAATAATCATAATGATCTATTCCATAAAGATGATATGTATAAATGAAAAAGAAATGTCTTACATGTGGCTTTCTGTTCACAAACCAAGCAAATGAAAGTTGCGCTCTGAAAAAAGCAGAGAAGGCCCTTTTGTACATTTTCATGCCTTACTGCACGACTCTGAACCACCTTCAGAAAATTTGGTGGAACAGTTGCCTCGTGCTCTCCTCCACCCACACCAGAAGCCCACACTGCTCACTTTTATAACAGCGCTCTGCTTTTGAGGAAGGCTGCCTTGTTCTAGTGGAATATCAAACATTTATCAGGTTTTAAACAGCCCTGCTGTTGGGGATGGCTGCTTCTGGGGGGTTTTTGCTGAAGGGCTGATGCTCTCCATCCTGAGTGCTGTTCATCCAGCCAGATGTCAGACTGTTGAGGACGTGATGAAGTTAAACGGAGCTCCCAGCTCAGCTCGGACTAAAACACACGTTAGAGTGAGTGAGAGTGTGCTGGAGGAGCATGCGTAGGAAGAAGGGTCTTTCATCTGGAAGAATGGAGGGGGAGGGGGGAGTCAGAGGGGTCTCCAGTGAGAGAATTCAGCTTGGCCTAGTGGCAGTGACATCTATGTCACATAGACTATGTGACTGTTCTAATATACTCTCTTTAATTCTCTCTCTCTCTCTCTGTTCCTCTGTCTCTCTCTGTTATCGTCACTCTCACCCTCCAGTGCTTGGTAATGCTATCTATACATGTTTGTACACTGGCAGCTTTACATTGTTTTATCATTTTAGGATTTGTTTTTGGGGTTTTTTTTTGTTAACAATATATATTTTAATATTTAATATTATTTTCAATATTTAAGAATTTTCTTTTCCTTCTCCTTTTGTAGTTCTACAGTTTTCTTACGTCCTAATAAGTATCTGAAGCATGTGAAGTACAAAGCAAGCATGTTAGAACCACTGTGTATATTTTCAGTGATGAAAGGATGCACACACATTTGTGTTTGTCACTGAATATACTTCAAGATTTGAGATCATTCCTTCACACAGAATCTCTTCAGACCCTTCAGAAGGTCTGTGGTTGTAGACTCTCCTCTTTAGCTCATTGTGAAAGTTTTTATGGGGTTTAGGTAGGGAACTGGGTTGTCTAAACCGTGAGTTTTTGGTTAGTGCACAATGTCTGTGTTGATTTTGAGGTGTCCTGCTGGAAGATCCTATCATAGCCCATTTTGAGCCTCTACAGAGCAAGTCAGTGTTTGACTTAATATCTGCTGGTACTTGGTGGAATCTGTAGCATGGTGTATCTGAAAAGGTTGTCCTGGGTCTTTGGAAGAAAAACAGACATTAAAGATCCACCACCATACTTCACAATAGGGATGAGGCACTTTTTTGCATGACTATCTTTGTGTCTACAACAAACCCACCTCTGTTGTTTGTTGCCTAAATGCTCAATTTTGACCTCATTTAACCACAGAACATGATCCCACTGAATGTTCCCGTAACGTCTGGCAAACTGTAGGCGCTTGAGTTGGTTGGTCCTGATCACCAGCTGCTTTCTTTTGGCAACCATCCCAAATAACTTATGTTCATGTAGGTGGTATTGTAGTTTGGCTGATACTCTGGCCCCAAGGCCTCACTAACTTTTGCAAGTCCCCCGCTGTGAGATTCTCCAGCCACTCAAACCTTCCTCCTCACTTCCCAACCTTTCTCGACATGTGAGACTAGTTTTATTTTTTCCAAACAAAATTTTGATAACATTTTAAATGATTTCCCATCACATTTAAGCAATTTTAACAAAATGTAGCTTAGGTTGTCATCTTTACAGGGCGGCTTCCAGATTTAAAATTGGACAGCTGAGATATACTGTCCAGACATTCAGTAGTAATTGTATTTATTTATCTCTACTGTTTATATCCACCTCTCGTTTTATATTGTTCATATCTAAAGTAAAGTGACCATTCTGTCACGTGTGAATACGCTGCAGCAAACAGTGTGAACAGCATAAAATTCTATCTCTGCATTTAACCCATTTACTACATGAAGCAGAGGGTAGCCAGGAAGCGTCCGGGGAGACTGTGTTGGGATGGTACCTTGATCAAAGGTACCTCAGTGGTGCCACTAGCAGACCTGAGATTCAAACTCACGGCCTTCTGATCACAGGGCCAACTCCCTAACCACTAGGTCACAAGCTACGACAGTATCAATAAAGTGTTTTTCTGATTGTGATTCTGAAAAAGCTGGCTGGTAAGGTTCTAAGGAGCAACCTTTTGCTGACATGGGAATTTAATTGTGCAAACAGCTTGAATAATCTTCATTGAAAAATATTGCTAATAGAATTAGATGCTCTGGAGCAGCCACACATGAGCCTAAGGTCATCTTGCCCATCGGCAAGCTTCAGCTGCAGGAGTGAAACCGCATTCTCTGGGGTGATGGACCTCTGGTCAGTATCTTTGGGACAGATTGTTGTGTGTGGTCTAGAATTATGGTACCTGATCTCACAAACACTCTTGGATTAATGTTCCAACATCTAGTCTAAATTCCCAGAATTAGAGGGCCTGTTTATTCAGGCCACAATTCCTATCATACCCTTAATTTCAGTAGACAGGCAGGTTTCTACAAAATTTTTGGCACACTTTTGTTTGTAAGTACCTGATGACATAACTAAATAAGCTTTCTGCTCAGAATGTTGATGCTTTCACCTGTAATGTCTGGCTAGCAGGTGGGAGTAAGAAATGTCAAACGCAGAGCAAGTCATGAGCTTTACATCTGTTGATAAATTAATGTTTCATGGAGATATCATACATTCTTCACGCAGTGCCATCTGTGAATTTGTGTTGCTGCAGCGAGTGGTGCCTTCGGAGAGCTGTAGAGGTTAGGCTCCTCACTGCGAGACTAAAGGAGAGCCTTGTGTCTCTTCTCTGCAGTTTAAAATAAGTCAATTGATCTGTATTGACTGATGACTAATTTAAACGCCTCTCGCCTTGTCATGTAGTATGAGTTGTAAGAGTCTGAGGATTTAACTGCAGTGTAAGGTCGTCTGGTTATTACATACAACACAAATGAAATCCATCCAAAGGTCATGCAAATTCTAAAGATCATCACTTGAATCCCCTGGGTGGCCACTTTCATCTTATCAGCAGGGTGATGTCATCAGTCTTCGCTTGTGTCCTGAGGGTGCTTTGGTTAGGAATGGAATGCTCCAACTCTCATTTGACTTCATTCATTTGATTTAGGAGCTACACAGCATATATTGTCAATGACCAAATGTTTGGAGCACCACCAGGTCTCTGTATGCATTTAAACCTTCCTGATAGGACTTCTGGAAGAAGGCCAGAAATAATAAAGTTAATGTTTTAAAGTCTTTAAGTTAAATTAAAGACTCATATGCTTATAAAACAGACAAATGGCTTTTTATATAAAACTAGATGTGCAATAAGATGGCCCGGTAATGCATTTTGTAAAGGAAAAATGCCAATGTTGATGAATATTTCAGTGAGGAATTACTATTTCCTGAGTAATACTAATACTGCAGCTAAAAAGCAGCATGTCCACCTAGAAATTACAAATATATCAGACTTGGGCCCCACACTGAATTTGTCCTAAAAATGCAAAGACCTGAAAAGGAGAATAAACTTATCGACACAATAATATTTATTCGTTTGCTTCTTAGTCTAGATCCCTCTGAAATGTTTGTACTAGGCTATTAATAACATAAGGCCGGAATTTTAGATTCTATTTTGTTCATAGCTGGTGAGATTGCCAGTAAAGGAGAGATTAAGCAAAGACCACTAACCAGCTGGCGATGAGAAAGGGCACTAACCATTCCCCGGCTGCTCCACACTGAACACCATGTAAGGGAATCTACATCTAGAACAGACACTTAACAGCCAATATAAACGTTACCACTTTGTGGCAACAGCCCTATCTCGGAAAGTTTGCATGCTACACTTTGTATGTCAGTTTAATGCCTCTTTGAACATACACCAGACTTTCTCTTTTGTAATACTGAATTAGGCTGTGAACACACAGTCGTGCGAAGACTGAAGCATTTACAGAGTGAACATGACATGTTCCAAGATTATCCAGCCATAGCAGTGGTAAGAAAATGCAAAGTCAGACCCAGAATTCACAGAGGTTCAGTGGCAGAAGGAAAATGAGTTTATTAGCCAGTCTGTTTGCAGGGAAAGCCTAACCAAGAAAGCCTAAAAATGGTGACTTCACTGATTAATCTAACTTGGCAAAATGTGAAACATAACAGTGGCAGCTTTTTTCAGGGGAATCACTCATCATGAGAATGGTGTTTTTCTCTTCGACTCAAGAGTAGGACGTAGATTAACCAAAACGTTGGTGCTGTTAGACGATAAATTTACCACAGAATGGCTTCCTGCCTGTCTGTTCTCGCAACACACCACATGACCGTGTAGCGTGAGATCTCATATTCACCAGTTTCATTACAGAAAAAAATCAGCAAAAAGAAGTGTAAGAGAAGGTTACAGACTCTGCTGATGATTATACATGTCTCATGAAGCACCAAGAGATCTTTATATTATATATGTACAGTGATTCAATTAAATTCAGTTCAATTCAATTTTATTTATATTTATATTTATAGCACATTTAACAATGGTCATTGTTATAAAGCAGCTTCACAGAATGAAAGAATTTTTTTGTGTGTATGAATGTGTATGAATGAAATGTCTCTGATGAGCAAGCCAGGGTGACTGCGACAGTGGCAAGGAAAAACTCCCTAAAATGGCAATAGGAAGAAACCTTGAGAGGAACCAGACTAATCAGGGAACCCATCCTCAATGATAACATTTGTGGAGACATATTTTAGCCATAGAACATCTTTAAAAAAAACACATTTTTACTGGTTTTCTCTGTTTAGATGAATGCAGCATACAAATAAACACTTGTTTCAAATATTTTTCAGACACAAATGAATTGGGCCCATATGTGGAAAGCCATTCCTTTACTTTAGTTTACACAATTTTACTTTACTTGTTGCATTTTATTATGTGGTTGGATTCTGTTTTACAATATTATTTTAGTACAACTAAAAGCCACCTCAAATTCAACAAACTTATTTTACCAAGTCAGCATAGTTTACTTCAGTTCACAAAGACAGTAATTGCAAATTCTACATGCAGTATCATATATGTGTATATATACACACATACATACATACATACATACATACATACATACATACATATTTGTATATATATATGCACATCTTATTATTATTAGTATCATCATTATTATGTTATAATAGACTACTGCTAATAATAATGATCTTAATAATAATGTAGTATACACACACACACACACACACATATATATACATGTGAATTTACGTGTTCTGTTATTATCATTTTTATTATTGTACAATACGACTTCTACTACTATTACTACTACTACTAATAATAACAATAATATATTACATATAAATGAGTGCACGTGTTCTGTTGTTGATATTATTGTTGTTGTTATTGTTATTATTGTTACTGTTATTATTATTATTATTGTTGGTGGTGTTATTATTATTACGCAGAATCGTGAAGCTCACGCGTAATCATGACTTGGCTGGGTTTGTTGTGAACTCTCGCGTTAGTTGGCGATATTTTCCCTCCGCCCCACTGGCTCCCTCCTCCCCCCTCTCTCTCTCTCTCTCTCTCTCTTCCCTCCCCTTCTGTCTTTCCGTCTCTCTCTCTCCCTCTCTCCACCAGCCTTTCTCTCTGGAACACATGAGATTCGGAGGCTCTTCTCCCCGAACCCGAGCAGAGCAGTCACTGAAGCGTCCGGAGCTGCCCCTCCTCCCTGCGGAACATGGCCACAATCGCCACCTCCACCAGGTTCACGGACGAGTACCAGCTCTACGAGGAGCTCGGAAAGTAAGTGGGTCCGGCACTTCGGTTCCTTCCGCACAACTTCGCCCCTTTCTCCCTGTAATCCCGCAGTTCGAGGCGCTGACAGCGGGGAAAGGGCGCACAGCCTGCCCGAGAGGCGCAGCGGGGCTCTGCGGACCGGACTCGGGAGGGGTCGGTCCAGCTCGGTTCTGGGGATCCACACTTTAGCATAGTGTTTATTGTTCAGTGTTTACGTCTCTTACTCGAGGAACGGGCTTGTTATGCTTGTAACATTTTTCTCCTTGATGTATCGCTACTTTGTTTTACGTTCGTTTCCCATCACTCTGCCTCATTTACGAGCACGCTTCTCCTCGCTCGCTGTGGCGTAGGAAGCAGCACTTTATCGGTAATAATAAAAATAATAATAATAAAAAAAGATTTTTATCATGCACCGAAGTCATGCACTGGAGGCTAAGGCCAGTTAGCTTTTCAAATGAGGAGCGAGAACACAATGAATTACTTCTCTATATTCTTCTTTTATGGGCTTTCTTTTTCTAAGGTGGGGTTTAAGGAGCTGTGTGTGTGTGGAAGAGAATGGTTACGCCTTTTCTGAGAATCTCACTTTTTTTCTCAGGCAAGCAGATGTTGACATCGGAGCAAGCCTTGGACTTTAGTTGCTTTTCAATACTGAAATACTGAAAATTCATAAAATTACACAAATGATAATAAATATACATTTTGTAGTCATATCACATGTAGCGCATGTTACAGCCGCTCTTTGTGCAGAAGGTAAAACCTGCCTAGTGGCTCCTTAAAGGTCCTTCATGTCAGAGGTGACTGACATGCCCCTCCGTGCCCTCACTTGTCAGATGCGTGGCATCCTTATCTTTGTGTTTTTGTTTTGTTTTCCTGTGAAATTCAACCTGCACTGTATGTGACACACGGCATGTTGTCTTGTTTCACAGGGGTGCCTTCTCCGTGGTGCGCAGGTGCGTGAAGAAGTCCACAGGCCAGGAATATGCTGCTAAAATTATCAACACAAAGAAACTGTCTGCCAGAGGTAAGGCTGTGCTGTGTCCACGACCCGCTCGGGTCACCTCAAACGACATCACCCTGTTCAGAGAGATGACCCCCCTCCACTGCATTTTATTACTATGTACATTGTGGGAGGATGAGGCAGAAGATCTGGTGTGTTTGCTGTCTCCTGGGATTACATGTCGTTAATAGAGGAGAGTGCTCTGTGCTCTTTAGAACGGGGCAGCTGACTCTCCTGCACGGCTCCTGGTGTTGCAGGCCTCCCAGCTGTGCCCTGGCACGGTTTTGGCAGGGATGCTGAGGTGAAAAATCCTCCATTGTGTTTGTTTTTCGAGCAACAAACGGAATGCACCATAAACTTGGAGTTTTAAGAGAACTGAGTTTGTGTTGCCTAAGTGAATTCATGTGTTGTAAAGTGTACATTTTTTGCCTACTTTGTGATGTTGTAAAGGTGCAAACGTTGCTCTCTCTTGGGAAATAATCTGCTTTTGATTACGTAGAAGTTGGGAAAGAATACCAGCTAGTGCCTCTGAATTGTTGAATGTTTTTAATCCCTAGAAATAAGTTAAATGTGTCGAAAGTATGCCTCTAAAACCATGTATATTTACAACTGTAAAGTCTTTTTTTTGTGGTTTCCCTTCTGCCTCCTTCTGTATTTACTCAAGAATAGCTGATTTGCCCTCAAGCTTGAAGATGTGATGGTGTAGTGAGGAGGTTACATTAGATCAGCAATACATTACAGAGCACTCAACGTTATGAGAAGCCTCGGTGGTTGAAGCTGTTTTGAGGCCTCTTTGGTTATTATGTACAGTGTTTCATAGTGATTAATTACAAGCCCATCAAATACTAATATTGTTCAGTCGCCGCTAAGTGAGTGATCCAACTGCCATAGACATAAATCATATTTAATCATCTAATTATTTTTAATGAAATATGAAAGTCTTATGCAGTTGTGACTCGTGGTGTCACGGCCTGTCAAATGAGACCTAATTGCTCCTGCCTCAGCACTTTTGGCTACGTCCATTAGTCATTATGTCGGTGTGTAAGAAAGGGACTGGCTTCTTAAATACACACTCTTTTCACTCCCCATGCATTGTGTTCAATAGGGATTTTTCATTCAGTTAATGGCACAAGTAGTTCTTTGTACAGTGCGTAAGGGCCTCATTTGGGACTCAGCCTCTGTCGTTGAGGAGATGCTTTTCTTCAGCAGCCGGCCCAATTAAGGGCTGCTGGAGTGGACCACGCTGCGGCCGTCCTGTTAGCTGAGCGAGAGGGCATGACCAAAAGCCCTGGTCAGTCATACGGGGAAACTGCATGGCTGCCTAGGACCGTTTTGGACGTATCTGCTTGGTTTAACTCTCGGTTCAATCCATCCAGTGCCTGTCTGATATGGTTTGGATGGTCTTTTCCTGCTGCAGACCCACATTCACTGATTTCTGTGCAGTTAGTGTGTACATGGGGAGTAGATAAATGCTTTGAATATCCCCCAAATAGTGATTTGTGGAATGCTTTTTTTTCCCCCTTTCTGTCCTTTTTTGCCAGTCTTCACAGACATTAAAAGGTTGAGCTGAAAAGCATCTCAGATGTAGTGTGTGACTATAATGGCCCCGTGATTGGAGGCTTTGACCCAGAGCTTGTTGCAGTAGCTAGGCAACCATTTTCCTGGCACTGTTTCTGATTGGCTGGTGTAGATGAGGAGGACAAGACTAGTTGAGCTGGTGGCAGATAGCTGGAGTCCAGGGGAAATGGAGGGAGAAAGAAAAAAAAAAGACAAAAGGAACTAACTAATTAGTCAACAATTGAAAGAGAGAAGTCTTTCCTGGAGAAATCTCTCCTAATCCCAAGCCCCCCCACGCTTCGGTGCCCTGATGTGCACTGTGGTGCTGAACAGGAGCCACACGTGAGATGGATAGAGGCTTAGTGTTACCCAGCCTTCCTCTACACCTACCACTCAGAATTTAGACACATTCAGAGAAGAACAGGGATGCGCAGGCTCATTATTTTTGCTCGAGCTATGTCTTCAATAAATATAAATGCCTGTGATGTTTACAGGAGCGAATTTGCATTTGATTGCAGCTCTTCCCCCATTGTGTGTTGGCCTGGGTGTGAGGATGGCTTCCTGTGTCTTTATTGTTATGCTCGCTCGTAATAGAGCCAGCTGTCTGTGCAGCCCCCTCCACCCAATTCATTATCTTCGCTGGCAGAGGGGGTGAAGATGGTTGGCTATACAGAGGACCAGAAGGTCTGTCAGGTGTGTGTGGTACCCTGCAGTGACTTAAATGCTCTCCAAATGGCCCTTGCAGGCTCCACTGACACTTCAGAGATGGTTTAATAGTGTATGAATGGCAGAGTGACTCACATTGTTGGTTGCTTCCTGAGGCTTAACAGAATACTTTATATTGACTTCCTTCTCCATTACCTTACTACCAAAGCTAGTAATTGCGTGTCACCGTTCAGCATGTTTCTTTGGTCTAATTGTCTGTGAAAGGTCGTTTTCCCAGCTCTGTTTTGCTCTCTCATCTATGTATCCATCTTGCCCTCTCTCTTTATTTGCGTGGGGGATTGCTTTGTATTGAGGTTAATCCACTTATTTAATTGTATCTGGTTAAGACCCTGGGGAAACCCATTGCAGACTCTCTTGTTTTGCACTTGTTTCTTCATCCATCCATGTATGCTTTATCCTCTAAGACACATGAATTATTTAGATGGAACTCTATGTCCCGTATATCAGTTATTGCATAAGACAGAAGTGGGTTAAAGGAGCCGTCGGGGCCTGTGTAGTACTCGAAGTAGAGTATTACCGAGTTGACGCGGGCCCTGATGCAGCATTGAGCTTGAGGTGCTTAAGCAGCTAGTTATCATGCTTTGGTTTCGTAGCAATGATGCCTTAGTCCTTTAGAATTAAACATAATGCTCTATTCTTTGGTTGTTATTGCAGTATTCAAGCTACATACATTCCTAACATTGCATAAACCGACATAATTTAATATGTTGATTGTCAACTTAAACCCTCCCCATTAAAAGAGACATAGCAGTGATGATACAAGTGTCAGGAAGTATTTCTAATTAAATACTACTAATTCACTATCAATGGTTAAGTCTTTTGTTTTCAGAAATTTGTCAATGTCCAACGAAACATTTGTTTTAAAATGACAAATATAGCAGAAGTAACTGCCTGAGCCTAGTATGATTTTGACCAATTTGCTCAGAATATGTACACTTTTTGTAGACGTTTTTACAGTCCTGTTCCAATCCCAGTGTTCCAAACAACCATTAAGATGGTGGTGGGATTCCTTTCTGGGAAATGGTGAGCCTGAATGAAGGAGTGATGCGTTTTTAGGGGACTCGAATAGATCCCTCTATTTGTGGTTCTGTTTACAATAGAAAAAGGCTGGCGAAGCAGGCACATCTGAGGAGTTGGCCTGTCCTGAGTGAGTCAGCCTGCCCTACAGCATTCTCCTCTGCATCACAGCAATCTGACCAGAAGCGTCCAAACCCATTTTGACATCGGGGCCCATTAAGATCACTGTCACTTATCCTGTATGCATCTCACCCTGGCTGTACACTTTCTCAGACTCCTTCATTAGGTTAGCCTTTTGCTGCAGCCCTGCTGCTTTCACTGCTCTGGGAGTGCTGCTATTTTCACTAGACTAAGCCAATTTATGTAATATATTATGGACGCTGAGGCAGACATTTTTGTTAGCAAGAGAGCCATTCAAATATCTAGGAGTTGTTTGTATCATGCTGCTGTTCTAAAGGAAATTTGCAAATGTGTGTTTTTAGTTGCTCCAACCTTATACAACGTAAGAGCTAATAGCTCAGGCCCTCATGTTTTATTTGTGGGCCGTTTGGTTTGCTGTTTTGGGGCTTATTACAGCATCCACAGTATGGTTAATCCATATGATGGTTCTACAGCATACTGGTGTTCACATTTATACTGGTATAATCAGAATATGGAGGTACTGGTAGGAATGTATTGAGATAGCTTGAACCTCCATTCCAGTTGATTAATCTCCTTTAATGCTGTTCATAGTACGTATTAGTCAGTCATTTTACACAGACGGTTCTGGGATAACTGGCTGCTTTTGTTCCCTCTCGTTTTCACTCGCATATGTCAAGGGGAGAGGGGCTAATAGAACAAGGCTACAGACTGATAAGAACATGCCTTAACACTGGGAAGTGGAATGGCTTTATTCCAGTCTTTATCCATGACCGTCCCTTTGAAACGAGAGCTATGCATGTTTCCACTGCGCCTCTTTTGAACACTTTGTTCTACGTGACTCCATACTGTGCCTTTTTTTGGAACTCGATATTGATTGCTCCTTTCCTCCCCACCCTTCCTCCTCAGACTCACTACATTTCTCTTTCTTTCTTTCTTTCGTTGGTTCTCTGTTTCTCACTACAGGCCTCCTCTTACTCATTGCTTATCTTTTGATGTGATATCCTGATTAAAATCAAGATATTGTGAAATCAAGTTGGCGTTTTCCAACTGAAATTGGGTTTGCTCAATTCTCCGCCCACTGTGCTTATAAAAGTGAGGGGAGGGGACTGGACCGGGAGTTGAACAGCAGTGGATGGGAGTCTTTAGGAGCTGGACCTGAGCCAGAGGTTTGGAAGCCAGAACAATGTGATTACTCACCTGAGTGGGAGTGGGGAGGTGGGAATGGGCCACTCTGGCAGCTGCTCCAAACAGCCTCCTAGAGACAGAGAAACAGCAACGGAGACGAGCAGAAGGCATAAATCGAAAAATGTAGAGACGGTGAATGGAAACAGAAGGATCAGCATAGGGAGAAACACGAAATAAACAATGCCAAGCTGTTTTTGACTGTAGTGAGCTGTCATGGAATGAGTCAGGAAACCTAGTCTGCTTTGTCTAACGAAATGTTGACTGGCATGCAAACTCTCCTTTTAATTGCCCTCTGAAGACATAGGCTGTAATAAAATGGAAATGCAAGGTGTGGCTGGCCAATTGCAGTTTAGAAAGGCAGCATAATATGAGCCCTAATTCAGTTTTAATGAAACGGGGTCAGGTTCAGGCTTAATCAATGCCATGGTTTAACCAATAGCCCTGAACAGGAGCACAGGACTGCAGTCAGTGGACTAAAATAAGCCAGACACACACGCTTTTCATGTTCTGCTGACAGTAGACTTACAGGAAAAGTGAACAGGAATGGTTTGAAACTACAGCTGAAATCTCATACCCTGTAAAAAATGCTGACAATGGCCTTCCTCTTAGTCTGGATGCCGTGATCTGGATAAAGCCGAAAGTGGTTTGGAGGCTGTCTGGATGTCATTGTGTCACTGACTGCTCTTATGACTGACTTAAGCTAAGCCCTATCCTGCAAGACTTGCGCACACGCCCTGACACGCAGGCCGGGACTTGGAGAGTACTGACTTTCAGTAGAGTAGTCAGTTTGGCTAGCATATTAGTTTACCTGAGATGAGAAAGAGCACAATAACTAATGATGACACCTATTAATGATGTTTAAAGTAAAAGTAAGGTCAATATTACAGTAAGGAATGTGGGTGGCTGTCAGGATCGTGGCATCCAGGGCGAGCCTGTCCTTGGAGGATTTTATGACTATTGCTAAAGTGTTTGTCATAGCTAATCCACACATGTATGACACGCCCTTCCTAACACCTCAACCCCCCTTCTGTATAAATATTGGCTGAGTTCTGTGTTGTGCTTATTTGACATTGGCCTTTACTGTTGGTTGAGTGTGTGTATATGTGTGTGTATGTGTGTGTGTGTATATGTGTGTGTGTTTTGTCTACAGGGCTGTATAAATCACCCCGGGCCTCCAGTAACACTTAGTAAACACTTTGGCCCATCTCTTAGTGCATGCTGTGCTCTGATGTTTATGAAATGTCAGCTAATACAGTGCTCTCTCCTGGCACAGGCAAACAGCCTCTCTCTCTCTCTTGCTATCCTGTTTCTTTTCAGCCATCTCTTTTACCTAGGGCTGTCACGATTATTTGATTAAACTTATTTCATTTTGATAAACCAGTTGCCTTTAAATTTACCCACTAATGAATCACCATTGTTTAATGAATCAATTAATTAACTGGTCAGGATGTGGTAACACATAGTTTTAGTGTGATTTGTGATTGGCCAGAATTATTATTATTTAGTTTTTCTTTTTGCACCGAACATGCAATCAGCAGTCAGGCAGTTTATTATTTTCACATTGGCTTGCTGCCTTTTAGGTTTATGAATGAAAAAGAGAAAGGCTGGAAAGTGCACTCACACTGCATTTGAATGGTGCCAGAACGTTGCAGCATAATGAAGGTGCTAAATAGCTTGTCACCTCTTACTTTCAATGTAGCACTTTATATTTTTATATGTTAAAAAGTGGAAGTGTGATTTATGTGTTCATTTAGTCCATGGAGTGAAAAAATACATATATATCCTGTGCATGGTTTGTTGTATTTTTTATGTCACTTTGGATAGAGTGGTTCAATTACAATAGCATAGTTAGTAGATCAGTAAATGATGGTTTTGAGTCCACTGTTTTTCTTGGGAAGTGTTTGCGTTCCATAAGGAGTCTCTTTATCTGTCTTTAGCGATCTTCCACCCTTTCTCTGCTAGCTTTTTTTCTTTCTGGCCTCTTGGTCTCTGCAGCACTTCTGTTTGTTTCCTTTTGTGTGTGGCTGTTACTGTGGCTGTGTTGTGTGTGTGTG
Organism: Brachyalestes nurse; assembly: GCA_037974405.1. Taxonomy (NCBI): domain Eukaryota; kingdom Metazoa; phylum Chordata; class Actinopteri; order Characiformes; family Alestidae; genus Brachyalestes; species Brachyalestes nurse. The sequence continues at coordinate 38,083,375 of JBBPCY010000109.1, read as the reverse complement.
TGTGTGTGTGTGTAGTGCTAGAATATGGGTGACACAAAGTAGGCAAGTTTACAACAACATACAAATCGCAGAGTGTTTGAAAGCAGAGTCTTTGTAAGCTGGTTTAGTCCATGTTGCAGCCATGGAGCAGTGACTGAGGGAGGATTCTGATGCAGTGGGCTGCTGCTCCGCTGCACCAAGTTGAAATATTTAGAATTAATATGAATACACACATGTCTGTTTGTGAATCTGCCTTATTTTTCTCATGCTTGTTCTCTCATACTCTCTTTCTCTCTCTCTCTCTCTCTCTCTCTCTCCCTCCCCCTCTCTCTCTTTCTCTCTAATTTCCTTCTTTCTCTCTCTCTCTCTCTCTCTCTCCCTCTCCCTCTCTCTCCCTCTTTTCCTTCTTTCTTTCTCTTTCGTTCTTTTGTTCTCTCTCTTTCTCGTGTTCTCTTTCTTTCTCTCTCTCTTTCTTTCTCTCTCTCTTTCTTTCTCTCTCTTCCTCTCTCTCTCTTTCTCTCTTTTATCCTTCTTTCTTTTTCTCTCTCTTTCTCTCTCTCTCTCCCTCTTTCTCTTTTTTCCTTCTTTTTTTCCTTCTTTCTCTCGCTCTCTTTCTTTCTTTCTTTTTCTTTCTTTCTCTTTCTCTCACTCTCTCCCTCTCTCTCTCTCTCTCTCTCTCTCTCTCAGACACACACACACACACACACACACACAGTCCAGCAGTCCTCTGTCTGTGTTTCTCTCACAGTTCACCTCTCTGTAGAGCTTAGGAAGCAGGCCAGTGTGAGCTGCTCTTAGTCTCCATGGATTCCCTCAGCCTTAGCTACTGATAGCTCACCAGCCACTGTCTGTACACACACACACACACACACACACACACATACACATACCCACACACTGTAGGAGAGTGATCTAGAGATCTGGAGATTGTTTAGAGTATTCCAAAACCTCTACCTTGATCTTCTCAGTTATGCTTTTTTAATGCATTAATTTAAGTGAAAAAAAATGAAAACATACTTTCAAAAAAAAGAAAAGGCACCATGACATCTGTGCTCTGTTCAAATATTAAATCTTTTTTCGTGCAATTTGTTAAGCTTTAATGTAAGTAAAATAAGTAAAGCAGCCCTAGAAGTCTCGGGTGTATTCAGAGACTCTGCTGCCGTTTGTGCTTGAATTTGTTCAACAGACAGCTTATGTTAATAATCTGCTTAGGTCAGGTAATCTAGACAGCCAGTCGCTAGTCTAGATTTTGAAACAAGCCTGCTGATTGGCTCACTGCTGCTGTTAAGATGGACCACTCAGGAGAATTGAAAGACTTGGATTTAAATTATTTTGTAGAACTAGTCATTCAGAGTTGTATACCCAACCATTGTCCAAAATACCATTTCAGATGATAGCATTGGTTTATTATTTGGAAGAATGTATTCACACAAAGGAGTACAATACACTTATCCAGATAAGAGTACAGTTAAAATAGGTTTTTTTATTTTATTTTCATGACCTGAATAGGAGGCTGCTCCATCAGATGAGCCAGCAGTTTTCATAGAAACTGTGTTTATTTTAAATGACACATGATCATTAGATATTGTAGCAATACTGACATGCATCAAGCATGGGTACACCAAAGCATATTGTTCCTCTTGGGACTAAACCTTGTAACATTTTTATCATGTTTATGGAATTTGAAAACACCCACTGGCCTTTACATTGTGAAAAGTTAATGATAAATGGGGGTTAGAATGGGTCTGCGTCCTTTAAACGTTAAGGAAATCTGCAGGAAATTTTTATAGATGTCTTTCTGTATAAGTGAGTTCTTACTTGTTCGTACTCGGTTCTTAATGAAGTTTGTTGCTCAGTGTCGTGAAGTTGGTTGATTTCTGTTTACAGCGGCTCGGTGTCTGCAGTTTGTATTGTTCAGAGGCGGCTGGATTAATAGCTCGTGGCAGTTTCAGCTGTGCCTCTTATAGACAAAGGCAGTGAGCTGTGCATGCTCAAGAAAGCTTAGGAAAGTGAGGTAAAGTGAAGTCTTTTGTGATCTTTAGCTTCAGAAAGCAGCTGCTGGGCTCTGTTGGTGGTGACAGGCTGTGTGAAGGAGGACCTGGTCTCCTGATTGCACTCTCGAGGTCCTCCAGCAGAGCACTGGGGTGAGCCAGACTGCCTTCCACTGCAGGGTGTGTGCTTATTTGTCTGGTTGTCACCTTCTGCCTCTCGACGTCTGTCACATACTGCTTGTGTTTGGACACTGTTATAAAAAAAAAGAAGCAGGAAAGGTTAGAGTGTTTTTTTTTTTTTTACATTTCAGCAAGCAAATGTAATATCTTAACATTCCATTCCAACTTGTTCACATTACACAGAGTAGCAGGCTGAGGCAGATTGTGAAATACACAACGTATTGTTGAATGTGGGCGAGTGTGTGAGCAGGGCGGCAAAGTCTCTGTAATAAAACAAAAGGCTAGCTGAGCCCACCGGTTGTTTGTTGGCTGCGTGAGGAGGCTCTTCAGTGCTGCAGTGCTCTGGGCGAGGACGGCTCCGTCCACACCAGCAGCCACTTCACAGACACCGAGCGCAGACAGACTGGGGGGTACGAGCATCTTTATCTGACATGCTCTGACCGGCAACAAGGAGCTCCTCAACGTTTCCTTGTCACTTATTCTCTGCAGCATGATGATGACTAAATTCCCTTAAGAATTTTATTTTTCTTTAGAAATCTCTTGCAGATATGAGCAATTTCTAAAATCTGGACCTGAACTTCGGTTAAATAAAGCTGGCCTGTAATTTCAAGTTACAACAAAGGTAATAAATTATTGCAGTCATTGCCGTTTGTAAATATTAATTGGGAAAAGCTCATCTTGGCAGTCAGTCCAGTTCTGTCCTGGTTGTTAGTCCGTAAGAGTCAAAGTGTAAGAGCTACGCGTGATCCATTTCTTTGGCAGACCGGTCTTAAGCCCTTTTCACATTGACGTGGGAATTAAAGCATAATTTATCAGTAGGGTTTAAGTGTATTCTCTGGGAAGAATCAGAATTCCTGGAAAAAACAGGACAAAATATATTATAATTTCAGTTCATTGATCTGTCTCGAGGCAGCACATGTGAATGGTAGTCAATACATTATCTAGTGCATGATGTCTTGATTATCCTACTTCACTATTTGAGAGAGGCTATTTAATACATTAGCACAGCGACGCTCCAATGGGAGGAAAGGCAAAAATCAATAAAAAAACAGGAGGAATAACTGGAAATCCGAGTCAGAAGAGAAAGGAAATGGCTAACATGTCCATCATGGTAAAATACCATTTGAGAGCAGCATGCTTGACTGACACGAGGCCCGAATGTTACCGTTGAAGGAAATAAAGCTCATAATAAAATTTGAATTTAAAGCTGTGTTGTTTACATCCTTCTGTCTCTTCCAATGGTTTCTTATTTATTATCTTTCACTGAAAGCTGAGCTCTGTAGAGTTCTGACACTTAACGCCTAAAATATCAACATGAATCTTGCCTTAATTTTGGAAAACAGTATAAAATAATGATTTTTGTATCAAAATTCGTGAATCAACACACGAGGCACATATTCCGACATTTCTTACATTTGTAGTATCGAAAAATTAATTAATATTGATTGGCCTGTGAAATTACAATTAGCTTCTAGCATCTACAGTAGAGGTTTACTAAACTATCAGAGTCACTTTTTTATACTGAGACTATCTTTGACAAATGCTGTTTGCAATTTGTGATGTTTTGCATGAACTGTTTTGTAAACTGTTATTTTTGAGGTGAGTAACTTCACAATGTTCACAATATTCTTCACAGTCTTCACAGCCACTCAGGCCTGGTGTAACAGAGCAGTTAACACTCTCCAGTTATGTTGAGCTTTTTCTTTTTCTGCTTGACAGTTTGACAACTGGCACATTGGCTGGGTTGTATATGACATGTAAGTACCAATTTAACATATACTGGTACTATTACATATCATATACCGGTACCATTACACATTGGCTGACTTGTATATAAAATGTAATAGTGCCAGTATATGTTACATTGGTACTTGCATGTTATAGACAACCCAGCCAATGTGCCAGTTGTCAGGGATGTGTATGTCATGTAGTACAGATCAGAATTGGCTATGACTTAACCAGAAAAGTGTGTCTATTCCATTATATTCTATAATATTCTATGGCTCAATGGGATTTTTTTGTGGGAGGGGGGTTTCCAAATGCACCACTTTACCTGGCGTGACTATCCTGTTGCCTCTGTCTGCAAACTACATCAATCAGCCAGATGCATCCAGCAGGAGTGTGTGAGATGTGCTCATTACCCACACCCCAAACATCCTGCACAGCCTGAACTCGAACACCAAGAAATATGTGGAAACTTGTGCATGTAGGTCTAGTACACCGTGTTTTGCCAGTTTGAATGGTTTGAGAACAGACCCTTCTTACGTTTGTAGAGCATTAATCATCATGGATGCCTGTGATGTGTGGATTTCTATGCGTTTCAGGGGATTCTGTGCATTTGTATTTGACCATAGTCTCTGCAGTATTAATAATGAAGTGCCCCCCCCCCCCTGTTTATATTATGTAATCCCTCTGATTTAATTTTCTCTCTGAAACCATTAATTCTGAGTTCTTATGTTCTCGGAGGAGAGGTGTGCGCATTGCGTGCACTGTAATAGCTCATTAAATATCCTGGCTGATTTCAGGGACTGTTTTTAGGCATGATCATGATCGACTGTGATTCTTTGCATTTTTGTTCTAGCAGCTGTTCTGGAGCTTCTGTGGAACATCGTGTTTTCTGGAGTGCATTTGACCCATATGCTCCAGAGCCACTGTGTTCTAAGTCCTCGTCAGCCTTGATGGAGCAGTAAGATTGAAAACATCTCGCGCTGATTTCCCTTCAGACAGGCCAGCAGCTGCTCATCACGGCTGGTGGTGGAGACTGCTTATGAGGTAGAAAATGAGGGGCGACTCCCCCGCGTGTGTGCGCGTGCGCGCGGTGGGGTCACTCCCAGAGGGCCTCATCTCCAAATATATCCGTGCCCATGTCTGAGGGGACACACACCTTCTCCTGTTGCTATTCTTAGTCCTCCTTTTTCTCTCTTGGGTTCCGCAGTGGCTTCATTCCATCGCGGAAATGTCAGACACCCCTCTGCAGCTGCACCACGCACCACTCCTCCAGGGCTCACCCTCCCGTCAGCACCTTCACACTGTCCCATATTCTTCAGCTTTACTCCAGTCAGCCCAGGCTGGAACATGTTGTGTGATTTTGTCAATATTTATCTCGCAGTGCTTCACAAAAATCTGGGGAAAATGTGATTAACATTAAATTTGGAGGAGGGCTTCGTACCTTCAGACAGAAAGTGTACCCTCTGTTCTCATCTTCCAGTGGGGATAGACAAACTCCTCTTAAGAGGCTTAACGTTGAATGAGTCAGCATTCATCAAATCACATGAACAAGCGTGAGCTGAACAACACACATGTGACGTAGAAGGCCTGATGTGAAATTGCTGGATGTGAACGCGCTTCCTCTCCTGTTTCTGATTTTACCACTGCAGCAGTTCTGCATAGCGGGATGGCGTCCTGGCCTGGCAGGCATGTACCAGGTTTGAGGTCTAACCGTAACCCTATTAGAACCGGCCCATTCACTTAGCAGATTTATTGTAGTTGCCAGTGAAGATGAGTGGAGAAGTTAATCATACGTGGGATGTATAATGAGATCTGAAAGTGCATTCAGAAATAGAACAGCTTATAAGACTACAACTGAATGCCTTGTGGGCAGAGAAGTTTTCAATGGGATTCAAGTCAGGAGGTTAGTTAGGCCATGCCAGCACCTTTTGCTTCTTGTTGTGTGAAATCTTCCCAACCAATGGCAACCAGTGTCTTTTATAATGACATCCGGTTCAGTTTACATAAGAAAAGGTTTATTTCTGCAGCATTAATATATGGAACTTCAAAATATATTGTATGAATACATTGTCCATATCAGTTCATTCCAAGAATCCATTTCAAGATCATCTAAATATTTTGATTATTGTCGTTAATTTAAGATTCACAAAATGTGGAGTGGCAAGATGTTTTTATCAGCACTGTACGTTTCAAAAGTCACTAAAAGAGTGAATGCTTCAGTAATATTACTCTGTTATTCCCTGAGTTTTACCCTAAGGGTGAAACCCTCTCAGCATAGGGTTCTGTATGTAGGTAGATTCAGAAACTGAAATGTTTGATGGTTATTTAAAAAGCCAAACAAACACACACAAGTTTAACTAGCTATGATATTAAAATTGCATATTTTAATTGATCACAACTCAGGATCCATGCATCCATCCATTCGTGTAATATTTAAATTGCTTATCCTTGCCAGAGTCAGGGGGTGCTTAAGCCTGTTCCAGTGGTCATAGTGCAAAAGACAGAGACACACCCTGGACAGGTCTAACACAGGGCAGAGGCACAAACACGCTCACAAAGTCACACCTTGGGGCAATCTCCAATTTGCATGATGTGCTTGTCTTTGGACTGTGGGAGGAAACCTGAACTTCTGGCAGAAGCCACTGTGGACACGGGGAGAACATGCAGACTCCATACAGAAAGGATCCTTGGCCCCCTGGCTGAGTATTGAACTTAAGACCTTCTGCTGCTCAGGATACACTGCCCTGCCAAAGCATGCCAGTGTCTGAGTGGCATTCGTAATTCGGACAAATCTGATGGCGGATAAGCAGGTGCTGTATGTCCGCCATTATTTGTGTTTATATTGCAAGAATACAAATGACTGATCATAGCTGAAATTCAATTTATTTATATAAATAAACAAGCAAATAAGAAAATAAATAAATGAACTTTAGTCTTTTCAGGTAATTGAAAATATAATTAACAGATTATTCAATGACTGAAGTAATTGCTCCATCCCTACACTTTATTCTCAGTTCCGTGTCAACATTAGACTAGATTAGTGTACTAAATCACGTTGAAGATACAGACGATTATGTACACCTGTGTTGTGCGCTACATTCAGCACCGTTCCTTTAGAAGAAGTCTGTCTTTCAAACTACCAAGAAGGATGATCATCTGTGTGCCCATGCCATACACTGACCGTACTCATGCTTTGTGTCAGACTGTATTGGAAACATTATGTAGACCAGTTTGGCATTTATAGGGAACAAATGGTGGGTGTTTACCAATCTTGGGCTATTTCTTTTAACCGCCCTTCCATTCTGTAACCTCGGTAACAATAAAACACATTGAAAAAGGGATTCCAGGTGGCACTGCACAAAGTATTAAAAATTCATTGCATTCTCAATGCTGCACTATAGTGAATATGTTCAGTACTCTTGATCGTGTCAATCCTTTATTAAACTAGTACTTTGTTGACTTTGTGTTCTGTTTATAGGCAAATTAAAATGACTTGGAGATTATTGATGTGTGTCACATCGATCAATTGGATAACTGTATGTTGGCTATTGTGGCTTATATTTTAGCGTGTGGTAGCTTTTGCTAATGTTTCAGTGAAGTCTAAATGGGTTAAACAAAACATCTTCAGCATTCCAAACGAAGAACATGCCATTCTAAAGAGATATTCAGCTAATGTGATCTTTTAACCTTTCCAAACAAGTTTTAACCCACTTTGAATTTGCTTTTAACACAGTTTCTTTGCAGAACATGTTGAATGTTGAGTGTCAGTTGGGCTGCCACTTTTTTTCTATGTTCAGCAAACCTTGTGCCTTCATAAGATGAGAAGTGTTTCTGTTTATTTTATCTTGGTGCACAGTGAGACTACACTTGGTGTTGGTGTTAAATTCAAATTTCTGGAATTATGACAACCTGATTTTGAGCTGAATAGCCACCAAGTCTGGACACTCCAGACCTAACATGTGCTCTGAGTAACACTATCGTCCAAATCCAACACCGCACTGGGACCACAGTCAAAACTGTTCTCTACTGCACACAATAAAAACACTGTAAAGTTATTTAGTTATAACTGTGAAATATGATACATCTACCCACACTGTTGTTCTTCCCAGCCATCATGTTATGTAAATGAAGGACCAGTAATCCCTCCAGTTAAATCAGCATGGAGAGTTTCTAATGCTTTTAATGTTATTGCGGGAACTGCAACAACTATTCAGTGTTGCATTTTTTTTTTTCATTAAAAAAATGGAGGCGTGACATCTGTTAAGAGGCAGAACCCCCCCTCCATCGTTGCCCTCTTACCCTCTGCCTCTGCTATTGTTCTATCGCTGTGTGTGAATTATTCTGTGTGCTTTCTCTATAGACGATCCAGTGGCTTTCTGAAGTCGTACGCTTAAAGCCTCGGTCTGATTGGCTAGAACTGGCTCTGCTGCTTTACTGGAAGGCATCCAAACGTGTGCAATGTAATTTACCTTTATGTAAATTAAGTGAGCCGTTGAGGCGTAATAGGATGCTACAGTGTGTGAATAAAACACAGATGAAATGCATAGAAGTGAATTACATTGCATGGTGTTTTTGCTCTTGGTGTGTGTGTGTGTGTGTGTGTGTGTGTGTGTGCGCGTGCGTGCGTGCGTGCGTGCGTGCGTGCGTGCGTGCGTGCGTGCGTGCGTGCGCGAATGTATGGTGGTTCAGCAGGTCTGCAAAATTTCCTCTGCTTATGCCCCCATATGTGCAACTTATTTCACAATCTTCCCAGCTCCACAACTTTTTGTTTCTGGCTTGGTCTTTTTTCTTGTTGTGTTTATTAATGTGCGTGTGCTGAGTTACTTTTTCTCCCTCTCTCCATTCGTCATTCGTGTCATACGCTGTGTGCTAGCATCATGTCACTGTGTATCTCCTTGACCCAGTTAAAGCCTGTGATGGCCTTTACTTCCCTGTGTGTGTTTTGTCCCCCCTCCCCAAACGAACGCGTGTACGTGCAGTTGTGCGTGCATGGATAGTACTGTGAGTGTGTGCTTGTGTTCTTATACCTGCATGTGTGTGTTTAGCTGCAGGTGTCTCTGAGTGTGTGTGTGTGCGTGTAAGTGTTTGTATGTGAAACTGCTTTTCCTCTGCTCTGGCCTCAAGCTTTCATCTGTGCAGTTTTTTATCTTATTGAAGCTATAAGGTCTGACCCCTCCCTTCCCCTCCCCTCCTAACACACACACGCGCGCACACACACTTTCTTGCATGTCAGCTATGTTTAGTGATGCTTATATTTACGGTGCACTGCTGTGCCTGCAGTCTGACACCGCACAGGGCGTACGTGGAGCCGGGCAGGTTGAGCCCTCACACACGGGGGCATGTCTTTATTATAGGGGGCTACAGGGCATCACATTTTACTGGCTGCTTCAGATGCACTGTCCTGGGGAGTGTAGTTTACACACTAGTCTAATACACCTGATCAAGTCTTGAATTTCCTATCTTCAGGCCAAAAAACTCTTAACCAGGACGCAAAGCCACAACTTTTACCTGTTTGTTATAACACAAACTGAACTCTCTACCTCACTGTATGATACAGTCTGTATCTCACCTGCTGTCTGTCATTTAAGTCTATAAGCCAACCAGTACACAGCACTTTACCGCACAGATATTCTGTTCTATGACATTTTTGCACACTGTACAGATCTGCATCTTTTTGTAATATATGTTTAGTTGGAAAATACTGCATATTTAGCATCTTGGAATTTCTCATTGGGCATGTCTCATGGGCCGACTCAGGGGCGTATTTCACTATGTTGTATTTGTATAACTATGTGACAAATAAAGAATCCTGAAAGGTTTCAAGTGTAAGAAGCCGGTGTGTTAACCATTGGATGCATTACATGACATTTTACTAACTGATTATAAAAAAAAATACCTGGCCGTATCAGACTTAGCAACTGATTTTTGCCACCTGCGACTGAAATATTGGAAGTCGCTGAACTGAGCTCAACGGAGCGCAAACATAGTTTGAGTCACAGTTAGCAAAGCAAATGTGGAAGTATAGCAGCTTTCTGCTGCTGTTTGCAATGATGCAATAACGAAGAAACAAAAAGCCCACACTCAGGTGAAGTTGTGGATAAGAGATGAGCTCATTATGTGGTAGTTTTTAGTTTTTCATTGTGCAGGCACTCGACTCTGCTCTCACCATGAACTCGAATGTCTTATCTGCATTTACTTGCTGTATTTACACATTTTGCTCAATTTTTATTGCCTGTTGGGAGAATCCAGGATCTGTTGTTGACCAGTGTTGACCAGTTGAAAATGCTTTCAAAACTGTTTAATGGTCTTAAACTGTTACCAAAAGTGTGACCGATTTACTCTCCCAACTGTTGTCTGTCTCACAATCTGTAAACCAAAGACAACCAGTACAGACTCGGCCCAAATGAGAATTGGGGCTAAATACACATACTGTACCCCTGACTTTAGATAATGGTTATAAATGAGCTCTGCATGGCAGACAGAAAAGAGCTCATCTGCATCATCATCAGATATTTAGATAGCATAGCACCTGATTTTTTGTCATGGAATACATTTTCCTTTTGTAATACTAGCAAAAGCCATTATTGCAATAAGAGGTAACAAACTATATATTGTGCAACTCGATTTTGCAGACACGGTCCCATGCAAAAACAGGTTTAGCTGAGCAGTATGTGTTTTAAAAGCTAATATTAAAATGAATACCAATACTATTAATATAGTAAGTAGTCATTTTATGTGTGTCTATGTGTTTGCTTCTCCTCATGGAAGCCCAGTATTACATTGTAGTTTTTAGCAAATACCTGATTTGGCTCAATCAACACTTCTTTAGATTAATTCAGGAGCTGTTGGTGGAATTTCACAAAATCCTGCAAGGCCTGGAGATGATCGAGATGAAGTCTGGAACCGAACCTGTGTTTTCTTTACCTGCTCACAAAACGTCAAGTACGTTTTACCGACAGATACAAATCTTGATATTATTTAATGCTTTCTTGTTTGGTTGTGTTTTCTGATGTTAACTTGTTGTCTGGCAGAAAGTCCCTTACTGCTCAGGTTAATGGCTTTAGACCGTTTGCACAGGAGCCTAAGACTTCTGCACAGTACTGTAGATGCTGTCACTCTGGGCCATAAGTTGGCACTAGAGAGGAGGGACTGATGGGTGGCTTTTAGAGGTAGATCTTTCCCTGTGTGTTTTGTTTGATTGCAATTGATATTTTAATGCAAGTTTATTCTTATGGAACTTTTTTAAGGGAACACCCCATATTTTCAAGCCCTTTCAGATTTATTATCTCACATTTATCTACAAATCACATTAGATATGAACTAATGTAGTCAATATTTTGTGATATTAAATTACTCAGCAACTGTAATGTCATTAGAGCCGCTAAATTAGACATAACACGGTGATGGGCTTCAGGGTTTGGAATCCTGCGTGGTCCTGAAGTGTTTCTGGGGCGTGAGAGAAAGATTGAGGAGGATGTTCAGAAAAAGACAGGGAGAGATGTCTATATTGGTATGTATGGAGCCTGAGCGTCCTGCTCTGACCATGGAGAAGGAGACGGAACAACACGGTTTTGGAAAGAGCGGGTTTGTCATAAATGTCAGAGGGAGACTTAACAGGGCGAGAAAGATGGCGTAAGCGGCAGAAGTGGGGCTGCAGTGGGAGAGAGAGGCCAGCTGAAAGCTTTTTAATGACTCGCTCCCCATTTGTCCACTGCTCTAATATGCTCACTGAGAGCCTCTTTCTGATGAGCCATCGCTTTTGGGCTCCGCCACTCTCCGCCCAGAGATGGATAATCTGCTGTGAATTCTCTCCTCAGGGTGTGTGTGTGTTTGTTGCTGGCTGTGTGTGTGTGTGTGTGTGTGTGTGTGTGTGTGTGTGTGTGTGAGATCGCGCTTGTGTTCATAAGGTTCCTCCTTGTAAATGTTTTAATAGTGTGTGCGGGGGACCACAGTCCCATCCCCCAGGACATGTAGCCAACACGTAGGGGACC
>JBBPCY010000109.1:38060744-38071406 GCA_037974405.1 Brachyalestes nurse | reverse complement strand
CCCTGTGGTCCAGGATAAACTTTTGGAGATCCCGTGCCATGCTGGGTTACAGTCGAGATCCGAGTTCTGTCTGTCACGATCTCGCCTTTCCATTCCACGTATCTAAACGAGACGCTTTTTCTCACTTGACAGCTACAATACAAGTACAGACTGGACTCAGAAACTCACCCGAGTGGCTCTGCCAGCGTGCCTTCCTCCTTTCGACGAGTTAGTGGCCAGAAAGCACACACCCGTCATATTAGAATGTTGATTTAAAATTTTTGGTGTCAAATAATCCCTGTGGCTGACTAGACTTGTAATTTAATTTAGATTAAAAGTCAGTTTGCACATTCAGCACCATTTGGCACTGTTCAAAAGCAGTTAAAAGAAAATCTATCTATGCACATGTGCGACCAGGGGACGGTGGGGGGTGGGGGGGTGTTTGTAAAGGTTGTAAAGGTTCCAGCGCCCATGGTAAGGTGAAATTTTTTTGGGTGCGTACCAATTCATTAATGTAGGTACTCACTAGAGTACTACAGCAAAAAAATTATGTCAACCCCTGGGTATAAGTAAGCAAGCACACAAGGTACCAGGGCTTAATGTTATAGCAAAAAATATAATTTTTTTAAATACTTTTACAATAAATATTGAGCTACTTATCATTTAAGTAATGTAATGTGTGCAAGGCTGGGACTAAAACAGTAATTTAACACTACAGCAAGGGATGCACAGCACAGACAAAATATCTTATTGTCAAATACTGCATCTGATATATCTTCCACTGAACTGAAAGCATATTAGTGAAACACTGGTTTCCAAAATTAATGTTTGTGGGTCATGAGAGGGTCATTCAAGAACCCAAATAACAGCTGTGATTAGTCAGGATGATCACAGCATACAATATCACATTTAGTGATTGGTTAGAGGCTCATCTGCATATTGCTTATTGCACACTTTTGTAATATCAGTACTGGAAAGATCTATGCTTGTGTACTAATCTGAGGGATCTGGGAGTAAACACTCAGCTCTCTAGGTGAGTACTTGACTTTCTCACAGGCAGACCTCCAGTCGTCAGAGTGGGCAGCAGTGTGTCCAGAACCATCACCCTTAATACTGGAGCCCCACAAGGTTGCATCCTGAGTAAACACTCTACACCTCTGACTGTGTGGCAACTCAAAGCTCCAACTATATTGAGATGTTTTCTGACAACATGATAGTGTTGGTCTGATCTCCAACAGAGATGAGTTGGCCGACCTCAAGCAGGTGGGGAACCTGACCACATGGCGTGTTCAGCTCCAGCTGAACATCCGCAAGTCTAAGGAGCTGGTCATGGACACCAGGAAACAGCAGCATTCTTATACTACCACCTACACAAATCTCACCAACACAGTGGAGAATGTGAGCACCTTTAAGTACCTTGGAGTTCAGACCTCCAGGGAACTGACCTGGTCACAAAGGCAAATCAGTGGTCATCTTGACCATTAGCATCACTTACAGGCTGCAAGACCAGAGCAATCCCGATCATTAAGAACTCTTTTCATCCCTGCAACTATCTGTTCCGCCTGCAAAAGTCAGACAAACGATTCTGCAGCCTTATGGCCAGGACTTAGAGACTAAAAAGGAACGTTTATTCTCAGGTCATAAGGTTTCTAAACCAGGAGATGCCTCACATGCACACAACAGCACACCTCATACCGTAACGCCTCCTGCACATTTTTTACTTAGAAAGAACATGACAATTCACCATTTGCACCATGACAGTTTGCAGATGTTATATTTAAGCTCCACTGTAAATATTCAGATACATTTTGTCCATAGTTTGTATACTGTTATACTTATATGTTTGACTGTGGTGTGTTTTTGTCTCGTTCTTTGTATTTCTGTCTTTCTGTGGTTCAAGGTTGCATTTTACTGCACCCAGTTAGTGTCAAACTGTGTATGTGACAAATAAACTTTTTGAATCTTGAAAAAATCGTAACAATTATGAAAAAATAGACTCCACAGAATTGCACTCTTAAGGTTCCTAAATGGTTCTTGTATGGTTCAAGGGAAACTTCCCACCAGTACTATCCTTTACATTACCTAAGGGTTCTTTAAACTTTTAAGAAAAGGCTTTTAAGCACATGTCATTTACAGCGACAGTTTCATAAAACCACTAAAAGATTCTTAAGTAATCCAAAAGTGGTTCTTCTAGTAGCCATGCACAATCTGAATCAGCCAAGATCAGTATTTATGTTTCTTTTCTTTGCTCTAACCAATTGCCATTTGACCAGATTATCAATTGGATTTTGGCCAACCTGTCTTAACATCTTATGATCTAAATAAAGTGATGCCGGCCAAGCACCCTTGCACTGTATTTGAATGCTACTGCTATAACTATTCCAGTGTTATGGCATAACTATACGCAAGTCATGGTGTTTAACAGTCAATCTCTCACTTTTGATGTAACAAGTACTTTTGATGTAACAAGTACTTTTGATGTAACACATTATATCATGTTTTTAAAACAGTCAGCCATTTTTGTTAAGGATTTGATTTATGCCTTTATGTTATCGCAGCTATAAAATAAAACCACAGGTATGTACGGATGGATTCATGTGCTCACTTAGTCCACACCGTTTGAGCTTGGTATTTGAAAAAGAAGGAGAGAAAAGGAAAGAAAGGAGTCAGAATTGGAGATATGATTTCATAACTGTGCACCTCTGCTTCTGTGGCATCCCTCCAAAGAACTCTTTTGGTATTTTTATTATTTTTAAACACGTCAGGATGCACTGATTCTGCATGTTACGACTCCCCTGCCTGAGAGGAGGTGCTGTCACCAGTTTTTCGAGAGGTGGAAGCAGGTCCCATGAGGTCGAATGAGGGTGGGATTCGGGGAGGGCGAGAAAGAAAGACAGACAGATTGACAGAGAGAGAAAGGGTGGCATGCAGCAGATGGAATAGAGCCGAGGGCCAGAACTGTACGACTCTTCCATTGTTCCTGCAGGGGAGTCGCCCACTGTCAGTAAGGATGGATGGAAGAGGGAGAGATGGACGCCAACGTCTCCACTAAAATAATGTGCCTTCAGGACCCGAGTTACATAAGGCTATTAAACTGTCAGTGTGTGCCAGAGTGCATGCAGGCAGATAACCTTTGTTTTGCAGAAACCCATTTCTCCGTTTGTTTGTTCCCCCCCCCCCGTTCGGGTGCATAGCCGGCCAGCCTCCGCTGAGGAAAGCAGGGACAAAAGAGTCTCTTCTGCCTCTTTTACTGCTGTGATATATTTAATACAAACAAGGACAAGCGAGATGCAGCGCCTCAGCCGGGGCCCTGATTCTGTCAAAGGCGTTTTGCAGCGAAGTCCTCAGACACAATGGGCAGCCTGAAACATGCAGACAAGCAAACCAGCAGCCAGCCTCAGCCATCTCATCAGCACACTGTGCCTTGACGTTTAAAGATACATTAAGTAATACTTCTGTGTTTTGCTCACAAGTTGTCGTGAGCCGCTTGAGGGGCCACGTGGCTTGTCCCTATTTAAGAACCGGAGAGAACGTCCAATGCGGCTCCATCTACAATACATAAAAAGCTCAAGGGCTACCATCAGCCTTCACTTTTCGTGCAATATTTCAGCTGGTAATTACAATAATGTTTCCTTCTCCTGATATCAAAATGACATTTTAATGGAAAATTCCAGCCGAACAGAGAGTCACTGATCGACCGCTCTAGCCCACACATCTTCTCCAGCAGCACACAGGCAAAGCCAAGCATGCTACAGGGATAAATAAGGTATGAAAGGAACACAACGTGCCCACAGAACACTGAAGTGTTTACGTTCACAGTCACCGAATGAAAGCCTTGGAAAGCTCTCCAGAGTAGTTTGAGACTCATCCTTCTTCATTATCGTGAGGAAGAGACTTGTACTGTGCTCATGGCTGGGAAGATTCCCGCTTCCAAATAGGAAAAGTCACCTATACAACTCAAATCCCACATGAAAAGACAGAGTTTCTCCAAGCTGCAGTGCTCTGAAGTCACAAAGTAAGAACAAGAAACAGTGCTGTGTTTTAAGCTCGTTAACTTTCTGATTGTGTCTGCAATGCAACTGGCACTGGAAAATGGAGTCATTCTGAACAAGCTACATTCTTTTTTGTCTGCCTATTTGTTCTTTGTATGTTTGTACATATTTATCTGGTGAGCCTCAAATCTGGCACTGACCTTTAAAAATGTTTGAGTAATTGGCAATGAAGCTTGTTGAATTTATAAAACCCTCCCAAAAAATAACTCTACTTTTATGTTATTTGCAGCACTATTAGCAGAAAAATACCATGTTCTATATGCACTTTTAAAATAAATGAAGAGATGTGGGCAAAGTCTAAAAGCCACTTTGAGAGATTTTCTATATTCATAAAGCATCCAAATCAGCAGCGGCTCTCACTGAGTTCATGGTTAAAGTTGTATGAACACCCTGGAGCACGAAGGTAAAGTTTCATGTTGGAAAATCTCATTTTCATCATCTAAGGATTATAGTATAGTTATGTGGGTGGTGGGCTAGTGGGTAGGACACCTGCCTCTGGACCTAGAAGTCATGGGTTCGAATCCTACCTTCAGCAGACCACCACTGGGTTCCTGAGCAAGACCCTTAACCCCAAGTTGCTCCAGGGAGACTGCCCCCTGTAGTTAGGGAATGGAAATCGATCTGGATAAAAGTGTCTGATAAATGGCTTAAATGTAAATGCAACTAATGCTTAGTGATCTGAGGCTTGAATGCAGCTGCTCGGCCGTAGATCTTCACAGAGTAACTTTGGAGCTCTGAAGTGAGTGCTGAAACAGAGATTAGGTGATTTTTATGAGCTTAATTTTGTTATGCCAGAAAAGTAACCACTTGGTTTAACATTTTGTTTCTAGTTTATCTGACTCTTCTGTTTATCTGGTTTGTAACAGCCTGAAACTCTATTATTGGTTGGTGGTTAGAGGGTGAAGGCTAAATGCTGGATAAAGAATGTTCTGCTCTCATTGTCTCATTTTATTAAAAAAAAAAAAGTTAAAATACTTTTAAAAAAATCTTTCAGTAAAATAAACAATAAGGTAACAAATATTGTGTTTATTTTACATTGTGAGTTGTAGTTCCACTGTACTGTGAAGATAATGTTTCAGAATTTAATCAGTGAATATTTTACTTGGTCCCACCTTTTCCTGTTATTTCAGAGTGAGCCATGTACATGTATTAATCTTGTCACATTCAAAAGATACAGAAAGTTAATAATACACAATTAACAAAACATGGTTCTAATGACACACACTGCAAATAAAACAAAACAGTACAAATTAAAGATTATGCTGAGACATGTGGAAAAAAAGTTAATTACTTATTTAGATACATTAAACATTGAACTGACTCCAAATGTAAAGGAGTGAGAACTGGGTCTGGCGTGTGGTTGCAGTGTGACTACATGCCAGGTGGGGGCGCTGCTTCGATAACCACAGTGAAGCGCTGCCGGAGGGACGAAGAGGACCGACCGAACTGTGGTAGAAACCCGGATACTATTTAGGGTGTTTTTTATTAATTTCACAGATGTATATAGATGTCTGTAGACGTTTGGAGGGGTTTGAAGAGGTTTAGAGATATTTAGAGATGCTTAGAGAGGTTTGAGGATGCTTAGAGATATTTGGGGGTGTTTGGAGATGTTTGCAGATGTTTAGAGGTGTTTGCATGGGTTTAGAGTGGGTTGGAGGTGTTTGGAGACTGTGATTAACTGTAAACTCTTAGAGCTGCACAATATAAATCGTCGGTTAATCGTTGTCACGATATGCAAATGAGCCTCTAACCAATCTCAGTGTTTCTGACACAGCTCCAGGTAAGTTACTGGGTGTTCTGATGAGGTCTTCATGGTCTTCATGGAATCCAACAAAAGTAATTTTTAACCGTTAAAGGTGTTGGAGAATCAGTGCATGAATGGGTGGAACTAAACTGCTGTAGCCAGAGTAAGAGTAAATTCTTGGTTTTGTGACATCACAGATACTACGATTTGAAAACGGGCTGTTTTTCTAGCTTATTTTCCATATCTAAACTGTATGGGTGTGGGAGTAAATGCACCTTTTTAAAACAATAATGTTTTAAAAATGTGGGGGGAGGCAGTGTGTGTGGGGGAGCAGTGTGTGTGGGGGAGCAGTGTGTGTAGGGGAGCAGTGTGTGTGGGGGAGCAGTGTATAGGGGAGCAGTGTGTGTGGGGGAGCAGTGTGTGTGGGGGAGCAGTGTGTGTGGGGGAGCAGTGTGTAGGGGAGCAGTGTGTGTAGGGACGCAGTGTGTAGGGGAGCAGTGTGTGGGGGAGCAGTGTGTGGGGGAGCAGTGTGTGTGGGAGCAGTGTGTGTGGGAGCAGTGTGTGAGGAAGAAAATTCTTCAAATCTGACAGTCACTGTGAAGTCGGTGCGCCAGATCGTCCTTAGCTTAATGAAGTCACTGAACCTCCTTCTATCTCACCATCAAGCTGTTAATATTTGAAAATACAGATATTCTGTGTCTCCTTCTTTATCACGTTCTCTGTGTTGTCACTGTGGCATCTGTTGCTCCTCTGCCAAGTTGACTGTGAAGCAGAATTCCCTAAGGAAATACAATAAAAAAGATCTGTATTAGCGGACAATTGTATGGAAAAAAAAATACTGTCATTGCATCAGTGCTTAGGATTGACAGTACTGAAATTTGATGATGTAATTTGGAAGAGCAGAACATCCATGATCATGCACATTTATTGGAGTTCCAAAGACAGACAGTTGTATTTAGTGCTGAAATGTGTTTTTTTGAGATGTTTAGTTGGATTCATCTGATGAGTGGGAATATACAGAATTTGAATACAGCGCCACTGTGTGCTGGAGAAATTCAATCCTGTGTGAAGCTTGGTGGAATGCACATTTTCCGTCATGGTGTGAAATCTGCTTGAGTGAAAGAGGACAACCATTGTTCTTTCTCCGGCGGGCCCCAGTTTAATCAATTTTATTGTTATTCTAATTCAGTTACATGTTAGCATTGTAGCTTGAATGTTCTCTGATTGTAAAATACTAACTTTCATAATGATGTCTCTGCACAGAAGGAATAAAACAATGGTAACATCCAGTGGAATCCAAAATGTTGCTGTATTGCCACGTTGGTGCCATTCTTCTGGACTGGTTGTCAATTTTACTCCCTACTGGAAAGTGGATCCCATTTTAGTTCTTTTTCATTTGCGTGTAGTCCAGCATTCTTCGCCAGATTGAAAATCTAGATTTGTGAAAGTGTCAAAGTGTCAAAGTATGAATGTTTGCAGTGATATATGAATATAAGATCATGACATGCTTTTGCTACATTGCCCACTCGTATTTATAATTAAGTGTAGTCTTTCCTCTTGTATACGTTTTTGAAGAACCATAGTTTAGAGTGATCGTACAAAGGGAATGGTTAAATAAAGACAAAGCAAAACAAATCATGTTGCACATGAAGGGGAATGGAAGACAGATACTTAGCTTATTGGCACTTCTTTAAATTATTGTGATATTGCATAATATCAATAAACAGCCTAAGGCTACTGACCAGTACCGTATGATTCATATTTTTTCACTGAGAAGAGCTGAGAAGACAACACAAATTAAACTTTGAGGAAAGCCTTTGTAGCCATCAGATATTCTCTGTTTGTTTGGTGCCAAGGCTACACTTTCATAAAGGAGCCACATGGGACTGCAGCAGCCTTGAGCTTCACAAAGGGCTGAACAAAAGGAGCAACCGTTCTCTGCTCTAGTCTCTGGGTGAGCCTCGGTTTGGCCGATGGGAGGAGTCGCATTATTTCAGGTCTTACTTATCAGAAAAGCAAAGAAAATATCTTAACCTCCATTTGTTTCAAGATCGATTTTCAAGCACCCTATGGCTCTTGCTTAGTTTTGCATATGGCTCTTGTATAGCATGTTTGATGCTGATGCTGAAAATTCATTTACCGTTTTGAATTTAACATAAGAGTGTGCTAATACTGAAAGTTATTCTTTATGAAGTTTTTTGTGAATTCACTTCTTTCTCATTATTAAACATGAGACACAGGAGGACAGAAGTAGAGAGAGGTGATGGTAGAGGAGGGCTGGAGGAGACAGGAAGAAAGTGCAGATGGAGGTTTGAAGGCCAGACAGGGTGGCCTTGCAGACCCGAACCCAGGGAAGCTCTCAGTCTACAGACAACCCCCTGATGGCCAACTGCAGATAAAGACGAGGCGTGTTTGCACAAGTTTGTAGGTTTTCAGGGCAGTAAATAAAAAAATGAAAAGCAGGCCTAACCTTCAGTGTGGGAAAAACCAAAATGGTCCTGATTGTTTATTATATATTATATATATAAAAACAGCAAAACATTTATTTATTTTTGATTAGTGAGGGTTATGAGGTTTGGAAAGAGACACACACACATGCACAATCATACATATTGTATATATGTATGCACACAAATACATACATACACATATATACGCATGCACATCTGTGTGTGTGTGTGTGTGTGTGTGTGTGTGTGTGTCTGTGGCTTTTTCCAAACTCTCACACACATATATAGTACACACATACCACTTTCTTGCATATACCAAAGTATTCGTGTATGTGTCTGCAAATATGTTTTTGTTATGTACCAATTATTTCTTTACTTAGTTGTTCATTTTATTCTGGTTTTGTCAAACCATTATCTACTACACTTACTCAGTACCTGTAAGTGGCCTTTACTATTCACTCTGTTCTTTCCTCCTCTGTAATCTCCTGCTCTTGAGGCCTGTGTGCTCCGTGTCTGCACGTGCTGGGGTGAGTGGTGTGAGAGCTGGCTGGCTGCCCAGCGGGGATTGGAGTGTTTTTTAGCACAGGGTGACAGGGCCTGTCTGACCTCATCCTTGGCCTCTTGAGGTAAAGCCCTCCCAGAGCAGAGCGAGCGAGAAGAGAAAGCCCCTCCTCTTCTGCACTGTTACGTCAAACTGTAGTCTCCACCTCCTATTTTAGTGCCCCTTATTGTAGCTGGAAATAATTCTGATGAATCATGGTGGAAACACACTTGCAAATAGACGGGGGGAAACATAAAGTCTAGGTGTCTACGTCACATAAACCCTCTGACTTTCTCCTTTGATAGGAGATTAGCTGGCAGGATTTTAGTATTTTCTCTGGAATTCATGCAAAGAGAATGAATGGATGATGGGGATTTGAGTGTCTGAGTAAGATGATGCATGTTAGCTCAAAAAAATATTATGTGGATTTCAGGCTGTGTTCTTGGGCTGAGTGAAACATAAGTACCCAGAAAATTCTTATTTTTGTGTGTTCTCATACACTGGTTACATATTCGATATACTTACACACCCTCCATGTGCTCAATCACTGCACATGTGCATATTGTCGACATGGTTCTCAATAACATGAAACTTCAAAAACATGAAAAGCTGTGCATCTGGCCTGTTTTAGCCTATTTTGAAAGGTTCACTATTGGGGAAATTCAAGATTTAGTCTTTGGAGTGAAACAAAACGAACATTTTCACAGTACTTGTCTATATATTATTAATTACAGAATGGAAGTTTAGGCTGGGCTGCATCAGGACGTGCCGGACTGCATCTGTGTGTGTGTGTGTGTGTGTGTGTGTGTGTGTGTGCGCGCGAGTGTGTCCCCTACCCCTTTCGTCACAGGCTGCTGCGGATTTGTTGATTGCAACGGAAACGTGAGTGGCTCTTATTTGTGGGCCAGTAATTGAGCCAGAAGTCCCCAAGCCTCAGCACAATAAAGCAAAACACTAGGCCAGCACATATACACAGGCACACATTAACCTCGGTTCATGCGCGTGGATGGATGAATGAAGGTATGAATGAGTGAATAAAGGGTCAAATAAGCTAATTCTGTTGTTTCTGGCAGATGAGGCAGCTATCAGCCAGTCTCTTTCGCTTTCTCTGTCCTTCCCACTTCATAAGCCACACAACTGAATGTAAAGATTGAGCTATCCTCTCAGGCACCAGCTTATACGGATGTTTGTCATCCATGCATCTATGAGCTATTCTCGTAGGTACTCACGTAGACACCTGGATGTATGATGTGTGTGTGTGTGTGTGTGTGTGTGTGTGTGTGTCTTCGCTCTCCACTCAGCTGCCTTCTCCCCTCTCCCTCAGGCATCCTAATGAAGGCATTATCTCGACAAGTCACGGAACATGAAGCGGCTGTAATTTCGCTGTGTTTGTGGGCTGGTGAACGGCCTTGCCAGCTCGAATGAAAGCAGAACATTTTCCCGAGCTTTATTTGTTTGTTTGTTTATTTATTTATATATTTGCCGGGTATTTACAGGGAGGGTAAAGCTTTTAGCCGATATGTGACGGCCATCAGTGAGGAGATAAATGTAAGGATCCTGTGACAAGGCTCATGGTGAAGGCTTTCAGGCCACCATTACTGTCAGTCAACAGTTGACAGAGCCTTAATTATCTGTGTGTAATGTGTATATTAAAACAATTTTTTTTCTGCATCCTTGTACACAACACAAGTGTGGTGCCAGTGCAATGTCCAAGTGATGTAGAGGGCTGACTCTCTTATCCAGAGCGACTTACAGTCATTAGTTACAGGGACAGTCCCCCTGGAACAACTGAGGGTTAAGCGTCTTGCTCAGTGGTAGAAAGTGGGGGGGGGGGTTGAACCTGCAGCTCTGTGGTCATTGAACCTGCAGCTCTGCAGCTCTGTGGTTCACAGGCAA
>JBBPCY010000109.1:38005560-38039648 GCA_037974405.1 Brachyalestes nurse | reverse complement strand
GTATGTATGTGTGTGTGTGTGTGCGCGCAGCCTGAAAACCTGCTGTTGGCCAGTAAGATGAATGGAGCGGCAGTGAAGCTGGCTGACTTTGGCCTCGCCATTGAGGTACAAGGAGACCAACAGGCCTGGTTTGGTAAGAGAAATTGTGTCTATTATTGCACATGCTCTCTCAATCACTCTGCAGTCTTTTTTTAAGCTTTCTCCCAAATTTATCCTGCGTCCTAAATGTAATGTACTTGGGCACTGTTGAGTTTAAATGAATTATTCACAGCAATGATGAGTTATTATGGGCTAATGAAAGAGTCAGTCTGAAAGTGTGCCCTTTTCACTTGGACAGAAAAGCAGGCTTCAAACATGCTTTCGTTGGATTCCACGCCAAATCCTTAATACTGTGAAAGATGTTCCAGTTTATGTGGAAAATCTAATCTCGATACACTGAAGCAAACCTCTCTCAGGCCCTGTGGCCCCCTGCTGGTTGCTGGGCAGACACACATGCACGCAGTCAGAAATGTCGAACACGCTTCTCAAATCTTAAAGTGGACCTTTAAATGTGGATTATTGGTCAAGATGATAGATGAGTAATGTGAAGTACAAGGCAAAGGCTCATTTCAGGTAGTCTTGCAAGTAACATCCAGATCATCATGACCTCCTAAGGTGTAGCACTGATTCCTCAGAATCCCTGCCTGCATTAAAAAGACTCGCCTTGTGGGGGCTGACCTTGTTTGTGGGGCTGATTTGAGTCGGTAAAAAGATGTACTGCCTCACAAGACAGGCAAACCCTAAACCGCACCCATACAAACGCACATCGTGCATTAAAGTAAAGTTTTACTTGGCTTACTGTATTATTGTAAGGCAGCAGGATCTCTGCTTATGCATTAATGCTTATTTTAATCAGTTGCTAATCCATGATTACCAGGGTAAAGGTAACACTGCACAAGGTATTAAGAGAGATACCTGTGTAAAATCTACCAGACAGGTTTAAGCAAAAGCGCTATGTCTTGGCATCATTTGTTAACATATGTAAACTGCCTAAGCTGTCCAGCTACCCAAGCACAAGCCTTCTTGTCTGACCTTCCTTTTGACTATAGAATAGTATCCATTGAATTAGTTATTTTGAGACTTTGTCTGTGTAAATTCATTAATTTTGGATACGCCTCTTACCTGTAATCGTGATAATTCCTTGGGTTTCACTCAACTGTAAATATCTATTATATCAGAGAAACACACTGATATGAACTATGGGTCACTCTCTTGTTTTTTGGGACAGGTTTCGCGGGCACTCCTGGCTACCTGTCTCCAGAGGTCCTGAGGAAGGACCCCTATGGCAAACCTGTAGACATTTGGGCCTGTGGTGAGTTCTTTGCCCACATGCTGATCAGGGCCAAGTGTGTTGACACTTAATCTAATCTTTAATTTTTTTACAGTGTTTTGTGCTATGGGATTGTGAAGAGAGCTCAGATTCTGTTTTAATCTCTATCTCTTTCTCTCTCTCTCTCCCTCCCCCTCTCTCCCTCTCTCCCTCTCTCTCAGGTGTTATCCTATATATTCTGCTAGTGGGCTATCCTCCGTTCTGGGATGAAGATCAGCACAAGCTGTACCAGCAGATCAAGGCTGGAGCTTATGATGTGAGTAGAGTATGTTCCCAGAGCACGCAACCCATGAAGTGACACTCTCCAGCTTGAAGTCTCCACTATTACTTGAGTTCAGTGAAGCCAGTCTGAAATTCTTATAATCTCATTGGACTTGCACAGTCAAAGAGTGCGCTATAAGATCTCTTCACAAGATGGTCACTTTTTCCCCAGCACAATATTGTGTGAATGAATGCAACACAGAGAGAGGCAGAAACTTGCATTCTGGAAATGTTTCAAACGTACAGTCTTGAATTAGGCACCATGCCCTTGAATTAAACTCTTTTCAGCTAGTTCTGAATCTACCTGTCATGGTTTGTTGCAACTGGGGCCAAATGGTCCGATGGGCTTGCTGCTTAATTTTTGATTGGGTGCAATTGAGAGCTGTGGTGTTGCTATTGATCCTGTCATGCCTTCCCTGACGCATTGCAGAGAGATGACTTACCGCGCAGAGCTGGCTGCATCTTGTGGGTGTGAATGTATCTGCGTGTGGTTGTGTTTGTTGTGCTTGTTCATGATCGAAAACCACTATCTGTGAAAAACGTGCGTACTTCCCCATGTGCTTTAATTTTAAATGCACAGCTTAAAGGCAAAACTGTTTCTTAGGGTGACGGCTGGATTTCTTAAATCTGTTTACTGGAAAAACTCTCGGAAAGTGTCTGATAGAGATGAGAACGTGCATTCAACATAAGTTAAACAGGCTAATTGGTATCTCTGTTTTCTCCAGCTAATAACTTGTGAGGCCATGAAGTGCTAATGTGCTGAGGGAACATGATTAGAACACCATCCGTGGCCGCAGCGTGGCCAATCGTTGATGTGGAAAAGAAATGCAATGACACAGCGTGACCCATCACTTCCCTTACCCCTTATTTGATTAGCCTCTCGCTTAAGCTATGCCATGTGTGTCTGTTTGTCTGCATCTATGAAAGGCATTTAAGGCATTTACTCTTGTGCATATAGATTACATATCTAACACATTTTTGTGATTATCCCTGACTCCCTCCAGTTTCCTTCGCCTGAGTGGGACACAGTCACCCCCGAGGCTAAGAACCTCATCAACCAGATGCTGACCATCAACCCAGCCAAGAGGATCACTGCTGAGCAGGCCCTCAAGCACCCATGGGTCTGCGTAAGTAATTGCTGCCAAGAACTACAATTCCCACAAGCCCCGGGCTGCAGAAATCCATTAAAAACTCAGCAGCGCCTCAGATGCTTTTGGAGTTTCAATACATTTGCAGTCTAACCACCTTAGCTCACTATATCCACTAGCCATCAGAAAGAAGGTTCAGGATGGCTTGATCGTTTTAGTGTCCTTCAGCCTGATTCATTTAGTGTAGTTTACCCTTTAGCTCATAGGATCTTCAAATCTTCAAATGTGTGTTAGTATAATGCATCGTTCTTGCTTTCTTTCCCGATTTCTGTGTTCAGCAACGGTCAACAGTGGCGTCCATGATGCATCGTCAGGAGACTGTAGAGTGCCTGCGCAAGTTCAATGCTCGGAGAAAACTGAAGGTACTGCTGTTTCAAAAGATTTGTTTGGTTGTCTGCTCTGGTTTAGTTCTATTCCTCTTCGTCCTGCCACTTGAGACGTAATTCACCACGTTAAAGAGTAATGACACTGGACTAGTTTCACCCCAACTCCACTCCAAGCTCAACTTGCTCAGAAGCAGGAGGGTTGAGAATGAAGGTTGGCGTTCCAGTTTAAGAGATCTTAATTTCATCTTAATTTCACTGTCTGTGACCAGTTCATTATGTATAGTCTCAGAACACACACACACACAGATTGTCTTACCAAACATTGTAACATTGTAACTTGTGGCTAATTAGGGCAATGAAGCTGCCTAGATAGGCTAGCAGAGATTAGCATTAATGTAGCTGTGGTCATTTTGGGTCTGAACAAGTGGAAAAAGCAAGATAACACATTGCATTGTCTAGTTTCTTCCAGATCTTTTATGTAATTGCTTTGGTAGTTTTTCACACAGCTAATTGTAAATGTCACTTAAGTAGGCGAGTATTTTACTACATTAATGACATACTTGTTCAGTGCAGCATGCGGCTGGAATTATCAAGGAGGGGAAACGTATTGTGATGTGGCTTCATACTACGGTATTACATTTCCAGCAAGACTGATATCAGATATTATTACGAAGTAATAATTGTGTAAAGGCCCCACGGTGGCATAGTGGATAGCGCTGCTGTCTCACACCTCTAGGGTTGGGGTTTCGAATTCACCTGTATTTATGCATGCGGAATTAGCATGTTCTCCTTGTGATGGCATTTCTCCTTCAGCCCAAAGATGTGTGTGAGGTGAATTGGAGATTTTAAGTTGACCGTAGGTGTGAGATTACGAGTGAATTTTGTGTGTGTGTGCGCATGTGTGTGTGCGCGCGTGTGTGTGTGTGTGCGCGCATGTGTGTGCGCGCTCTGGGTGAGCCCCTGCGACCCTTGTAAGGATTAAGCAGTTACAATACAATAATGACATTATTTAATGAAATAATTTGTTCTAATGTCGCATTTCTCTTTAAATGCTATGCAACACAGTCTGTCTAACTCTTTCTTTGTGTCTCTCTTCATTCAGGGAGCTATCCTTACCACTATGCTGGTTTCCAGAAATTTTTCAGGTAGGTCTCTGTCTTTTGTCTGCTCTTGATCAGGTAGGATCTCAACGTCCTGGACAAAGACACTGTATCTCTCTTAGCTGTCCTGCAGTGGAAATGTTAATAACAGTGATTTATTTTGAGCTGTACATGTGGAACTGTAAGGTCAGAATCTATGAGCCAGTGGGCTACAATTGCTTGATTGTGTTTTGTTTCATGTTTCTAGACTGGGACACAGACTGAGTGTGTTCAGGTTAAATTGTATTCCTTTTGCCCTGCCACATACTCCTCTTACAGCACTGTCTACATTCCTGTCCTTGATTTAATGTGTTCCAATATGTGTAGCTGGAAAACGTTCAATGCCATCTTTACTTCTTTTTGGTCTTTTTTGAACTTTGCTCAAGACAGGTGCTGGTCTTGTCTTTGATAACATAACGGACTGTATTTCCTGCCTAGTTTTTATTTTGTTGCCACTTTAAAAAAAATAAAGTATTACACAAGCTTGAATTTATTTTTAACATTGCACAGAGAAAGTCATAGGCTACTTTCTCTCAGGGGGTTACAATTTTTTTTGTAACTCCTTCCAACTGAACGCCTCTCTGTCCAATAGTGGGCCGGCAGCATACCAGCCCTGCTGCTCCCACCACCAGCACTGCCGCGCTTGCACAGGAAGGTATGTGAGAGTGCATCTCCTCAACTCACCACCGGGGGGGCCCAGCGAGCCCTGTCCTCTATGACCCCACTATCCTGACTTCTCCCTTTACTCCACCCAGTGAGCATGCAGCCAATGGAAGCCTGCCATGCCTGCCATCACTGCACACACACTCTCCCTTTCATGAATGATCAATGCTCGAGTTGGTTCAGAAAGGAAGACCTCCCGGCTTTGTATAATATGAGTGTGCAACCTGGTGAATTAAATATTCTATGCAAATTTCACCAAGATGTATGTGACAATTTTAGCCCTCTTTAGCTTTCAGTCAATATTTTTCTCCCTGCTAGCATGCATGTGCCTCTCTTTATATGCGACTAGAAGGACATCCCATTCCTTCTTTCAATGGCCCCCTCTTTTTTTCTCTGACTTGAATTTGAACGCCAAGGCTCCAGGCGAAAGAGCCTGATCAATATCACTGCACTGCATTCATTTTAACGATCACTGTTGCCAGACACCCCAGCACCAGCCAGCATGCATTATCTGTCTGCATGGCGGGAAGAGCTGCGAATGTCTCTTCTTCTGCTTTGATTGGAGTTATCCCTCTCTCTCTCTTTTTTATTTCTACCTCAGGTTATGTAAATTTAAACTTTTCTTTGCTCATTTTTTCTTCTTTTATTATCTAAAAGAGCTTTAAAGTAGGGTCTGCTTTAGCTGGACATGTGGAACTCTGGTCCCATTTCTCTTTTTTATCACAGTTTAGAGCACTGCACTGTTGTGCTTGTCCAATATCAGTTGACGTCCAGCACTGGGGATGCCAATTTTGACATGTAAATGCAAATACATAAAGGAAACTAAGAAAAAGAAGAGCCCACTAACAAAAAACAAAACCACTAAGAATTCTTGGAAGTCCTACCTACTATGCTGTGATATATTACTGAAGACTATTAAAAAATCGACTCTTTTAATTGAAATTACCAAATCATATCTGACACTAACAACATTGTTTAGCTAAAACAAATATTTCTGATTGTGACCACACTACAATCTTGCATGTGTATATGGCACAAAAATGGTCATACTAGTCAGGCCATAGAAGAGG
Organism: Brachyalestes nurse; assembly: GCA_037974405.1. NCBI lineage: Eukaryota > Metazoa > Chordata > Actinopteri > Characiformes > Alestidae > Brachyalestes > Brachyalestes nurse. The sequence goes on along the minus strand of JBBPCY010000109.1, from coordinate 38,033,672 downwards.
ATAAAACAGTTTTTGGTGGTATGGAGGTTGAGGTCAGAGTTCTAGACTGCGGTCGCTCATCCCTTGCCAAAGCAGACCTGCACGATCCTGAGCCTTAGCTACCAGAGCCCCTTCCTTCTCCCTGCAACCTGTACCCCTTCTTGTTGAGAGTGCGGGGGTGTGCGCCACATGGACTGGCAGGAGCGGGGTTGGCTTGCTGCCAACCGTCAGACCCGGTGTAGAGTGGCGCTGGGCTCCAGCGCGCGCCAGGTGGTCGGCGTGGAACAAGGCCCGCTGGAGGCCAGACAGACGATGCTGTTCATTCCAGAGAGACACTGGATAGCGCACAGGTGCCAGACACCCAAAACCTTGGGTGTTGATAGTGTTTGAAGGTCTCATAATAGAAGTGAAGTTTGCTTTACACAGTTTAAGCTCATCTTTATGCTGAATTTGGTCATGACAGCACTACATTTTGTTGTAGTTTCGGTACATTTTCTCACAGTAAAGACAAGCCTGTTGTACAGTCTGCATGATGTAAGACTTACTTAGAATAATTAGGTGCACTCTTCCAGTAGTGGTGATTGACATTAATTATTTTGGAGCTATCTTGTCAGAACTCTGTCCACCTTGTCTCAACCATAACCAGTAAGTGTTGATATATATATACACAATATCATCTCATTGCAGACAGTAGGTTGTGTGTTTAGATCAGTGGTTCTCAAACTGGTATTCCGAGACCACCATATGGTCCACTTTTGCTTTATCCTTATTTATTGGGACTTTCGGACCATCTGAGGGTCGCTGAGGATCAGTTTGAGATCTGCTAGTTAAATGTTTGACCAGTAAGGACACAGCTTCAAGCTTTCTCATCTGTCTCTCCCTCTTCTTAAGCTTTTTCACATTTATCAACAGTTTAGACTAATTGCAGACAACGTTTAGGATAAGATTTGCTGACTAATAGACCTTTCAAGCATGTCTGTGGTTTTGCCTTAATTAGGATACACTAAGTGAAATAACCATTTGCTGTTGTCTATTGGTTTGCTTGCAAATGGTCCAGCAGTATCATTATAAAATGACAGCTTTTGTTCAGAATAATTGCCTTTCAACGTACTTCAGAATGCTCTCCTTGTGTCTTTTTTGAGCTTTAGGAACTGTGTTTAATCTGTAAAGCAATGTGACAAATTTCAAGGATTCGTACCGGATGACTTTAAGATGCATTTTGGCACAAGGAAGGTAGTTATGAAGATTTTTTTGAGCCTTGTCTGAACACAATATTCCATCCTCATCTTATGTTAAAAAGAAATATGAAAGCAACCCAGCTTTCGACCTAAATAACTTATCAGTCCGTTCTCCACTGAATTGGAGGAAGGAAAGGTGGAATGCAGTTTTTTCAGACATGGCTCGCGTTCTCTTAAGATCTTATTCAACACAGAAGGCTGCTGAATTTACAATACAACACTTAGTAACGAGACTTGTAGTTTTACCTTGTCACTGCATGGCTGGCTGTATGATAGACTGCACCCACCACTGGCATCTATCACACCATCTTGAGTGCAGCATGTAACACCAGTGGGCTTGCAAAACAAACGATGACTTCCACCTTCCAGCTCCATCTTCCTTCCTCTTTGCAACACTGCTGATTGCTGTTTTTCTCTCTTAATCTTTCTCCCCATATCATCCTTCCTTTCCACTTGTTTATGGAAGGTAAGGAACCTAATGGGGCTACGGAGCGTGGCGCTTTTGACGGTGTTTGTGAGTGTGTTGTTGAAAGGGTCGCTGCTGTATAGATTTGCTCAAGCCCCTCTCAAGGCATGTCATTAGCAGGGAAGGTAATCTGCAGTGTATTGAGGTTCGCTCACCTACACTGCTTCCAGACCTCTAAATCAGACCGGAAGGAAATTAAGGTTGTATTTAAAGGAAATCAATGGCATACATTAGCTGTGATTTTCCTTCATTATGCTTGTAGTCTCAATTGGAGAACAATTTCATTTTCTCTTTCTGTTCTAGGATTAGCATGAAACGGATGACTCATAGAAGCCTGTGAATTTATAAATAAAGTGTAAAGTTCAGTGATGTTAGTGATTGGCTGTTATGATTTCAAATTTGAATATATGAAGATATCTTCATCTAGTAATCAAATTTGAAGTTCAATAATGCTAGTTATTTGTTGTTACAATAAAGATAAGAGACCTTTTAAGAGACCTATATATATGAAGAGATAATGTACTATAATCCACAAGGACCAAGGAAAGTGCCTGCATTGGTCTCCCTCTGTTTTACGATCACGGGTTTTCATACTTGTATATATAGATATATACATTTATACTAATTCAGACTTTCTTCATTGTTTTCAGCTTGCAAAAGTTTACTCAACAAAAAAACAGATGGAGTCAAGGTAAGACCTGAAGTGTTGTCTGTCTGTCTCTCTGTCTTTTTCTTCTCTTTCTTCTTTGCACTTAATGTTTTCACACACATTAAACTTTTAGTATCTAGAGACTTGCATCAGTTGGTCAGAATTTAATAAATAAGTCTGGAAAGACAGTCATGCTGACTCAAACAATAGCAATAGTTTGTGTTTTGAATCTTCTGTAATGGTCAGTGAGAGCATTAGTACTCTGACTTGTGGACAAAACTAAGGTTCCTATAGTGTTTTATGCAACATATGTATGTATATAAAGTGTTTTATACAACAAACTTATTGTTTTTTGCAAATGAGATGCAGGCACTTTTTGTAGTAATTGTCAACTTTAAGTTTAGGTTTAAAGGCTTCATTTGTTAATAATGACTTCTCATAAGATGATTTTTGAATGTCAGTCATGTCCCCAGTTACTTTATGTATCTGAAATGGAACAATGTTATGTCTCCTCTCTGCTGCAGCCCCAGACAAACAACACTAAAAACAGTGTAGTGAGTGCCGTAGTGAGTGCCCTGAAGGAGAGCAACTCAGCCTCCTCTACACCAATGGTACTTAAATCTGCTTTCAACACCCCCTGCAATCATGTCTAGTGTCCTGCAGATGCCCCATTTTTTCATTCCCTGGTTTGTTTTTTTGCCCTCCATACCCATTATATATTTTTTCTAGCAGAACATAAAAGGTGACAGGAAGCCAAACTTCATCAGTTTGGCTTCCTGTCACCTTTTATGTTCTGCTGTTCTCTTCCAGCCTCTATTTTGACCTCTAATTTGATGTATTTTCATCTGTTCACTGATTCTGCATGAGTAAATACAATCTGATCTGTCATGTGCTAGAAGAACCAATAACTATTTGAAAAAGATTTACAGGAGTTTTACAAAACTCAAGATGAGTTTGGCATAAGTATGGTTAAGTATCTTCAAATACCAGGAGGTTGGACACCATAAAATACCAGGAAGTTTTAACTGAAAATCTAAAGTGGTGTGTGGTTTTTATTTTCCAGGAGGACAATGATCTAAAAAATGTCCAAATCCACACAAACATAGTTGAGTGACCACAGATTGAAGCTGTTGGCATGATTATCCTGGTCCTCTGACATGAACCTCCTTGAAAACCTATAGAGTGAGCTGAAGAGGAAAGTCCAAAAAAGAGGACCTAGGACCTTGCAGGATCTGGAAATATTCTGTATTGAGATTATTCTGTATTCTTTATCGTGCTCTGAATTCAATTTTTTATTAAGCATTGTAGGTGTAAATTTATTGTTGTAAAATTGGCAAATTGAGTTGTATCAAATACAAAAGCACTAATAATAACTCCTGTGGTTTTGTGTTTCCACAAAGGGATTTTAAGACTATTTACAAAGGGTAAATGTTTACAAATCTTCACAAAGAGTGCCAATAATTATAAACTTGAATGTGCATCTTCCACATATGGGAGCTCTTGTTGCATTGTTGATGTAAACCCATGCTTTTGAATGGTTCGAGTGACTTAAAGAAAAGTATAATATTTAGGCCTGGTGGATATTGTTGTGTAATGCGAATGCTGTGTTGACTGGAAAAAAAAGAGAGGAAAAAAAAACGTTGGTCACAGTTTTATGTCTGTCTCAACCTAAAAGGTTAACATGAGGCTGGAAGAACCAAGAAGTACATAAATGAAATTTCAGTGAAGATGCAGTTTCACTGCTTGTAAACTGTCATTTCTCGTACTCAGTGCCAGAAATGATAGCGGTGGACCCTGGAGGGCCCGGCAGAGGAAAGTGAATTGACACTTGAAATGGACTGAGCGTGTACAGGCTGCCCAGACAGCTGAGCAAAGAGCATCCCGGGACCTCAAACACAAGCCATTAAAGCACACTGTTAACCTCTCACCCCACTAGAGGCCTGCGGGCAGTCTAAAGCCCATCACAGGGGCTAAGAGCACAGACACACAGATACAGCACATCGGTCAGATCAGGCCTTTAGAAGGCTGATTTTGACATTTCATACATGAAAAGTTGGTTGGGAAAAAAAAATACATAAACCCGATTCAAATAATGATCTGCAGTTCCTTTTTGATGCATTTGCCCACATTTGCTCAGTGGTCAGCTTGTTCTGGTATGCTCCATTATTTGGAAGGAACCTCTGTGGCATGACCCAGCCCATTATGTGGAAGGTGTAGTGAGTGGAATGTACAAACATTAACCAGAAATGTTGTCACCTTTATTACACAGCACATGATATAGACTACTGAAACGTGTGTGTAAGTGTCAGTCTGAGCTAAGTGCTGCTTTTTCCTCTGGAGAGGAGGGCTGTGTGACTGAATCTCATTGTCATTGCCATTATTAACTCCTGCAGGAGCCTCAGACTACAGTAGTGCACAACCCAGCAGATGGCACCAAGGTGAGTCCCTTTTGCATACATAAATGATCCAAAAACTTTCGCAATGAAGAGATGGTCCATCAAAAAATCACATTAAGCCCACACATATTCAGTCACCCAAATTTTGCTTTTTCAGTTAAGATAGGAGGCTAATGTAGCAAACGTTAGAAGCCAAGAGTCACCAAAATTGTTTCTGTAAAAAAATAAAAGCACATCCAGATCTTCATTAAGGCCACAAAGACTTGTTGCTGTGGCTTGGTGCCTCAGGCAAGCATTTCAGACAGCACCAGGGCGGCACTTCTACTCTTGGAAACAGAAAGGATTTGGGTGATTATGGACTTAAGTTAGAAATTTTAGCACCACACTTAACTCCCCCACCACATCTCCTGAAGCAAAATTTCGACTCTACATTTCTTGGCTGTTTAACTGCATCTAGGGTTACTCATCCCTGTCCTTTATTTCTTACTCTTTTTTGTCTTTTAATGCTATTTTTTACTTTTCCAATCTCACCATCACTCCTTCTCTCATTTTCTCTCTCCCTTTTCGTCTCTTCCTGTCACTCTGACTCTGCAGGGCTCCACAGAGAGCTGTAACACCAATGAGGAAGAGGATATGAAAGGTAGGAAAGGTACTCAACCCCTCCCTCCTCTTTTTTTCTGCATGCCTCCAGCACTGTGGCCTCACAGCCCTCAGTGCTGCTGTGATAATGGCAATCTCTCTCCTTGTTACGCCCTGCTATTACCATTGTTTGAACTTCAAACACTATGCTACATTAGACAGGCTTTAGATATGCCGCTTGTTAAATGGAATAGCCTGTAATTTACCGGTCTAGCCCTGGGCCAAATGTTCACATATCATCTGGTCATAAAGCCACCTGAAATTCTGAAGTAGTTTGTTGTTTAACTGCATGACTTAAATGCCAGTCTGATAAAGCTGGGCAGACTGGAGAGAGATTAAAGGATCCTGATGATAAATCTAGATCCGTAACGGTATAGAAGGCATGCTCACACATATGGCTGCCCCCCTGTAGAGTTAAATATGGCTCACAGCTGTATGGCATTGCTGGCTGAGTCAGTGACGCACTGCTGCTATATCAGATCAGTAATATCTAGTGGTAATTGGGTGCATCATTCTCAAACAGGCACTTTCATACAAGTAAACAGTCACTTTCACACTTACTGCACCAGAATGTAGACAAGCTCACACATGCTATATTTACATACATACACTCCTTTCCTTGACTCCTGTGTGTTGCCTTTGGATATACATCTGTATTTATATAGTAGAATTTGTGTGTGTGTGTGGTGTGTGTGTGTCCTCGACTTGGTGTTTGTTGTGAAAAATAGATGGAGTATATAAACAGTGCTGTTCCGTGTTAGTTGGTGTGCTGTGAACTTTCATTAGAATGTTTTAAAGTGCCCTTTGGTTCTTTATGAGGCCTCGCAAATGCAGTTCTGTGGCATTCTTCCCTCCTTTCCTCTCCTTAGTTACCTCTCACATGAATAAACAGTTTCACCCCAGTGAGGAGCTAAAATTCTCTTAATGTCTACGGATATAATTTAACATGAGAAAAAAAAAATTAATCTTCTCACAGTCAAACTGATGATTGTGAATTGTCAAAAATGATTGGCAGATTTCACATTTCTTAAATAACCAACATAAACTTACAGTTAAACTCATTTGATAAAAACATTATTGTGGGTTTGGGGCCTCCCCGATTAATTGGTGATTAGTCTCTTACACTTTTACATTGTCATTTCTCCTCAAACTAATTATCATTGCTTTATCAACAGGATTTTTGTTTACACCAGTAAATCAGTGGGACCTCAATACTGGTATTGAGTATTCTCAGCCAATTTATACTTTTGTCAGGCCCTAATGAATAGAGGTTTATCTGCCCAGCCGCCTGAGCTGTGCTTGTCAGGTGATGAGGACAGGAAATTAGAGAGGAGGCTTTTTTCACAGAGTTCACTGCTGCGTTGGAGTGCAGTGATTGCCGGCACCGCGGCATCATGCCACGGCCTGCGAGACGCTGCTAATTCACCAATGCCAACTCACACTGCTAGAGAGCTGGGCACAGATGCATAGATGTGTTTATAATGGAGTCCCATGGACTGCTTAGACCTTGCCTGTGTTTTTATCTGGCCGAGGCTGAATTAATTGAGCCATTTTATCTAAACACATCCTCTTCCAGCGGCCTCATACGAACTTAATGCTAATCTAATATTGACAGAATAGCTGCATCGCTGCCAAAAGCAGCGTTAGTGTGTTTTGGCCGGAGCCGGACATGAGAGGCTAGCTTTGTGTGTGTGTATGTGTGTGTTTTTCCTCCGGTGGTGTGTGTTGCGCTGGGTCTTGGGGCCGTGCCAGTGGAGAGTGCTCAGGGGGCCAGCAGTGACAGTGCGGTGATGAGTCAGTGCAGTGCCGGAGACGAGCCGCCCGCTCTGGTGGCCTCGCCACAGGCATCGCCAGCCAGTAAGTCAACCCACAATTCTCCGCTCCCCACTGACTTCCTTTACCACCCCTAAACTCGCTCCTACTCTCCTACTGAAAGTCTCGCCCACTCCCACACCTCTCCAGGCTTCACCCCCTCCCCCTTCATTGTGTGAAGTGTCTTCCAATCACTTCTCAGCACGTATGCGGCCGCTCTCCCCTCAAACCAGTTCAGAAGCTGCTCACACTTTCCTCCAGTTTCCTAAGCGTCATGGCCTTTACATATCACATTCTCTTCGCTTCCAAATAGTTTCAATACCTGCAAATTAAATTTGAAAATTCAACCGAGGAAAATATTTTATCAGTAAAAAAAACCCTATAATATGCAATAAAGTTTGTGTGCAGCTGGCATGAGGAGTGTTTTCCTATACCTTCCGTTTGGTTTATTTGGTGATTTAGTTTAGTTAGTAGTTTATTTATTTGTTACTTAAAAGTACAACTAGTGGACAGACAGCTAATACACTATATGCATTCCAAGTTAATAATAAATAGTTAATGAGAAGTAAACACATGCTGAGTTTTGATATCTGTAGTTATAAAATCATGCCCATTCTTGTTTTTAACTCATCACTGACATCATATATTGTTTAACTCCCCAAAGCCTTTTTAGGCTTCATGCATCTCCTGTGATCTTTTGAACTTGAGCAGTTGTTTCCCTTTATTTTTCTCTTCTTTACCACGTGTGAATAATCCTTCTAGCCCTTAGCTAGCCTCCTAGCCTTTCATTATTTTTTTGTTTACAGAGTTTAGACTTGTACTGAGAAATCTGAGCTTTTCTGCCTCCAGGCTGTTTGCACCCCTCAGCACCCTTTGCAGCCAGATGTATTGGTGTGTGTAGCTTCCTGGCATGTGTTTTTGCCACAGGGTGGCACCTTAACGTGCTTGTCTTCATGGTTGTCATTCTGCCTTTTGCTGTGTGTCACTGCTCTTGTTAATGAAACTGTCCAGCTGTCCTTCAGAGACTTCTTATTTTCTTAACTTTTTTATTTATTTAATTTTTTTAAAGAAACAGATTCTTTGAGAAGTATTTTGTTCGACCATGTATAGTGGTTTTGTTTTTGTGTGGCTTCACAACATAGCTGTAAAGAAGCTTATTTTTAATATCTAGTCATGGAAAAAAAGATTATCATCTTAAATGTCTTTCCTTTCATCATTTCCTTATTCTAGCTAGTGTATTTACATTCATTTTCATAGAAATTTACCTCACTAATGTCACTATGACACTATGTCACTAAAGACAGTGTCTAAAATGTGGTTCTTTAGTTTTGCACTGGAGCAACGCAGCTAATGTAGCTAACAAGTAACAAAAGTACCAGCTATCTTGAATATTGTCTTTACGTTTCTCCATTTTTATAGATAACAGTCATAAAGTATCAGAAATCACATAACCAATTTCATCTGAGATTATTTAACTACTCAAACTTTCATTTTCCTAAAACGTTCCTTTAAGATGGCTCATTAAAAATGAACATCCAAACTGACAAGTTTTTTTTTCTTTTTCACTTATGAGTCCTTTTAATCTTTCTTTCAATACTTCTCTAACATTTTACATTTCTCATCTATTCATGTTCCTCCTAAAAGCTTGTTTGTGATGTGCAGCTGCCGTGTAGGATAAAGAGGGCAGGCAGTCTAGCTGAGGCTGAATGTTGTACCACGCAGCTTGTGTTTCTTGGGTCCTTTGCATGTTTCATCACGTGATGTCACCAGAGGGGCATTGTGGTGCATGTTATGTGTTGCAGCTCTGGTGCATGACATAAAGCGCATGGCGTGGAACAGTTCAGGACACGCCTCGTGCCCAGAGTTAGAGTGTGCTCAGTCTGTTCCTCATGCCACGTCTCAGGGGGGCAGCAGTGTGTCTGCATCTGCAGCAAGTGGGGCCACAGCCCAGTGTAAGTGCTTTGGCTAGTTCAGGACACACACAAACACACACACACACACACACACACACACAGGGTGTGCTAAAGAAGGAACTGTGTGATGTTAAGAGGGATGCAGTCAAAGCTCTTTTATTAATTGCAAATATTCTGAGATTTGATTAGGCAGGATTGGTGCAAAGTTATTTGAGATACATGGATGGTATGTGCACACATGTAGGACACACACACACACACACACACACACACACACACACACGTACAAATATGTAGGGTATGTAGTGAAACAGCACATTGCAAAGTCATGGCCAATCTGTCAGCCCCAACATTGTAGGTCACCCTATTTTCCTACAAAGTATGGGCATTTTTAGCTTGATGTGTGAAAGCAAAAACACATACCGACACAAATAAAAGTGTATTGTGTTAGAGGATAAAGCATCAGTGTTCTGCTTCTTCCATCCTGAGAAATGTTCTAGTTACTTACTTACTTCAGGTATTGACTGTAAATTGCATGTTCCTAATCATATTTTTTTCTGCTTTCATTAATCCATTCCTCCTCCTCCTCTTCCTCCACCCCCCATAATTTCATGTCTTCCACTACCTCTCCATCTCTTTCCTCTTCTTTTTTTCTGCACTGTAGCTCGTAAGCAAGAGATTATCAAGATCACAGAGCAACTGATCGAAGCTGTGAACAACGGAGACTTTGAAGCTTACACGTAAGACTGGCACGGACATTTTCAGAGTTGGCTTTCCACACAGGGATTAAATTTAGACCTGGGATATATTTTCCTTTCTGTGGAGAATCCCCAGTTAGAAACAGATGTAGGATTAATCTCTGTCCAGGAAAATGACCCATAAGAGAATATTACATTAAGAAAACTGGCATAGTATATTTTAAACATGTTTTAATGGTAATGTTTGTGCTTGTGCAGCTAAAAGGTTTATTATTATTATTATTATTAGTAGTAGTAGTAGTAGTAGTAGTAGTAGTAATAGTAGAATATAAATATTTATTTTCTACTTCTATTGATCAGTTGTATTGCTGGGGCAGGGCGAGTGCCTCCCCTTTTTTCCCTTAACATAAAATCACATAGGGTTTGCAAGTTTTGATGCTTTTTGAAGTTGAAAGTGTGTTCACCTGTATTTCAGGAGAATCTGTGACCCTGGGCTGACTTCATTCGAGCCTGAAGCTCTGGGTAACCTGGTGGAAGGGATGGATTTCCACAAATTTTACTTTGAAAACTGTAAGTCACTGTAACAGACTCTCCTACATTTAGTAGAATTGCATAAGGCCTTATAGAATCATTCCTACACTTGCTGTATGATTCTGTATGTTGTCCCTAATGCTTTGAAAAAATTGCTGCTTGTTTCAGTGTTAAGTAAGAACAACAAGCCAGTGCACACTACCATCCTGAACCCCCACGTTCACCTGATTGGAGAAGATGCAGCCTGCATTGCGTACATCCGACTGACGCAGTACATTGACAGCCAGGGCCGTCCTCGCAGCTGCCAGTCTGAGGAGACGCGTGTGTGGCACCGCCGAGACTTGAAGTGGCTCAACGTGCATTTCCACTGTTCAGGAGCACCAGCCGCACCCTTACAGTGAACCCTGAACAGCAAAGGCAGGTACACGACTAGGGTGTACGGACCTTGTAACAGTTTTATTTAGCTGCAGTTCTGAAGAAAATTGTTCATGTCAATCATAAAACTGCTTAGTTCAATGATTTATTCTAATTGTTTTTGTAAGATTCAGAAAAAGTTAAAATACTACATTCTGCAGTAATGCAGTATAGACAGTAAAACTGTCAGCTTCAAATTACTTTAGACTTTTACTCCTTTGTGCCACCGAAAGTAACTCTTCTCTTTTTCCAGGTTGCCTGGATTCTTGAGTGATGGGAGTGTTTCTTCTTTGTGGCCGGATGGGCACATAGAGGCCGGCTGGATGACAGCACGCTACAGAACATGCCATTGAAGAAATCTGATAACATCCAGTCCAACTGTCAACACCACCTATCCTGTTTAACCTTTGACCAATAGGAGCCGGCCGCGGCTGCGGCCCCACCCATGGGACGGTGCATGCATCTGACGCCCACATGGGGGCGTTGTCTAGTCCTTTCCAATGGAACCATCTTTTTTGCCCGTTAAAGATGTCTAGAAGGTGTTGTAAGTACTGATCTATGAATTCATAAATATACTGTATATTGTAAAAAACAAAAAACAAAAAAACAGAAGCTACAATCAAGTTTGAAAAGCATTTATGAAATTAAAATGGAATGGGGACCGGGAGGGTAGGGTCAGTACAAAAACAAAAATAGACTCTTGCCCTAAGCTGGTAAAGTTTGAAAGGGTGTAATCTTAATCCTCCATCTTGTAAACTTTGTAGTTTTTGGATACAACATGTTTAGAGAAATAAGGGAATGTGTCAACTAATCAGAAAGAGTGTCATTTAAAAAAAATCGGGAGAGTACAGGAGTACTTCATATCAAGAAGCACCAAAGTGTAGTCTTTAGGCTTTTAAAGGAGTGTTTCTGTGTGCATTTTTTAAATTTTATTTTAAACCAAGGTCAGTGGGAAGGTTTGAGTTGTTCTGGGTTTTAGTATTGTGTTTATGTGGAACTCTTGTTTTTTTTTTCTTTTTCTTTTTGACTAAGGCTGTATCAGACAAAGTATTTTGTGTTAAGCGATTTAAATTTCTAAGACTAATTTTAAGGCTTTTTTTAAGTTAAACTTAATATACATGTAAAGTTCTATAAATATATATATTTAAATGAGATCAAGTGAAATAAGGTTCACCTCCTGGGTGTGGGAAAACGATTTTTCAAGTGGCTCTGTTTTGTGTGTGTGTTTGTGTGCGTGCGTTTGTATGGACTTGTTATTAAATTTAAACACGCCACACTATTCTAGTACCTTAGGTAGGCCGCTCTGGCTGCTCACCAGAGAGTGTTTGATAGCCCAAACCGATAGACCAAGCGGTCTGAATAGCTCGTAAAACTACTAGTAGTCATAGAGGCCCTTCCATTTGACGTCTTTACAAAGATAGAAATAAACACGCAATCAGCCTGCCTCTCTCAACCCATTTCCAAGTCAGAATTCATGGTAGTGATAGTCACCAACTGCCTGCCATTGTGAGATGATAGAAATTCTAGCTACATAGCACAAGCGCAAAGAGACTGGAGAGAAAATAGTTGTTCCAGATGCTGAAAATAGTGCCTAAAGTCCCACATAGGCAAATTAAGTGTATTGGGGTATAGGTGTGGTTGAAAAACATTCTCCTCATATGACATCACACACTGCTTCCTCATATTTAGAACAATAGTCAACACACACATCCCCATGCGTACACGTTGTTATCGGAACCGTTAAAAGTTGTTCTACTCATGGTGGTCTTGTCTGAATCACCCTGTCCTAAAGGTGTTGTACTTGTGGTTCACATTGGTGATGAGTTTGTACACTCACTCGTTAGTGCTGTGTAGTACACACATTCAATCCATCGTTAACGCGGAGCGGGGCGGTCAGCCTCCTCACCGTACATGAAATCGACATGGTTTCGCCTCTTAAGGTCACACGTTTATCGGAAGAAATACAGGGTCTGAGGCACTGGTTATTTTAGATTAAGCTAATGGTTCTTGTTACAGCACAATTAGCCTGTTTCAGTTTCGGTGAGAAGGGGAAGACAAAAAGAAAAACTATTCACTTCAAATTTGAATAGTGGAAAAGTACTTTGAAGTGTTCAGGAAAGTGGAGAAATAAAATGAGAAATATAGATATATCAACCCTTCTATGGAATATAATTTTTTTTTTAAACAAAGGAGTTCAGAGTCTGTAAATACACATAGTTTTCACACATCCCTCATTGAGTGTTGGGCTTTGGTACATATCAGCACTGTAACTCTGCACGTGTGAGTGTGTATGTGTGCGTCACCTTCATCACAAAGCCCTCTTAGTGACGTCGTCGGACGTGCTGTTTTAAGCCTGTCCTGTTTTTTTTTTTTTTTTTTTTTTTTTTTTTTTTTTTTTTTTTTTGTTTTTGGGAGTCCCTGCCTTTCCTGGTTTAGTCAGAGTTACGTTTTTTATTATTGTTTTTTAATCCATCCAAGAGCTCCGTAGAAACTGAAGGGAATTGGGGGAAATAAACTCCCCGAAAAAGCAGACGCACTAAACTGATAGGCTACTTAGATTTCTAAAGCAGAATCCTCCCCCTAATGTTAGGAATGAACCCTGGGCCAGGATCTACCCAATAAGAGGGAAGTCCTAATATGCAGCTTAAATAAAAGGATGAATATGCATGTCTACTTTTTCTTGGTAAATCTTTTTTTTTTTTCAATTGTCTGTGTTTACTTGATTTAAAATGGGGAAAATCTATTATAGTTGAATCTCTGAAATGAAAAACCACTCCATTGGGGATTATAAACAGGTGATGTACCACATTTAAAAAGCAAAAAAAAATTAACAAAAAGTCTCAGCTTGGAATGCTCCCCTCATTCAGAGTAAAACTATTGCATTGTAATGGTATACTATTGGGCTACGTATATACTCGGAGTTAAAACATGGATGCTGGATTTTGCATGATCATACATTTAATAAAATCATCAATTGACAACTATCAAGTGTTTGTCGAACGTTAGTAGATCTTCATCATAGCTTTGTTATTATTGAAACTTGATCTTGGAAGTATTTAATAAAAAGACCATTTCAGCATGTGCCAAGTGTTTTATTGCTGTAGGTGAACATCTACACCTTAATGACCCAAACCTGAAATGACACACACACACACATTTTCCAGCGGTATTTACTCATAGCAACTTGTAACATCCAAGTGAAAGCCATGATAGCAACAAGTTTGAAAAAATCCATCAATTAGATGGATAAAGTATCACCCCCTCCTAAAAAATACTTTTAAACTCAGTCACAAAAGTTGCTAATGTTGGAAGAGTACCGCTCACCATCTAAAGAACACCACACAGAGTAAAGCATGGTGGTGGCAGCATCCTGGTTTTTTTTCTCTGCAGCAGGCACTGGGAAACTTGTCAAGATAGAAGGAAAAATTGATAGTGCAACATCTCTGTGTTGCTGTCTTTCACATGGATGTTATAAGTTGCTTGAGAATTTTATGGGTGTTTATTTTAGGCAGCAAAGCAACAAAATGTGAATAAAATGTGAAAGGAGTGATTCTTTTCTATATGCACTGTATGTTCCTATAGAAGCTTCAACAGTAGCTTTTTCACTGAGTCTGCTGGTTTGCCTTATTGCCTGGTTTACAGTTTATCATGGAAAGCAGCAGTCATAGCTTCAGACAGTTGAGTGAAGGCCTGAAGTTTAGTAAGACCTCCATGGAAGAAGCAGCTAAATCAGCTGTATTTTTGCAGTATTATAAATGACTTTCAGTTTTAAAGGTTTTTGCTCATGAATTTGTTTGGTAGTTTAGGCTACAATTGAGGTTTGAATTAAATGATGAAGCTTCAGAATACTAAATATAGACATGAATACCAATGTATTGAATTTATATGCAAGTATTATTTTGGGGGCCTGTTGTACTGTGTAGCAATTTAAGATGTACTAAATATATGTTCAGTGCCTGCAGTTAAGGGTGGGCAATGTGGCAAATCAGTTAATAGTAGTTCTAAATGTAAAGGCCAAATTAAACAACCAATTTAACTAATTAAACAATTGGTAAAAATAACAAATATAATGGCATTAAATGGTCTGACTGATATCCTGTTATTTAGCAGCCCTCTGTTTTTGTTCTAAAAGTACAGATATACACAAAGCGCATTTAGATATAATTTATCGTAAGGATGTCCTCATATTGCCCATCCTTACTCACAAATCATTTCATGTGCTCCTTTACTGCATTCCTAAACAACTGTATTCTTTATTCTATATCTGTGTTCAAGAGGACTGTTTATACTGAATGCTTCACACTCGCTCACTCTTCCAGACACACACACACACACACACACACACACACACACACACACTTTCCCCTCCTTCTACCTATCAGCAAACAGCACACGGTCTCTGGTGGCTCCCGGAGGAACAGAGCAGTCTTATTTAAAGGCTGCGTTTGCTGCTGTTGTCCACCGGGGCTCTGGGTCTCTGAAATGGAGGACGAGTTGTTCCAGCATGGTGATTAATCAAACTCTCTTCTCTCCTCCACTCTTTCTCCTATCTGATAAAGCAGGGTGCGAGAACAGAGATAACACACTTCCTCTCGCTCACCTCACTCCAAATATACATGAGAAAAAGGAAACTCAAGATGTCCGGCTCCCATGTTGTGCCTTTATTTGTAGATGTTTTTTTTTCAACCCGATTTCAAGTTTGACCAGACAAGACAACAGATCATACTAGTGTGAGTTGAAATACAGTTGAGCCACTGCGACTAACTTTCACTTAAACGCACATACACAACCACACACACACACAATCCGGCTCCCTCAACAGCGAAATGTCTCTGAAGCACAATGTATGTTTCATTTTTGGCAGATTTCTCTTTCAAGCTACCATTACAACTTCAGTTTGGCACAGTCATGTTGGATCTTTCGGCTTAGAAACACTGCTGCCCAATTTATCCACACTGAAACGCTTCAACCAGTCCAAGCCGGCCATCAGCATGGCTTTTACGCTCTTCTCTGTAGGCACTTCCACTGTCTGATTGAGTAGTAGGTCATGTACCTGTTTGTGATGTGTCAGCCTGGCAAACACACCACACTCAGTGCCATGCACAAAATTCCAGTACAATTTCCAAAAGACACAATGTTTAACTTAAACAGGCTGACTTATCTAGGGAAGCTGATTTGAAAAGGTGTTGGAAAGTGCCATGTTTGGAATGTCGGAGTATTTCGATTATATGAAGTTGGTCGTGAAACAGTCTAAACTAATTCCTGACTTTTTTTTTTTTTTGAGTCGATTTGGAGTCTGCAAATGTCAGGTTATCTTAAGCAACAATTTTTCAAATACTACTCTGTTTGGCAGAGTTAAAAACACTCTAAGACCAGCCTGTGAATTTCCTATTAGGCCAGCAAATTCCTTCGCAGCCACTTAGCCAAGAGTTCGACCCTCTCGAGAATCTGTGCATAAGCCTCGTTTAGTAAAGGCTGCCTTTATAGCTGAGATGGCACCGGTCCACAGTCATTCATAACACATTGTGAAACATCGTTTCCCACAATGCAAATAATGAGCTCCCGTGTCCATTAGCACAATGCCACTCCTTTCAGCTCCAATATCCTTGTTTTGGCTATTAAATAAAAGTATACAGTCCTCCTCGAAAACTCCTTGATGAGGTCCACTTTCGCTCTGATTCAAAGCCTCAAAATCCTGGGTCCTTACAGACACCCTGGGAGCCACTCCTCTTGGCTGGATGTCTGCAGACCGTGGAGGCTGGCTGGGGGGGCCAGCTGTCCTTTCTCCTCCAGAGTCACACAGGGGGGCTGCTTTCTCAGAGCAGGCTTCTAGCTGTGGTTCTACATGTGACCTGACTGGGTGTCAGCTCCAGCTGGAGTTGTGTAGTTCATCTCTGAGCCAGGTAGGCAGAGGCTGACCCAACCGTTTCAACAGCCTCAGCAGCTCCACGTTCTGCTCGCGGTAATGCTCCGACAGGAAGGCCCGAGACTAGACAGCACACATATGCATGTAAATATACACAAGTCTATTCATGTGCATCTATCAATATGTGTATATTCATAATCAATCCCAAACCACATCTTTGCTTTGCTTTTAAAGTCTAGCAGCTTCTAATAAGGTAAGAGACAATACCTGAGATCATACAGCAGAACATTACTTTCTATTTTATAATAAAATAGTAGTAGAACTTCTGCTAAGACTATCATTTGATATTTCAGTTTTTTGAGTCATCTAACTACTGTTTTCCTTCTTAAACGCCCTTATTTCAATGATTTTACCCTTACAGACATAGATCTATTCCTGTTTCATTTCCTTTAGTCTGCCCTCACATTGAGCTGCGTTTATATATATAAAGATACAATGTATTATTTATACAGCTAAGCTAAAACAGTTACTTTTCTGTTTCTAACATGTATTTTGGGACAGACATATCTCACAGCAATGCATAACGAAATACTGTAAAATAAATCTTGCAGTAAATAAACGGAGACAGTCCTGTTGTTCATTATGCTTTTGTCCTACTTTCTGTATAACTGGCTGTTGGTCTTCTAATGCATGCAGGATTTAATTCAGAAACATTCCAGTATCTTAAACTGCTGAATATCTACAATATGCATATCAGTGCTGAATGTTTTTTGCAGAGTCATTAATCCAGCTGGTAATGTTATTGCAATGTTAAAAAAAAGAGAATAAAGGACAGAACATCCCATTTACTTTTGACTTTAGCTCTAACGCATGTTCTAACTATACATGGAGTCAATAAATGTGATAGATGAAGGTTAAAAAACAGACATATTTCAAATGAGTGTGCTCTTACTGACTTCACAGTATTGAATGAAATATGTAATAGTAGTAATGCAGCATAAAAGAAAATTACCTCAGGGCTCATATCTGGGTATTTTCTGCCTTTGCTCTTGCCCAGGCAGCGTGTACGGCCCGCATCTAGCCTCTGGCACCAGAAACCTTTGCTCTCATCAAACCTACATACACACACACACAAACATACAGAGTAAACCCTGTTTAGATCAAAACAGTATCACAGCATAAACGGTAGCTTAAACTAGGTTGTGTTAAATCATTTAATTGTCCAGTAGGAGCTACAGTAATGGTCATTCTTACATCAGTGCCTGAGTGTAGTTGAATGGTGTGACCCCCAGGAATTTCTGTATGTTGTCCATCACCTGGGCCGGGTTGGACCGCAACTGGAGTCCATCAACAATCAGAAGCTACACACATTCAAAATGCAAGAAAAACACACCATCACTGTTACATTTCCGTAGTCAACAATTTCAAGTCAAGTGAAGGTGGAAAAGTGGCCTTGCCCGTTCTTTGTGTGTGTGCCTGGCTGGGATAGCAGTACTGCAGGTCCTTTGAGTGAGTGTGTGTGTGTGTGTGTCTGACAGGGGTGAAGCCAATCTGATTCTGTGGTTTATGGTTTGGTTGTAGTGATGGAACAAGCACATAGGTGAGTCTATTCATGACTTTGTTAGGAAAGGGAAAAAAAAACTGATAACTGATCCTATAATATCACAACCAACATATGGTCCTGAATTAATAAAGTATTTGTACCATATTTTGAGTATATCTTACATATAGACACATACACAACATCTGTATGTGAGTCAGTAATGTATATGGGTCTATAGCTAGCTGAGCTGGTAGCGGTTAAGCAAGCATGTAGTACTGAAGCTTGTATGCATGTGTGCACCTCTTTAGGCTGGTAGTAGTAAAGCTTGTGCCTGTAGTGCTTGTGTGTGTACCTGGTTGGGCTGGTAGTACTGAAGCCAGTGCTCCAGGTGGCTGCTGTAGTATCCGGGTTGCAGACAGCGGCGGTGCAGAGTGAGCAGAGCTGCAGGAGACGAGGGGGCTGCAGAGATGACCTGCTGAAATGTGTAGTTTAGAGCAATAGGGTCCTGATGGGCCCTCTGATGCTAGAGAGAGAGAGAGAGAGAGAGAGTTAATGAGCATGTGTGTGTGCATTTGTATAAAACATGACACTACAGTGACTGAAAAGGACAGTGTCTCTGATTATCAACAGCACTAAATACATATAGCATAACTCCAACTTAATTTCTATTTGCCATAGCTGTCAGTTACCACAGACAATGTGTTCAACTGCAAAAAACACTAAAAAGAATGAGCAATATCCCATTGTTGTCTATTCTGAGCATATTTGAGGCAATGGGATTTATGTGGAGTGGTTGTGTGCCAAATAGATTAGTTTAAAAAAGGTTAAAGAGAGCGCTTTTAAAGTGAGGATCTGCCATGAAGACTCGTTCAAAAACATGCACACACCTGATACCAGGAGTAAGCCCTGTCTGCGGGGTTGATAAGGATGGTGATGATTTTGGCTCTGGGCAGCAGTGCAGCAGCTCTCTTCGGGACGGCCTCGGTGTCAAAGTAATTAGCGCTCTTCTCGAAGAGAAAGTCTGTGCTCACGTTGGAGGGCACTGGGAAAAAATCCATGTACCTGATAGGGAATAAAGCCATGCAGACAGAATAAATTATTCCACTGTTCACTGGAGAAATCAGGTGACCTTATAAAGGACACAAATTTAGGTCAACGCATTCTGCACATTACAAAGTCTAGAAGAAAACTTCAGTCTTCAGTCCCTTATTTGATCACCAAATACGCATTTAAAGGTATGAGTTTGCTAAAAGGTATGAGTTTGTCTTTACCAGTCAATTCCACGCAGGTAGTTTGGCCCACTGAAGAACTGGACCTCCTCAAAGGTGACGGGGCTGGGGAAGCTGGAGGTGATGGCGGGGTGGAGGGAGAGAAATGCGTGCAGAGCAGTAGATCCTGGAATAGTAAGGAGAAGATATTGAGTTACCAGCAACATGGAAAAAAACCAAATACATAGCTTTCACTTTACTATTACCTGTCTTCTGTGGGCCAATCACCAGAAACTTGGGCAGCCTATCACAGGTCTTCTCTTTGGACCAAATGTCTTTATGCCTCTTGTCATGACAGGGGTTCTGCTGGGCAGAATCACATCATCACATTAGCTGATGTATATTTCAGCACTTATGCTGATTCGAGCAGACCAACAAAAAAACAAAGCATCTAATCACTGCTACATTGATTTACATTGAAAATTTAGTATGTATTTTTTGTGATGTGAGGTTTTGATCAGACAACAGTGTAATACATAGTCAAGAAACCTGGTTACCCATAAAGTTATAGCTTGGGAGTGCAACAGCACAAACCTGCCACAGGGGGTCTCTCTCGTCAGGAAAAATCTGAAAATATTTTTCAGCCAGGCGGACTGGAGGCAGAGTCTGTAAACGAAGGTGAGTCCAGCACTGCACAAACTTCACCAGAGACTCAAAGGTGTAGAGGCCCAACCGGTCATTTCCATAGTTAGAGAGATGGGTCATGAAAATGCTGACCTGAGAGAGGGAGACAGAAAAAGAGTACAACAAAGAGTACATAGGATGACTATTTGATATATTAAAATTTGAGAGAGAGAGAGAGAGAGAGAGAGAGAGAGAGTGAGTGAGTGAGTGTGTGTTTCAGCTGACCGGGTTAAGTAACACAGTAAGGAACAGCTCTCCTCCGCGGATGCTCTTGTCCAGTTCCTGAGGGCCTCCTGGGTAATCTTTGTAGAAGATCGTGTGTGTAAACAGCCCACAAGTCTGCCGTGGAAGTACCTGACAAACAAACACAACCACACTTAGTAACATTAGATTTTACCAAATAATCAGTTAAACTAATGAGTAGATTAATAAATACTGCATAACATTGTTGTGCAACTGTAGTATATATTTATTTTGTTTATTACCTTATTACCTTATATTGTGTATATACTGCTATACTTTTACTGGACACAATACCTAATTACGGTCATGCACATCACTGACACTTCGTATAGCTTCTCTTTACGCTGCCTCTTTTATGTACTTATATGTCTTTTCTTGCTTATTTAAAATGTGGTTTTGAGGAACAGTTCTCCAGGCTTCCTGAAGGACTTACAAAGCCTCTCGTTTTCAGTCCAGTCCCTAAACCTGACCAGTTTCAGCTACACAATAACCTACGCATGAATCATTAAAGCATAACAATGCTTGAAGAAACAGGAGCTGATGATTCCAGATGATCAGGCGGTGATCAGTATACTGGTGGTGCTGAATGCTGAGTGGTTGGAACTCCTTTATCTAGGCTCCTTGTATCTTTAGGCACTTTGCAGCCGGTCACTGTTAAACATTTGTTTCTATTTCATTTAATTTACTTAATATGCCAAAGATAAAATAAAATAGTAATTCTGTACCAATAGTATTTCTGTACCAACAAGGGTGATTCAAATCCAAATATAAAGAAATGAGGGATGGCTCAAGACTTTTGCAGAGTACTGTATATTTATGTAATTGTACTTACACATTTTATATGTTTATTATGGTTGATATTTGTGTGAGCACACATTTAAATATTCTTGCGAAAACAATAAAATCTGAACCTGGATTATGTGTTTAATTTATTATATTTCATGCTGTTGTTCAGTTACTTGTGTGTTTGCAATGACACCTGTATGCCACCGTGGATGAAGCCCCTGCGGAAGCGGGCGGGTCTGAGGTGGGGGTATTCCTCAGTGCTCGTCACTGTAATGCCCCACACACTCTTCCACGCTTGATACAGCTGGCTGTGGACTGGATACACTCCAGAGTGGTGAGGGGCCACAGCGTAGCCCATATCGGTCGGGATCCCGTGCTCCTGCAGATAAGAAGGACAAGGAGTGTACAGATTAAATGTGCAGATTAAAGGTACATATTAAATAAATTACTGCAGGTAAAAAGAGCTGGTGGGGAAGGAGGGTGTCATCATTACTTATTATTAACTTGTATTAATCCCATATTAAGCTTGGAGTTTCATCAGTCTGCTGAATGAGTGTTTGGGAAATGGTTCTCCTGTGTGGGCCGCAGGGGCTGTTGCTGACCTGAGCAAACTGCCTGTTGAGTCTCATCTGTTCTGCGAGCGCACTGACGTTATGGAAGAGGTGCGGCTGCATGTGGCTCCACATGTGAGGAAACCACCAGAACTCCTGTCGGTGTCTCAGCAACATGTCATCTCCTTCATCCTCCTCATCAGTACCTAAACAACTCAACAGAACAGAGAAAGAGAGGGGGAGGAGAGAGAGAAAGAAGGAGAGAGAGGCAGAGGACAAGAGACAAAGAAGGGGGAGAAAAAAGGAGATAAAGAGAGAAGTGGATGAAAGAGATTAAGAGGCAAAGGACAAGAGACAAAGAAGAGGAAGAAAGAAAGACAGAGAAGGGGATGAAAGATGGAGAGGCAGAGAACAAGAGACAAAGAAGGGAAAGTAAAGAGGGAGAGAGAAGGGGATGAAAGATGGAAAGGCAGAGAACAAGAGACAGAAGGGAGAGAAAGAGAGAGAGAAAAAGGGATGAAAGAGATGGAGAGGCAGAGAACGAGACAAAGAGAGAAAGCAGTAAATGCAAATAACTGAGAGAAATAGATACTTGTTCCTACTGCTCTGCAGTGCACATTACATTTATGGCATTTGGCAGTCATTCTGATCCAGAGCTACTGATAATTTAAGAAGTAGCACTAGGAATTTTGCCCAAAGACTCTTATTGGTATTGCGTGGTTTGCCGCAATCAAACCCCCGTCTGCTGTGTGGGGGCAACAATGCCACCCACCACACTATTAAACAAAAATCACAAATGCCACCAACCTGTGTGAAAGAACTTTCCAGAGAAGCCCAGGTTGAAGGTGAAATTGGGAACTAGAGAGCGGAGTTTAGTCTGAGTTAGGAGCAGAGCCTAGACAGAAAAATCAAGTTAATGCAGCTGATCTCAAACAACACTAACTACAATCAACATAACAATAACTACAGCAATTCATATACAAGAACACACAGAAATACAAAAAAATACATAAAATATGGAGACTGCTGTTTGTGATCCGAGTTTATTGCAAACTGATAACCGAGTTCATTATAAAGTATCTACAACACGCTGTGCACGAAGCAAAAGACATGAGGGTCGAAGCAGAGGAGAGAACAAAAAGACAAATAAAAAAAGCAGAACTGAACTAACGAGAGAAAAAAAAAGATCTGAGGCGTGAGGAAAAAAGGAAGAAGAAGAAGAAGGAAGACCCTCAGGCCCAGCACGGATGGTGTAGTGGGTCAGGCTGAACCACCCGTGAAAGCTTATCTGGGCATATTAAAAAGTAAGCCGGTCTCATTAGCTAGTGCTAGTCTCCAGTGAGGGGGTGGGATACAGAAAGCGAAAGAGCAGGCTTTCTCCCTTTGCACCCATAATCATCACCCACTCCGAGGAGCAGCAGACAGAACACTTCCCCCATCCCACATTAACCAGGCTAATTCATTAACTCCATTTCAGCCATGGGAGAGCAAGTGAACGCGGTCAATGAACCGCTCTAAAAAGGGAATTTAAAACGAAGAAATATGAAGGGTGAGTATTACAGTTATTACAGGAGCCTTATTTAGTGGAAACGTTTGGCCATTGTTCTTTTTTTAATTTCCCCCTGCATCCTATTTTAATTTCCCATCAACAATCAAAAACATTCCTGGTAATTCTGTCTGTTATTAAAGAAGCTAAATTTAGAAGAATATTCTTTAGTGTAAATATTAGGGGTGGACTGATTATTTAAAGAAATGTTGATGCATCCCATGTACTTAAAAACAAAAGCACTTTAATGCTCTGCAAGTTTCATGTGGTGAGGGTCCAGAATGTTAGATAATATTGTACTGCAAAAATGTTTTTACAGAATACATATATAGTGCATATAGTTATTTGACCTAAATTACCAAATTTTATTTAATTTAAAAAGTATATAATTGAAGTGCTTGTTGCACACGGAGGAACTAAGTAAGATTAGTGGATTCATGTAAGTAATAGTAAGTAATGTAACTAATAGTTAATAGTTGATTATAGAAATAATCTTTAGTTGCAAGCCTGTAGAGTAGGATGACAGTTGTCTCACCTCCACGTCAGCCACCTTCATGCGTGTCCCTTCTTTTCCCACAAAGATGTCATCCACATCTACGAGCAGAAATCTGTCCAGTGACAGGCTGAGTCTTCTGCCTGTCAAATAGCCCACTGCATCCACGAACAGCAGTTTGTGCAACCAGAAGGACAGACTACCGCCAAAGAGCACACGCTGGATCCCATCATGAAGGCCCAGGTCTTGTATTACGGTAGCTAACAAAGTCCTCTGCAGGAGGGAGTGTGGTGGAGGCTCAGCAGGTCGGGTGCTGGCTAGCAGGACCGGTTCGTAGGTACTATGGTTGGACAGAAAGGTAGTCCAGTTGTCTGCAGGCAGAGGTCCAGGCTCTAGTTCGCTGGGTCGAGTGATGTAGAGGAGTGGGGCGGCCGGGTTGATGCGACAGTCCCATAGAGGCATGTTGGAGCGCAGGAAGAGTGGGAAGCCTCTGAGCTGAGCACTGGACGGTGAGTTCTCGTTGGCACGGTAGAAGCCGATGATCCCCACACCGTAATCCTGGCAGTACTTGTCCAGCAGTTGCCGGTTCCAGGAATCCAGATTGACGTACTTGAGCAGGTTCTCATAGATGATCAAGGCATAGCGGCCCTTGCCATGCCAGGCTAACGGAGGCATGTCGCCTTTAGCTGGCGCAATTTCTGTGCGGTATCGGAAGCGGCTAGACTCCAAGATAGCCACGATTTCTTGGCCCAGCTGGGAGTAGATGCTCTCCACGAAAAGAAGCACCACAGGCTCGGTGCGTGCAGTGTCCACCGTCCTCGCTGCCTGCCGCCTCTGGCTCATCTGGGAGGGCAGAAAGAGAGGCGCCCGCTGACTGCCACCGACCGGAGCTGCGGCCACACAGTCCCCGAGAGGCAGTGGAGGAGCCTCCTTGATCTTGGGGCCGGCGCTGACGTGGTAAGCCAGGTAGGCCATAGAGAGCAGGCAGAAGAGGATAAGTGCCAGAACCAGGCGGTGCAGGCCCTGCTGCCTGATGGTCCGGGCCAGCTTCCTCACACCAGCCATGGCTAGCAGGGCCAGGGAACGAGTCAAAAGCAGAGTGACCAGATAGAAGGAAATATGGAAGAGGAAGAAACCAGTAGCTGAAGCAGGGCTAAAGCTTGCCTTAGACACGAATGTTCAGTCTAGGTGACCATGGCCCCCATATCCGGCGATGGATTCACCGCCCCCCTCCTCCTCTTCAGTGATGGAAACAGCTCCCAAGCTTCAAAAGATCACAGGTTAATCCATGGCTGGTTGGTCTTTCTTTTTCGACTGAGCTCCTCTGAAGGGTCATTCATTTGTTTCAACAGTGGGAGGTGAAGGAAGCATAGCACCTGCGTGTTAACAGACAGTGGTAGAGAGAGATGGATGGAGGGAGACGGGATGAGTGTGGGGGAGAGAAAAGAAAGAAAAGTGATTAGGAGGTACATTTATTTGGCTCATTCAGAGAACTTTGTCACAGATAATACACAGTTTAGTTTCAGTTCTGGAGGGATGCACTTTTGTGATCTTCCTACTCTAACACACCTACAAAATTTGGTAACTCTCCTGCTCTTGCCCATGGCTCTCCATAAGTCTGCGCTCCTAACAGTCTGATGTCATGAATCATAAGTCATAAAGCCATAAATCTGCTTGTACAAGTAAAATATATACTAGTTACACTTAATGGCCATGCTTTGACACACTCAGAGTTTGGGTGCTATAACCTGAACAGTTTGTGGGAAGGCTTACCTGATAATTTATCTGATAACTTTCTCAGGGCATGTTTAGCACTATACACTATATATGCACTGAGAAGGATCTCAGGTAAATGATCAGGTAACCCTTCCCACAAACTGTTCAGGTTATATTGAGGATTTTAAATGTTTGCGCTGCCAAACTCAACTGTGGCTGGGTTCACCAGTAGACGCCATCCTGTCATAACTAAAAGCCAATAAACACAGCCACCTCAGTAGGGAATAATAGTGCGGTCTGAACTGTACTTCACCCTGCTATCTTTTCTGTAAACTCTGGGGCTAAAAGCCTGTGTATTTCTCCTGAGAACATGATAACAAACCAAGGCCACTCAGATCCCCCATAGAGAAATGAATATGGACCATCTGCTGATTTTTCCATTAGATTACACACACACACAGACACTCACACACACCACGACCCTATAACCACTAAATCTCCTGTTCACGCCCCTCTCCTGACTTGTCAAGGCTGGAGGCTTCTGCCCTGAGATCTCAAAATAGCTTCACACCATCCCTTAATCACCACTCCACATATAGACTTTCAGGTGTGACTGGAAAAAGTGTGTATACTGCATGCATGAGTGTGGCTTTACAGAGTCTACAGTACTATAAATACATGTGGGTACTTAGAATCAAGCACAAGTAACACAAGCATTAAATTAAGTGTGTAACACATCTTTATTAATGTCCTAACACCACCTGAGCATGAAGGTACAGAAAACATCCAGAATATTTAAATCCTATAGAGAAATATGATGCCTTTAGGAAAAGTAGGCTGCTTACAAGGGCTAAACAACTTTGGGGAATATCTTGTTACATCAATTTCAACTGTGGCTACCTTTGATAAATTAAAGTCCAGGTTTGTTAGTTTTGGCCAGGCACATGAGTGGTTGTTTTTGACAAGTCCAACTCACCTTTAAGCTTAAGCCAAATATGTTGATTGTAAAAGGTATAATTATTATATAATAACTGTAACAAATAAATAGAAATAGAACTTATTTCAGTCTTTCAACAAATCAATGAGATCGGTCTGGGACACCACCTTACATTAAGTGTTTGGACAAAATCTAGACTCATTAAAAGTGAACTTGAATGTGCAAGGTTCCGAATGGGGTTGCGGGGTGGGGTGCGGGGTGGGGTGCGGGGTGGGTTTTCAGGGTTTGCAGCATTTTGCCAGGAGTTGCATCAAGGTCTTACTTAGTAATGGCTTGAAAGCCTCTTGCTGTAAACCTGGACTACGCCAGAGCATTAAGCACAAGCTCTCTTTAAAATGCTGCCGTTCTGTTAATGAGACACTTCTGAAATTAATCTCTGAAATAAATAACTGAAAAACCTCAGCATGACAAATTAGGGTGGTAAAAAAAAGAGCTTGCTTGGGATGTTCAGATGGTACTGTTTAAATGGATTAACTGTGGTTGCCAAGAATAACTGTGTTGTAGATTTAGCTTGGGCCCACAGTCAGATGAGGGCTGGATAACTTGTTGGTTCAGAAGCCTTGGCTGAAAGGTTCTCTTAGAGGCTGTTGGAAAGCCTGCTGGCATTCAGAACACTTGCAGTGCCATTTGTAGCCACACCGAGGAGTAAGAGTGCTTCAGTGCAGCTCCAGTGAGTCTTCCCAGAGCACAACATAACCAGTCCAGCCTGAGGATCGTGAGGCAGCAGCCTAGTAGCACAGCTACAGAAATAAAATCTTAAAATTATAAGTTGAGACATCGCTGCACCCAATTGTCTCCGCTGATTCCTGCTCAGTGCTCTGCTTGGCTCCACTGTAAGATGCCATTATCTCCCATACAACAGTCCTGTCTGAATAGCTTCCACTCTCTCTGTAACAGACAGCCAGGGCTCTGTTACTAGCCCAAGGGATGTTGCTCTATACGACTCTTAGATGCCACTGGTACTGTGGAATGTCTTTACAGAAAGACTGAGAGAGGGTGTCAGATGCCCTCTAGCAGAAACTTTATCTCCAGGTAATACGAGGACAACAAATCCAGCAGGAACGACGCTGCCGAGTGCTTTGGTTCACAGACAGTAGTTCCTTAAGCAAGGGCTTAGTTCATAAAACAATACAGCATAACATTCATCGACCACGATTAAGGTTTAGAACCATTTAAAAAACGTTTCCATCTTAATCTATTCAACACAATTTGCTATAACACTGAAAAACACCAATAGGTGAAATGAACTACACTGATTTCCTCATTATAATGGCACCTGTCAAGTGGTGGGACATACTAGGCAGCAAGTAAACTGTCAAGTTTGTGTGTTGGAAGCAGGAAAAATGGGCAAGTTTTACAGAGCAACTTTGACAAATGTCTAATTGTGATGGCTAGACGACTGGGTCAGAGCCATACGGCAGGTCTTGTGGGGTGTTCCTGGCATTCAGTGTTTGGTACCTACTAGGGCTGTAACGGTACATGTATTGGTACCGAACCGTCATGGTAGGTTGGGTCATGGTTCGGTACATGATGTCGTATGGAGAATGCATGGTACGACGGAGAAGACGTGATTAAAGTAATGCGGATCCTACGGAATCACAGAGGGATCAAAAAGCGTCAGTAAATTATAAACCTGGGTCGTAGTGTGGTGCAATAGTGCCACCTATTGGCATAACACTTCTGCTGCCTTACACATACATGAAAATATAAGCAAGAGTGTGTTTACTGGTTAATACACTGCTGT